>CM039732.1:32141866-32524892 GCA_022539455.1 Dendrobium nobile | reverse complement strand
TGTTTATTTATGTAGCCTAAACCAAATGAATTCTTTAGTTGTTATAAATCTTTTAATTCCTTGAATAAAAAGCTAATGAATTAGATTTTGACATCCTCTTTTATAGTAAATGATTTTTTGATGGTTACGATTTTGAAAATTTTATATATGCTTAACGGTTCTTTATTAGTTAGCTATTGTGCTCTTATTTTTTTTGCTCTCTTAGACTGTTCAAGTCTTATGTCTTGGAGAAATTATTAAGTTCAGACACCGGACACAGAGATTTGAGCAGTCAAAGTGTAATTATTGTAGCAGTTGCGCTTAGATTATAGACACAGAGAAATTCGAATGATTCTCTCTATTGACGTTCGGACCTAATAATTTGCCTGGCTTGAGGCCAAGCAAACATTTTATCTGTTAACATTCTTGGCAGTAATATGCGCATAAGAAGCATTCTATTATGGATTTAAAAAGCTTGCACAAGCTCTACTGGCTCTCTGTTTGGGATGGCTGTGAAGTTGCTATTAGAAAAATAATATAATTATCTGGTTGCAAAATAAAATTTCATCATAAATTTTCAAAAGAGCAATGAAAAAGCAATTTGCAAGTAATAGTAAAAAAAATATTTATAATTACTATTTGAAAAACAGAAAAGTTTGGAAACTGTCTCAAACTTACCCTTATTTTCAAATTTATCATAGTTAGTCTTTTAAAGTATAGAAACACAACATTTAAAAGTTCATATGGTTCATTGTCATGCTATCCTATCAATCATGATTCAGACATTATTCAATCATACTTTAATATAGGTGAGAAACTATGAAGAAAAACATTTCTAACATTCTAAAAAAACTTAAAAATGCTCTAATTTCAGTGTATTGATCCTTAGACTTCGTTTGAGATGGCAATATAAGATAGCTTTTTAGTATAAAATAATTTAGTTCAAAAAATTTTTGTTCTAAAAAATTATTTTAGAAAATAATAAAAAAAATCCCAAATGAAACTTAAGTCTCGGAGATATCATCCTCAATAATATTATCTTTGCTTAGATAAATTATTATGTGCGGTCCCCGGACCGTCCAGAGGTCAATCATGATATGTCACATCATTTGATACATAATGGTATACAGTAAATTAGTGATGTGGCACGTTCTGATGGACCTCCGAACGACATCCAGTGACCGCACATAATAATTTAGCCTTTGCTTGACACCTTGGCATACCTGCAGCTCTTTCATAAGGGTCTCAAGCCTTTTTATAGAGGCGAGCCAGTGGATAAAAAGGCAGTCTTCCTATGAAAGGTGCTAGCTCAAGAGTTCTATATTACCTTCAGTGTCAAAATCATATAAAATCTATTTCTCATATTCTTGAATATATTACAATTATTAAAGAACTAATAAAAAACGAATAAAAAAGTAATAAAAAAAAGAATCTAATGTATTAAGAAATTCTTTGAATATATTAAAATTCCTATTCCGCCTCTTCAAGTAAAATACGTCGATACTAAGAGAAAAATTCACACTGAGACCTGCATACCCTATGTGGAACTATATCCAGAAAGTGTTTATTTTGGAAATATATGATATTCAATTAATATTAAATTGAATATTGATTATTTCCTCATGTTGATTTAATTAGGAATTAGCTATGAAGCTTTTTCCTAATCTATTGTATCTCAACCTATAAATAAAACCCTAGGGGCTGTTGTTGTTTGTTGTATGAAAGCACAGAAGAGAGCTTGAGAGTACTGTAATCATTATTGTTCTTCATTATAGTGAAATCATTCCTACCCGTGGACGTAGGCATCTTCGCGACCACGGAAACACTGTATTTTTTGTGTTGTTTATTGTGTGATTTTTATTTCCGATGTTTGTAAAAAAAAAAAGAGTAGGCGGTTCTCTCCATTTAGAAGGATTGAAGTTGAGCTATCCCACAAATTTAATTCCCTATGCTGAGAACTGTGGGGTTCTCTAAAAACGAATTTTCTTTATTTGGATGGAGTAGAATTGGAGGGAATTTTCACTCATCTTTGAACCTCTATTTTTTTTCATAATGGGGAGTTAATTATCGCATAAGTTGGGTGTAGCTCATATAATAGATGGTGGTTGGTGCAACATAATATTTTTGGTGCAACAATGCATAGATGGTGCAGAAGAAAGTTCTCCCAAATTTATCGAAATTATGCAATATGTTGATTTTCTATTTTGGAGTACATTTCTCGCTTATTTTGGCGCCCCTTCACATAATTTTGATTTGATTTTTATCGGAATCTCATAATTGGATCCCCGTGGCGGCGCTATCCTAAAACCAACTCCCAAACAAAACCAATATTAAGTTAATGTCTAAGCTCCAGCCCTACACCTCCTTTCATATGAAGAAAAATGAGTATATTTATAGCATTTTTCGAGTGATATTTTAGCCATTTTAGCTTAAAACTTTAAAACACTCCATTAGATAGCTCATATTGATTTCCTTGATCTATAAATATCTTTTATTAAGTACAGTAAAGATGTCGCATTGATGATCTTGGACTCATTTCTCTAGTGGAGACCTTTTTGACCGTAAGCACATGATATTAAAAAAATCATTTGATTATTCAATTAAAGTTATGAAGTTTTTAATCGTATTTTAAATGCTTCAGTTGTGCTCATTTACTCAGATCGGCATAAAATCTAAATTTAACTCTAAATGTTTTTCAACATTAATATACATCGAGTTGATAAGAGATATTTCTTGGAAAAGACGGTCACAACTAAGGCATTGGAAAACTCTGTTGATTCCAAGTTGGTGGCTAAGAATAGTTTTGGATTATCCAACAAATAAATCTTCGAAATAGCTGATTTCGACGACCATGGAAGAGTTAGAACAGCACGATTCCAATAGGAATACTGAATTTTCTAGCTTTTCGGCGTGTACATGCAGTAATTACGTGGAGTTCTCAAACTGATGCGCGAAATTTATTTCCGTGATTACATACAAAAACTCCCAAATCTCAAAATTTTATTTTGGTATTTACAATGGAAGAGATAGATAGGAAGAGAGAGAGAAAGAGATGATGAGAGAGAAAATTTAGTTATATTCATGTCATCTTAAAATACATCAATAATTTTGCTCGAAATTCATAGATTCTCAACGAAGCTCCACTAAAATTGATGAAGAGACTTCAAAATTTGTTTTTTTTTTTTTTCTATAATCGTATAGTGATGCAGTCTAGTGTACCTAGTGTTGTGACGCTGTGTTGTTTGTTTGAGCAGGGCGTTGCGGCGTTTCAGACCCCGACGTTGTGGTCTTCTCAAGTAAATTGGAGATAGAGTGGAGCGCTGCAACACTCCAAATATGCCGCTGCGACGCTATGAGGCTGGTTGGGTTGGTTCTTTCTTGTTTTTATGAAGGGTTGCATCCCTTGATGGTTTTATTGGATTACTCTTTATTAGTTCTAATATGAGAATGGGTGCATGAGTGAAGAGGGACAATGAGAGAGTGAGAAAGAGATCTGTATTATTTCTTTCAAATTTTTATAGCAATTTTTTTGATGTGGTGTGGCTCTATAGTTTTTTTCCCGATTTCTAGTTTTTTTACATTAAATTCTAGTGTTCTTTCTTTATGATGTGATTTTCTATTTCTTATTTGTTTCACAACGTAATTTTACTTCTTCAATAAGTGTATGCTAGAAATAATATTAAATAGTCTTAAGTTATTTGATGGGTCTAAAAAATCAAATCAAGTTTATTTGGGCCAACTTAGTGGGTTAATAAGCTTGGTCAAGAAATTTTTTACAGTGTATGAATTTTTTTTTTTCTTTTATTAACATTAAAAAAAAATAGTTAGTAACATTAAAAAAATAGTTAATCAGAGTGTATGAAATTGTTCCTTTTATTAAAGGCATGTTTGGTATCACTTTTTATTTTCATTTTTATTAAACATGTTAATAAGAAAATAATAATTTGGTGAGCTATTTTTATAAATGAATATATTTGTTTTTAAAGAAATCCAAAAACAAAATTTAGGTGTTCTATATATTTTAAAATCAAATTTTTTACTCACTCACACGCACTACTCTCATACTTTGATATTTAAATAAAACCAATTGTAACAGGGACAATTATTTGTTGGAAGGTTGGGATAAATATATGACATAATGCAAAATATTTGGTACATGGTAGTTGAACTCTTGGATGGTTTGGTCATATAAAATGGCGGCCTTCCGATGATCCGGTTAGAAAAGTAGAGGTATTAGATTTGTTTTATGTTAAGAAAGGTTTTAAACTTGGTTATAAAATATTAGAAATAATCTTGTTTGTTAGATTTAAATGAAAATTTGACTTTTAACAGAACATAATGGAGAAAAAGAATTCATGTAGTCTACCCCACGTAGTGGGACAAAGGCTTGATGATATTGTTACTGTCGTTATTGTTGGTACTTGAACTCTTGAATGACAAAGAAGGGCATAAATTTCCATCAAAATTTTTTGGATGAAGGTCGACATAAAAGTACATATTTTGTTTATAACAAGAGATACTATCTCCTCAAATCTATGCTTTGACCTTCCCTTAACATAATTAGAGCTCCGACTAAGAGGTTGATTATGAATAGTGAATTCTTGTACTACCTCAACTAAGAGGGTTGAAAAAATAAGAGGCTAGGACTAATCTACTCTATGAAGAGGGAAAAGAGAGACAATCACAAATACACTTATCATCAAGACAAAAAGATAAGATATTTATAGTGATTTGGTTATATAATTTATATCTACCATCAAGCTACAAAAAATGACTATCTATTATGAATAACTTGAATACTTGCTAGCACAATATATGCGTCACAAAGAGCTTCCTTTTTCAATATTTTACAATATATAAATACAAGAATATAAAAAGAGAGGAGAAACCGATGAATGATGGAAATAATTAGAAGAGAAGAACCTCAAAGATGGATCCTCATATTGTCTAAAGGCTTCATTTGGAACGACTTTTTTACTGTTTCTTAAAATAATTTTTTAGTACAATACATCTTAAAGTTGCTTTTATTACAATTTTTTTTACTAAAAAATTGCTTTAAGAAGCAGTAAGAAAGCCGCTCAAAATGCGTAGAATTTGTTTGAGATAACTTTCTTATCATTTTTTAAAACAATTTTATAATACAAATATTTATTGAATTAGAAATTTTATACAAACAAATTATTTTAGAAAACAGTAAGAAAGTCATCCTAAACAAAGCTAAGTTTCTTATAGATATATGCAATCAATATGAGATGTAGGATTGCCCAATCTACACTCGAACTTATTTTTATTATATGTTTAAATATAAATAAAAACCTAATCTCAAAAGAATCCTAATGATTCTCTCCCGGTAAGAGTTTATAAAGATAATTAAAAAAACTGAATTCTGAAATAAAAGTTTTTTAAAATTTTAGTACTTTGTATACATTACGGACAAAACCGTCATTAATTTTACGATCATAGAATTCTCAATGTAATGAATTTGCAAATACTCCCCTGAAACCATATAATGCCAATCTATTACAAATAATTACTTAAGAATTACAAATAACTAAACATTTACTTTTCTTCTATTACGGAAAGTGTTTTTTCTCGGTTTTTCTATATTTCTTAAAGCTATTTTTTATAAAAAAAATAAAAAATTTATCATAAAAATTGAAATTGTCCAAATGAAACTTTGCCATGACTTTTTTTTGATCTTTAAAACAATTTTTAGTACAAAATTTTTCTGAAATTCGCTTAAAAAAAAGGCTTACCATACGAAGCTTTAACTTCAAAATTCCAACTTCTTATATACGGCCTTTGAAATCGCGTTTTAATTTTATGAAAAACTTACCCCGACCTCCATTTCGCCGTCGTCTCCCTTTGGTTTTCATATGGCTCTTCCCCTCATCATGCTTCTCATCCTTTCCACGCTGGCCCTCCATCCCCCGCTCCTCCGCTGCCGACTCCCTTTCAGGAAACCAGTCCCTTTCCGGCGATCAGAAGCTCACATCCGAAGGAGGTAAATTTGTTTTCGGCTTCTTCCCATTAGGAAACTCCCCTAAAAGTACTACATAGGTATCTGGTACAACACCAACATGGTTTCCAAACTCACTTCTGTCTGGGTCGGGAACAGGGACACACCTGTCCTTGATTTGTCCTCCCGGCTCAAGCTCTCTAAAGATGGCAACCTCGTCCTCCTCAACCAGTCAAAATCCCTAATTTGGTCAACAGAAACCAATATTACCGCCAATTCCACCATGGCGGTGCTCCTCGATTCCGGTAATTTGGTTCTCCAAGATAGCTTCGATATCTCTCGTATCCTTTGGCAGAGCATTGACCACCCCACAGACACCTGGCTTCCGGCGGCAAAGTTGGACTCATAAGCTTACCGGTGAGAACCAGCACCTGACAGCTTGGAAGAGTCTCGAGGACCCTGCTCACGGACTTTTCTACCTTGAAATCGACCCGAGCGGGAGCAGTCAGTACTTCATCCTGTGGAATGGCACCAAAAATTACTGGTCTAGTGGCGACTGGAATGGGAAAATCTTTAGTGGTGTCCCGGAGATGACCTCTAATTATATATATAAATTTCAGTATGTAAGCAATGCCTCTGCGAACTACTTCACTTACAACAGTTAATACAGATGACGTCATATCAAGGTTCACCATGGATTACTCGGGGCAGATCAAGCAATGGACTGGCTTTCTGATGCGCAGAACTGGATTTTGTTCTGGTCAGCCAAGAGAACAATGCGAGGTGTATGCGATTTGCGGATCTTTCGGTAGCTGCAATGAAAACAATTCGCCATCTTGTGGTTGTATTAAGGGTTTCAGTGAGAGGTCACCCGGGGAGTGGCATTGGGTGATCAGAGTGGAGGCTGTGCGAGGAATACCCCATTGCAATGCGGAGAAGTAGTTCGGAAGGAAAAGAGAAGGATAAGTTTTATCAGATGGACGGTGTGAGGTTGCCTGATAACCTGAAACTGTGGAGGCAGGGAGTAGTTCAGATTGTGATCAACTTGCTTGAATAAATGTTCATGCACAGCTTACTCTTAGTTCTAAATGCTCGTTGTGGTATGGAAATTTGCTAACATCCAAGAACAATATAATGGATATGATCAATCCACTCTTTTCCCCGCCTGGCTGCATCCGGCTTCCAAGTTCTTCGAACAAGAGCAATGAAGGAGGAATTATTGGTGCAGCTACTGGTGGTGCCATAGTGTTTTTGGCCGTGTTGGCATTATTTGGCTGGTAATTTTGAGACGACAGCGGAGGAGAATAATTGGTGCAGCAAAAGCTGCGCAGATGGCGTTTTGGTTGCATTCCGATACGGCGATGCGGCGTGTTACTACAAATTTCTCAGAGAAACTTGGCAGTGGAGGGTTTGGATCAGTGTTTAAAGGGTCCTACCAGATTCAACCTTCATTGCTGTAAAGAAGCTAATAAATCTCAATCAAGGGGAGAAGCAGTTTCGGGCTGAGATTGGCACGATTGGAACAATACAACACATCAACCTGATTCGCCTTCGTGGTTTTTGCGCTGATCAAAACAATTAATGTTTGGTCTACGAATTCATGCCAAATAGTTCACTTGATGCTCATCTTTTTCATGGCAGTAAAACTGATTAGATTGGGGCAAAAGGTATCTTATTGCTCTCGGAACTGCTCGAGGCCTGGTTTATCTCCATGAGAAGTGTAGGGACTGCATCATACACTGTGATATTAAGCCAGAGAACATCCTCTTGGATGCTTCTTTTCTTCCAAAAGTGGCAGACTTGGCCTTGCAAAACTTCTCGGCCGGGATTTGAGTCGGGTTTTGACAACAATGAGAGGAACAAGAGGATATCTTGCACCAGAGTGGATCTCTGGTGTTGCTATCACTGCGAAGGCAGATGTTTATAGCTATGGAATGATGCTATTTGAAATTATATCGGGTAAGAGAAACCAGACCACTGGGAGGATAATAAAATGGCTTCTTTCTTTCCTGCTTCTGCTATGAAAAAATTAATGGCTGGTGATATTCGTAGTTTGTTAGATCCGAGGTTGGAAGGTGTTGCTGAGATTGAAGAGGTGGAGACAGCTTGTAAAGTTGCTTATTGGTGCATTCAGGATGAAGAGATGTCTAGGCCAACTATGGAGCAGGTGGTACAGATGCTTGAGGGAACAATGGAGATTATCATGCCTCCAGTTCCAAAATCGCTTCAGCTTTATTCGGGGCAACAGGAACGAATTGTATTCTTCTCAGATTCAACGGTTGATCAGAGCAACCAGACACAAAGCACATTTTCCTCTAAGTCCTGGAAGGAGTCAAATTCTGCAAGTTTGAAGGAGTAAGCTAAGGGGAACCATAAGGACTACACATTGATTAATTGAGTTTGAGATTTTTTCTAGAAGTAGTTTTACAGATTTAAGCTTCTACTGTTAATTTCTCCATGCTGTCTGTTAGAAAATATGATCCAATTTTTATGTTCTTTCTTTTGCTGTTTGATTAAATAGGTCGTAAGTAGAGTTTGGCGTGTTAGGTAATTTCTTTAGTTTCTTGTATAGCCTGTTTTGCTACATATTTTTATGCATGAGTTTTCTGTAACCTGTATAAATACCAAGAAAATGAATAATAATGTGGCTGATATGATTTCCCAGTTTCGGTGTTCAATACGAGTGCCATTTATTTGCATTCGGTTCTTGAAAGTTTTGCTTGGCAATACAGGTTATGAGTTTTCGCGATCCAGCATCTGCTACACGCTCATCGCTCGTGTCAGAAGCCATATACTCAAACTGGGCTTTTGTATGTCTTGAGGGCAATGTGTGGTTTAATGCTCAATTTTATAATATACTATAGTTAAATGTATGATTTCTAGCAGTGAAATAATGCGATTTTGTTGGCTGTACGCATGTTATTGTTAGTTTTGTATTGAATTTGATTGTGTCGGTCAATGGTATTGTATTATTGTCTCAGATCTCAAATCTATCGGTCGAGCTCGCCGGGGATCCTCCCCCTGCTTGGGATTAGACCTGTCAACAATTGATCCGACCCGAAAATCCGATCCGAAACCGACCCGAAATTCTCGGGTTCGGGTTGACCCGGTTAAATAACGGGTCGGGTTAGGGTCTGGAATTTCGACCCATTTAGCTATTCGGGTCGGGTCCGGGTTAACCCGGAAACCCGATTGTAACCCGAAATGACCCGCGACTTTAACAATTTAGGGCGTCTGTCGAGCGAGTCGCGGGGTCATAATTCATTTGTTCTCGGCTTCTCGTCTAGCTCCGTCTCCTGAGTACTGGCTTCTGTTTAGGTTTTCCGATTCTCTCAGTCTCCTCTCCGCCTCTCAGTCTCCTCTCCGCCTCTCAGTCTCGTCGGAACTCGGCACGACGACGTCTACGCTTACGCTTCACACATTCCCTAATCTATTTCACTGTTTGTATCTCGTTTCTCATTTCTATTAGTATTTTTTAATAGTTTTGCTTTAGAAGATGAAGACATGAAGGTTTTGACTTTGATATTTTGTGTTCTTCATTTTATCATATTTTGTGATCTTCAAATTTCAATCCCGTATTCCGGTGGATTCTATTGCTCTGTTAGAGTTTATTTCGGGCCTTTCGGCTAGGGTTATAAAAATTTGTGCAAATATGAAATAATGTTGGCAAATGGCAACGGTGTTTAAGACTTTAAGTGATTAAGCAACATATTGATTTTTCTCTACTCTCTAGCTTTGAGTCCTTGAGGCAGTTAGCTGTTAGCCGGTTAGGGAATCTTGTATTTTTTTTTTCCATTCCTGTTTTGGTAATTAAGTTATTAACTTATCATTTATTGTTTTTTGCATTTTTTTGTGATGCAGTTATGGCATCAATGATCAATGCATCATGATCATGTAGTATTGTTATATACTTATATTGTAGTTAACTGTTAAGTGTTAATTAAGTAGTTTTTTTCATTTTGTGAAGTCTTCTTATATTTCTGATAGATGGAGGGCTCTAATACCATTGCTGATGATGTTTTTATTGATGAAATTGAAGAAGTTGGGCCATCTGAAAATGTGGTAGAGTTAGAGCCATGTAACATTCAATGTAATGAAGGAGGTGAAGTTGCTAATACTAGGAAGCGGAGAAGAATGACATCGGTTGTTTGGGGTTACTTTGAGATGTTGCCTAAGCCAAAAGATGGTAAGCAAAGGTGTAAATGCAAGAAATGTGGTGTGACATATTTCTGTGATAGCAAAAATGGCACTGCAAATCTAAGACGACACATGGAAAATTGTAAAAAAAGAAATATGCGTGATATTGGGCAACTCATTTTACAAACAAACTCTGAATCCTCCATTTCTATGACTGATAGTAAGTTTGATCAGTCAGAATTTCGTGACCTGTTTATTGCATGTATCATTATGCATGACTTGCCATTTCAGTGTGTTGAGTGGGTTGGAGTTCGAGCTCTTCTAACGTATCTTCGTCGGGACTTACAGTTGTTTTTAAGAAATACCGCACGAAGTGATTGCATGAAATTATTTAGTAAAGAGAAGAGTAATATACGTTCACAGTTAGCAAAATTGACAAGTAGAGTGTGCTTAACTTCAGACCTTTGGACTTCTATTAATACATATGGTTTTATTTGTTTGACAATGCATTTTATAGATAACGATTGGCATTTGCAAAAAAATATTATAAGCTTTTGTTTGATGCCACCCCCTCATGATGGCATTTCATTGTTTGAAAAGTTACAGTCTTTGATTATGGTGTGGAAAATTGATACCAAACTTTTTAGCATTACTTTGGATAATGCGTCAGCAAACAATACCTCAGTTGAATTTTTAAGAAATCGTTTATGTTTACGTGGTGCTTTGCTTTGTGATGGTGAGTTCTTTCATATTCGTTGTACTGCACATATTGTGAATCTCATAGTTCAAGATGGTCTGAAGGAGGTTGATTCATCAGTAATTAAAATCCGAGAGAGCATTAAGTATGTTAAAGGCTCTCAAGTGAGGAAGCAAAAGTTTGTTGATTGTATCAAACAAAGCTGTCTAGAAGGGAAGAGAGGCTTGCGACAAGATGTTCCAACTAGATGGAACTCCACTTTCATCATGCTGGATAGTGCTATTTACTATCGACGAGCTTTTCAGCATTTAGAATTGGGTGATTCAAATTATAAGAATTGCCCAACTAGTGTTGAGTGGGATAAAGTTGAATCTATTTGGCAATTCTTGGCCCCTTTCTACGAGATCACTTGTGTTATATCTGGAACAAAGTACCCAACATCTAATTTGTACTTTCCTTGCATTTCTACTGCTTATGCATCTTTGAAACATGAACTCTTAAGTGGACATGAATACATCAAAAAAATGGCAGCAGGAATGATAGTCAAATTTGAGAAGTATTGGTCTGGATTTTCTGTTATACTTGCTATAGCTGTCATTTTAGATCCACTGTACAAATTTGCTTTTGTTGAATGGTGCTATAGAAAACTATATGAAGGTGATTATGAACAAGAAGTAATGAAGGTTAGAGAAAAGTTATTTTCTCTATTTGGAAATTATAGTTCAACATGTAATGAATTATCAGGACAACATACACGAACATCCCGAACTACTGAAGTTGGAACATCAAGAAGTACATCTATAAGTATAGTTAAGTCACAATTTATTCAGGTATTAAGTTGGAACAACAGAAAAGACTGAAAAGTTATTCTCTTCTTTCTACTTAATTCTTCATTGAAACATTTTATGTTGTTTTTAAAACATTAACTTCCAAACAGGATTTTCAGTCATTTCATTCGGAGATTGGAATGCCTCGGAAATCAGAGTTAGAATTATATTTGGATGAGCCAAATCTAGATGCGGAGATTGATTTAGATATTTTGCAGTTCTGGAAGGGCAATCAATATAGGTTTCCTGCTATATCTGCTATGGCTCGTGATGTTTTGTGCATTCCTATAAGTACGGTGGCATCAGAAAGTAGTTTCAATTATAGCAGTAGAATACTTGATCAATATCGAAGTTCTCTTAAGCATGACATTGTTGAGGCACTAGTATGTTCGAAGGATTGGTTGTATGCGGAACAGGGTGCTTTATCCTTCAACCTTCTTAAGTTCTTTTCAGCTTACGGTTTCTGTTTTAGTAGTTCTACTTTCTATAGCTCATATTCCTATTTTTTTATTGCAGTAGATCATGACACAGAACTAGATGCAGTTACAGATGATATCCTTGATTTACATGTCACCCAAACTGATGCAGAAATGACTGAAAGTTCAGTTATTCGATGATTCTACATTCTAGTTTAACATTTTAATTATATCCTGTGAACTGTTATAATCTGTGGTTGACTGTTATAATCCCGGTTTTATAATCTGTGGTTCTAGACTTCTAGTTTATTTCACAGTGAAATTTTCACTGGTTGTGGTTGACTGGTTCTGTATTTCTGTTATTATGCTGTCGTTCCTATGTGGACCTGTGGACCTGTGGTTGTGATTCTAAACTTCTAGTTTATTTCGAGGTTGTCGTTCATTTGCTGATAATCATTTTTAGAATTTTTACATTTCTCTCATAGTCTCATTCTATGCATTATGTTATTATGCATTTATGCTGCTGTCATTCATTTGTTTTCTCGGGCTTGAGGGCTGAGGCTGCTCACTGCTGTAGCCTGTAAGTCTGTAACCCGTTGCATTATGGTTGAGGCTTTGTGAGGGACTTTGCTAGCTGGTGTTTACTGCTTAGTTCAGTTTATGGCTGCTTCTGCTTGGTTCAGTTCTCGGGCCTGAGGGCTGAGGGCCAGAGGCTTAGTGTCATTGCATCTGGACAGTTGGTTCAAAATTCTGTAACTTCTGTTTAGTGAAGTTGTTAGCTTCTGTTCTCGGGCCTGAGGAGTGAGGACTTTGGACTTTGGTTCAACATTCTGTAAGGCTTCTTCTGTAGTTCTGTTTAAGTCTGTAAGACTGTAACCTGTTATTGGGCGTTGGCCGTTGCTATCAGATTTTGGAAGTTGAAAATTGCAATGAAGCGATGATGAATAACCTTCTAAGATGTAAGTTAAAGTGGGAATCTTATAAGTGCAAGTTCTTATCATCTTATGTAGTATTACAATTTACAACCAAGTGACAATTTTTATTAACTTAGAATAGCAGATACTATCTTACAATCTTATTCGAAGAACAGATATTAAGTTAATATAAATTGTCACTTAGGATGGTAATTTGTCAATATGACAATATTGATTAAACTTACATCGTACATCACATTGATCTCATTATGAGGTTAAATGATTAATGAATCTGAAGGTTTAATCTGAGCAGAGCAATATTTTTTTTACATATTTGTCTATTTGAGTTTGCAAACTATATAATTGATTTTATTCCAGGTCATTGCAGATTTGAAGCTGTTATTTCGAGGAGACGAGGGGAGCAAATCAGCAGGATTGTAGTGTGATAGAGGTCGGAATTTTGAATGTTGAAATTTTGTAAATAAGTATTGAATTTGAATTTTGAGTGTTGAGGTTGTAAATTTGTAAATAAGTATTTCATTAAAATTGAATTAAGTTTGTAATTTTGTAACTAAAACAAATGTGTAAATGATGGGTTGTATTGTTGTAATTTGACAATTTGTAAATTAGTATTTCTCTAAATATATAATTGCTATTTTGCAGTTTGTTGTTTGCACTTTAGCTCTTTTTTTTTCTTAAATTATACTTAAAATTACTGTATATACAGTTAATTGGGTCGGGTCGGGTTGACCCGAAACCGAGACGGGTCGGTTTCGGGTTTCGAAAACCGACCCGTTTATAAAACCGGGTCGGGTTGACCCGAACCCGAATAAATCCGGGTCAGTTACGGGTCGGGTCGGGTTCGACCCGTAACCCGAAATTGACAGGTCTACTTGGGATGGGGTATTTTGTAGGGCGCTGTCAGATTGACTGGAGACAGAGAGTTGAGTGTCGGGGCGCTTCAAATTGGCACTGTGGCTGATGTGGAACAAAAATGCAATGGAGTTACTTTAAGGAAATAAAAGAAAGCAGATTTAACAAAATAATCCCAAAATAAAATTTACCACTTATAACAATTATTGATCCTTAGGATTCTTGGTTTTTATCTTGCTTAGGCAAAGAAGAGCGAACTCAATTAACCAAACAATTTAAGAAAACTCAAAAACTAATTGTATGCTACGACAATAAACAAGAATCCACAATTTAATAATGAGAACTTTCACCTTTGGAGCGCATACGCTCAACTAGTCTAGGCTTTAGCGGAAGAAGAGTCTCCACATTAGAACTGAGGTCACTCCGAGGGAGAAGGAGCCTAAGATCGTCGTTCTTGGATAGGTGGCCGGAGTGGTGGAGGATGACGGTCGTCCGATGATGATCCAATGTCTCTTTGATCTTTGCTCGTCGACCACGTCAACATTATCAAGCAATAGTCAGTAGTTGGAAGCTTCCAAACAGCAACCTCCTTGTTCTCCGAGGCTGGGACAGCAATTTAGAAGTTTGTGGACAACTACAACAGTGTCGGAACTTTAACAAAACTGCTGGGCAGCTAATTTCTGCAGATGGAGGCGTATGGACAGCACTAGGGGCCTTCCGGAAGAAGACACGCTAATGGAAGACGTGCCAAAGTTGGTGGCCAGCATCTGGGGATGTGTAGACAGCAGTAAATTATGTAAACTGGGCTGTCCTTGAGATTTGGACAGCAAGTGTAGCCTCTATAGATAGCGGGACAGCAGAAGTATTTGCTGAAATTCTCAAACAACAGCAAGGAAAGTTGGGAGAGAAGGAATAACGCATGACTGGAAGGTTTGGAATCAGTTTTGGGAAGGTGGGGAAGGGAGATGACTAGGCTGGCGGCATCCAGGAGAAGGACACGTTTTAGAGAATGGTTTAATTGCTTGCCTAATCAGTGATTTTCATTAAGGAATGAGAAGATTCATCAATCCCATTTGAATTTGAATCGGACTTAATTTAGGGATTTAATTGGGGAGCATTAAAAGCGAAATTAAAAGAGAAAGGGGAATGGAGTGGGCTGGCCAAGCTAGAGGAGAGAGGGGTTTCGGTTTTGAGGAGGTGGGGCCCACTTGATTAATCAATTGATTTGAATAAAAATCTGAAATAATTTCAGCTTTAAACACAAAGAAGGTTTCCTAAATTACAGACGAATAATTGGGTTGATTTTGAATTTCAAATTTGAAATTCAAATCCAATTAATGTGATTGCATGAATTCGGGAAACACTTTAGGAAACCATTAATGACTCATAAAAGGTTGGAATTTCAAATTTAAAATTCGAATGGAGGGGGAAGGAGGTGGCGGCAGGGGAGGGGAGGGAGCCGGTGGCAGGTGGGCTGGCCGGCGGCTGCTAGCCGGCGGGTGGGGCTGCTGGCCGGCGGGTTGCTACTGCAGGCCGGCGGCTGGGCAATCCAGAGGAGGGAGGGGGGGGGGGCGGCAGTGAGCAAGGGAGGGGAAGAGGAAGGAAAATTTAGGGATTCAGGGAGTGAATTCCAATCTCCGACAAATGCTTCAACCGGATCTCCACGACGACGAATCGATCACAAGAAATAAAGAAAAAAAATGGTAGAACAAGAAGATCTAGAACTCACAAAGAGATCTAACTTCTCCTACGAACTCACTAAGAGATCGAAGAGGGTGAACTCACAAAGAGATCATAAGTGGCAAATAATTTTCATTCATCAAAACTAAACTATTACAAGAGAAGGGCCATATAAATAGGCCTCACAATGACAAAGAAAACAAAAGACTAAAATGCCCCTTGGGCTACAATAGCGATCAAATACCCATAAGGGCAAAAACGGAAAAACATAAAATAAAATAAAATACTACATAAAATAATGAAAATACAACTCATGCTCGTAACCATCGATCTCCGGCGTCAAAATGCTGACGATGTCCTCATCAGTGGCGCTGTGAGACGGGTTGACAGCTTTCTTTCTTGTTTATCATTAAAGGTTACATCCCTTGGTGGTTTTGTAAGTTTCTTATTATATATTATAATGGGAGAACTATGCATGCAAGGGTGAAGAAAAGTAAGGAGAGAGCGAAAGGGACGAGAGATATGTTCAATTTTTTTTCAATTTTTTATCGTGAATTTCTTGGTATGGTGTGGCCCTATGATTTTTATTTTCAGTTCCAAGTTTTTTTTTAAATCATGGTGTTCTTCATTTTCTTTGCATTTTATCTTTTTTGTTTGTGTACTTTGCATGTTTTAATTCCCATAACAGTTCTAAGGTTAAAAGAGAAAAAAAAAAGTTCATATGGGTGTCATTATTATAAATTTGTAGACATCATTGTATGTTATTTTCAAAGGGTAGGTACACATACATTTATCCCATTTTACTTGCTTCTCAATGCCATCTAGCTTTCCATAGTTTTCTCAAAAAATATGTTTGCTTGATATTTATATATGCTGAGACTATATTAGAACTTTTTTTTTTCTGTTTACTTCCGATATAATGCTCTATGGAACTACATTTTTTTTTTTGAAAAACTTGGATCGAAACCCAATTTCATTATGTATAGATCATAAATACAATGTGGAGGACATCACATGTGTGGGGGAGAGGATACAAAAGTGCTATGAGCACCAACAAAAAAAAAAGGCAAAACTCATAGATACTGCACCATTGTATAAAAATTAAAAAAAATTGAAATTCTGACCAAAATAGAATTATGAATTTAGATAGAGGAATGAGAGGATGGATTCAACGAATGTTGGTGATGAATTGGACGACAGATCAGAGGTGAGGAAGAGTGGAGAGTAACTGAGGGGAAGGGCGAGGGAGCTTTAAGGGACTGTTTGGTATGGAATTTACGCTCGGATTTATGCCGAATTTATATTTTATCTTGTCAAACAATTTTCGAAGGCGTCATAAATCTAGATGTTGTGTAAGTCCAGAATTTACGGATTTATAGTTTAAATCCGAGATTTAGTAAGTACCGTCGTTCGACGAATTTTTTAGCGAAAGAAGCGCTCGAAAGGGGAGAAATGTTGTTACCTTCTTGGCAAACTTCTGTCGCAACTTCAGATCCGATACGAACAATGCCTTCGGAGGAGGCGAAAATGCTTCGATACTTGCAGAACTCAACTCAATGCGAAGCAGGACAACAATGAAGAAATGCAGAAGAGGAAAAGAAAAAAAAGCCTCTACCTCATGCGACCCAAAAAAGCCTCTCTACCTCACGCGGAAACCAACAAAGAAATAGGAAGAGGCGAAAACCAACAAAGAAATAGGAAGAGGGTTTTTCGAAAGAACAAGAAGAGGAAAGTATTATATGATTAATTCTTAATTTTTTAATTAGATAATACTTTAATTATTTTAATTAATATGATAAATAGTAGTATGATTATCATTATTTTAATTTAATTTGTATTTATAATTTGCAAGTTATTATATTTATTAGTACTATAATTTTTATTAAATTAGTTTAATAAATTAAATATTTAATTAATTAGGATTTAGTTAAGCTAGTTTCTAATTTTATAATTAACACCTAAATAACTAATTTGATAATTAATAAAAATTAAGCTAATTCTAATTATATTAATTAACCCTAACCCTATTAAATGTAATTAAAATTAACCTTGATAAGTGTTGCGGATTAGAATATATGCGGCAATAGAGTTAGAAAGTTTACATCTCAGCGTTGTACAGATATACAATGCACAAACAGAAGGTGAAAGAACACTAGGATTTTAACGTGGAAAACCCTGGAAATGGAAAAAACTACGGGGCCACGCCCAGTTGAAAAAGTTCCATTAGTGTTTGCTTGAAATACAAGAGGCTGACTAGTCCTTAAAATTTAGGACAATCAGATTTCAATGAATCTCTTCAGGATTGAAAATCAGTTACAACGTCGAGCAGAGTTTGGACGTTACTCGGAGATTGGGCGGAATTTTGGCGTTCTTCGGAAGTTGGGTAGAATTCCGGAGTCGTTCGGAAGTTGGGTGGAATTCCGGCGTCGAGCAGAGCTCTAGCGTCACTTGAGCGTCGGACAGAACTCCGGCATTGTTCCGAAATTAGGCAGAATTCCGGCGCCGTTTGGAAGTCCGACAGAATTCCAGCGCCGGGCAGAACTCTGGCGGTGGTCGAGGATGAGTTATTCCCTTATATCCTTCTCTTCTCCTTCTCTTCTTCTTGCTTGGGCCCCTATCATGAGAAATGAAGGATCTATTTATAGATATTCTGGAGTGGCATGCCTTGTAAATATGTGAGAGATCAAGGGCATATATGGAGTGGTTCGGATGAACGACTGTTTATGCCCAGGCATTTGAAGATCTTAATGACTTCGGAATTCGGCGATCTTGAGCTCGTTGGATTCGTCTCGTCGAAACACTCGATTCGATTATAAGCTCGTCAAGTTCGGAGACCGTTTGGTAACTCAAATTGTGATACAAACTTTCCAACAGTGCTTCAGGTCCTTGATTTGGACTCATTTTGGCTTGGATTGAGTTGATTTTGGTGTCATTGGGTTCGTATTTCTGAGACGCTAAGTTTGATTGTAAGCTTACTGAAATCGGAGTTCAGGTGTTCCCGAATTTAATTTTTGAAGTTTCCGACTTAATTTTGCCTCGAAATTCGTGCCCGATCAAGATAACTTTTTGAGGATATATCAATAAGTAAATCATAATTAACTAACAAATTTAATTCAAAACTCATTAATTTTAGTTTTTAAATGAACCAACCACTTTAAATATTGGATTATATTGCAAAACAGTTTCTCATGATTTATCAATATTTAACATATGTCATACCAAACAGTTTTTGAGAATTAGCACCCTCAAGATTTACTAAATTCGACTTTATTGGATTTATTAAATCCTACTAAAGTTAAATCCAATCCGATAGCAAAAAGCTCATAAGAATGAGAAGATTATTACATGCATAGTCCAGACGGAAGAACCGTACGGAAGAACCGTCTAGATTCTATAAGGTTACATAATAAATACATAATTTTATTTTTTATTATGTATTTGCTAAATATATACCCTCATTACACATAATAATTTCTTCTAAAAATGGCCCTTTCGACGCTTGTCGTGAGTTCCCGACTCTCCTCTCCTCTGCTCTATTAATCCTCTTCCTGCTATTTAGATCTCTCTCTCTCTCTCTCTCGTAAGCCTGTCTTCAACTTCAACGTAGCAGGTAATTCTTTATTTTAATTATAGTTGGCAAACCTTCTTAAGAAAGCTTTTAGATATACATCAACTAGGCTAAATATTAATGGGTAGAATGATATAATTCTTATCTAAAGTTTAAGCTGCTATGAAATATATGAGTGGTGTTGACCTCTATTTTCGCTCAAGCACTTTTCGATCGACTTGACTCGATCCCGTTCATTCGAGCCCGAATAATTTATGTTGACTGCGATGAGCTCACTCTAATCCCAAATCGATTTCAACTTAGGTTAATTTGATTTAATCTAATTGATCGAACCTAGCTCAATTCATACCCAAACCCAACTCAAATCAGTCTAGATCGATTCTGGTTAAATTCCAAAGTCTCTTTTTAATCAATTTGAATTGCTTATCAAATTGGGAAATAGATTGGACAGCTTTGATGGAATCGACCGTTTATTCGAGGCGTCGGTGTGATATCTGCGATCTTCGTCTGGCATCACAGAGATATGAAGCAGGCGATATGCTCATTTGCGAGAGGCTTGGAAGGCTGGAGCACGGGACGACTGTCTCTCGATCTCTCTGCTCCGAACCCCTAGCCTCCTGATTCTTCCTTCTGGTTCGTGAACTCTAGAAGGAGCCGAAGCCCCTTTGACCTCCGATCTCCCTCTGTCCCATCCCGTGTCTAGGTCCGAACCCTGCACTCTCGATCTCGTGTTCCCTTCAGTTGGAACTCAAGCAGGAGACGAAGCTTCAGTTCATTCCCCCATTCTGACGCCCAGCTCTCACACGGTCGGCCTCCCTTCTCCCGATCTCTCCTTCTGTTCGCAAGAGGAGCCAGGCCGGGCTCCTGCTCCCGTGGTTCCTTCCTCCATCTAAGTCCAGAAGCCGACACTCTCTCCCTCTGGTTCTCGGTTCCGCACTTCCCAGGCCGAGCTCCCCTTTCTCGGTCTCTCTGTGCATTCGCACAAGCCAGGAGAAGACCGACTTCCTCTTCTCCCTCTCTCTCTCTCTCTCGCGTGAGCCAGAGAAGACCGAGCCCGAGCCCCTTGCTCTCGCTCCAGTTCGCGAGCTCCGAGCAAGGCCAAAGCCTATCCGACCCCAGGTAGGGTCGAACCCCTTCGGTGAACCGTCCCGACGACCCACCTCCGTCCGATCCCATCTCCTGGTTCAAACTCAACGCCTCCCTCTCCCGTCTGACCTCCAGATCGAGCCCGAGGCCGCATGGACTGACCCCGATCTCTCTCTCTCCGGATCGATCCTGATGTCTAGATCTACCCGAACTCCCCTTTGCAAGGTGAGCTTTTTCCTTTCTTCTTCTTCTTTCTCCTTTGCTTCTTCTCTTTATTCTTCTTTCTTCTTTATCTGATTTCCTTTTTGCTGCATCTACTTGATCCCATTACCTTTGTGATGAAAAGAGTAATGGCATTTTAGGTTTCTTGGCAAAATCTGAGAATGAGCTTCTTATTCTCTACAAAATCTGTGAATTAATCTTGCTTAAATTTCATTTTTGCTTCATATGTGAGTATTGTTGAGATGGCTATTGCATAGATTTTGAATAGTTTGGTGATGGTTGATTAGTTGGGTTGAATCAAGCAAGTGTCTGAATCATAGTTTTTCATGTTAACTGGTTTTATATAATTTTGTAAACTCTGCATATTAAGTGTTTGGTGAAATTCCTTTGAGAATTTTGAGGTATTTTTGTGGGCAATTTCATGAAGCATGCTCTTTCTCGCTACCATGTGTTATATGATCTTGCAAATATTGTCTACCTAATGTTTAATAAAGTGCCATCAAAGAAGATTGTGGTGTTTTTGTTCAAATTGGGGTTCCATTTTGTTCAATGACTCATAACTTATAGTTGTACAAAATATTTTGCTAGCATTGGGTATCTCATTCAAGAGATATGAGATTATTTGAATTCTCCTTTATTTATGCTCATTGTCTCCACCTCTTGTTTTCACTGCATTGGTAGTATTTTCCACTTAATATGGAATTCGATGTAGCATGAAAGCTCATATGTTTGGAAGTGTTAAATACGTATTTCGGAATCAACATCTTATGGGGTGTGAGAAGTTTTAGAATCGTGTCTTTTATGATGTCGGCATGATAGTTTAAAAGAAAAAAGACTTAAAGTTTCCTAAATATTTCCGTATGATAATCAAAGCTTACACCTAGCCTTGAATGTTCAAACTTTCAATTTGATGCTAGTGGCATATTTCATATATTTTGGAATCCCATTTATAAGTTAAAGATTTATCGTTCCATGGATCTTGGCATTGGTATATGCGTGTTGCTTTTTAAATATTGAGATTGGTTGCTCCATGTCTTTAAGATATTGTTGACGGTCTATATGTGAGGTTCTCTTGTTTTAAGTGCGGGTGAGGCTTTCATGATGTATAAGGCATTACGCTTTTGGTCCTATTAATTCCTAGTGAATGCTTCTACTTTTTATGTGGAACTTTATGATATTTTTGCAAAGTTGACATAAGATATCACGTGTTGATCTCTATGGTTTGAGAGTGAACTATGGGTTCAAGAAAATAGTACTTGAAGCATGTTGTACAAGACAATATTTTGGATGGGAATGGTGGCAAATTCTAGGAGTTCATTTTGAGCTTCTACCAAGGTATGCACATGAGATGCTTATAGTAATGCTTACTGAAGAATGGTTAATTTGTTTATGCTTCGTCTTATTTATATCTTTCTCTTGCAAATGTGGAAACTCCAATAGAAGGAAAAGGCATGTGTTCTAAACATATTCCTCTTGCAAGTGAATAATAAATACCTTGCTTCATGATAAAGTGTGGTGGTTGGAGCTATATGTTTCTTCCCTTAAGAAAATTTCCAATGCTTAGCAACATAAATTTGTGTCTAAGTCTTCCATTGTTTGCTAGGGTAGTTGTTTGTTGTTTATGACAGTATGGCATTTGGGTTAGTTTTTGTGAAGAATATTGGAAAGCAGGTTCTACAAAGAAGCATGAATTGATTTTCCTTTAGTTGTCTTGACTTGATATGGAATGTCGTGTTGAACATATGCTTTACATCACAACTATTGCATGTCAAGAGATGTCACAAGTTTTGTTCAAAAAAAAAGCAAAGTATTTATAAATTATGTGTGTGCTTTATCCCCTTCATGCTCCAAGTGAGCCTACGGATTTGTAAAAAAAAATCTTAGAGTTATTTGGTAATTTATGGAGGTGGAGATTAGAAGTTTGTTGGAAAAGAGCTATATTTCTTATGGCTTCAATCCATGCTCCCATGTCATAAAGCTAGGTTATATTATGATGATTATTATGATGATATCATGCTCTTTTTCCTTGATCTTTGAGAACAAAACAATGACACAAGATTTCATTTCTCTTTTTCTAAGTACATTTGGCATAGGTGCTAAGTTTGGAAAGTCTTGTGCTATGCAATTATATTCTTATTCGTTCATGTTTGGCATAAAGAGGAGGGAAGGTTGAAAGATTATATTGGTAGTTTCTATGGTTTCTCTCACGAAAGCATGTATCCCCCTTACTTGCAATTTCATTCATCTTTTTGATGTCATGTAAGCATTTGTCTACTTTCATGTTTAGAGAAGTTTGAACCTATAGGTATTTCTCAATATCTCATATATGATTGGCAATGATGGTCCATGTATTTATGATTGGAGACTAGTTTATTTCTTCTTCCGTTAGCATCTAGAGTAGCATACATTTGTGGATTTCTAGATTTCTATAAAGTTTGTTTTGGCAAGATTGAATGGTCTTTTTTACTTGTAGTTCTTAGTTGGAAGGATAAAAATGCTTTGGAAAGTTTTAAGAACTATTTTGCCTTGTAGAGTTTTGTGAATGTCTCTTTTTTTTTTTTGGAAAGTTTTAGGAAGTGCTTGGTAGTAAAAGAGTTTATGGATGTCTTTATGATTAAAAGTTTTTTTTTTTTTTTTTGCGAATTGTTTTACATCGAGAGGCTTTATCGAAAGTTTTGCGAATGTTTTATGATAAGGGCTCTACAATGAGGGGTTTTTATAAAACTTTCTCGTTGGAAAGCTTTAGTTTTTTTTCTACCCCACTCCAAATAAAATAGGGAAGCACTTGATTGTTGTCTTTGTGTCAAAGTTGTTTTGGGTCAATTTCTTATAGAAAGATTTCTACGCATTGTTTCATTTTGGAGAATTTTCATAAGATATTGTTTTGGAGTTAATGATTTCTCGAAGTGGATTAGTGTTAGAAATTTCTCTAGATCTTTCTTTTTGGGATGAAATGATTTGTCTCGCATAGATTGTGTCTCTTTCATTAATGTTTGCTTCTAGATGTAAGTTTGGGAGAGTGTGGTGAGTAGAAAGAGATCTAGTTTTGGTTCTGGTTTTTGGGAACTTGAGTTTCCCTTGTTGCTTTGAGTTTGGTAGGGAATAGTTTGTGTAGTCGAGTCGAGTTCGTATCAAGTGCCTCATTTGGATAGTGGGAATATCAAAGGGCATTGTTAATGTTGCTTTAGGATACACTTGTCTTTAAAGAAGTGTGTCCAAAACAACAATGCCTACATCCCTTTTATTTGTAATTTTCATTCTTTGTCATTCTACTGCTTTGCTATTGATTCTCTAAGCCTAGTGACACATGTACGAAAGTCCTAAGGGTTAGAAAACAGAAACTCCCTTTATCCCTACAACACTAGTGACACCTAAGGACAATAATTAAGGACCGAGTCTTAGAAAACATAGATTTAGAATGCATGTTACTTATAGGATAGAGACATCAAAAACTAAACTTAGCGACACGTCTTCCTAGGTTTAGCCTGTTCTTTCTTTAATCCCTTAATAATCAATCAACCATGTATAACCTAACTCTTAAAATGTGTTAAAATATTTAATTCTTAATCAAGTTATTGTTAATATTTGTAATCATTAAACTATAAATCTAAATCATAAACTTAAACCAATTTTAACTAATCTAATAATAAATCCCTAACCAATCTAAAGTCTAAAAGATGTAGACTTAAAATTAGGAGGCTCAAACCTAAGCTAAAATCTATTAGGATAAATGACTCCTAAAATATCAAACCTTAGACTAACTTTAAAATCAATCAACAAATTTGATTAATAAATTGCCTAATCTATATTTCTTTTCTAATTTACAACCAACTTAATAATTCAACCAAAAATTGTTTGCCACTGGGTAACCCAGGCCTACGAGGCTATTAAGTTAGCCCCAAGGAGGGTGAAATAAACCTCACGGCCTCGGTGTGAAACAAAGGTGGTAATCAATCAAATACTAAAAATAAAATTCTAAAATCAATCCTAAAATATTAATATTTGAACTTCAATCAAAACCTCCTTTTGGCCTTTAACAAATTAAATGCAAATAATTACAACTAAATCATCCTACATAGGATCTATCAAAAACTGCACAGCCTACACACACCCTAGATTTGTTTGGTTAGGACACTACTTCTAGTCCTAGGTTAGGCTTACATTTTCTTTTGCTATTCAGTATTTACTACCTATACATGTTCTATAAATGCAATTCTTACATTTTCTGTCAGTTATATTTTCTTACTTGCATTTCTTTTCTGAACGGCATCTACGCTTATATATATGTTTTCTTTTGTCTTACTTTGCGAGGTACATCCGGTGTTGCATTGTCAATGATCAAGCGGCGTCAATTACTTATAAGCTTTTAAGTGGCAGCGCCACAGCAGGTACATTGGGTCTTACACGATCAGGGATCAATGAACCATTTACTTGCTTGGAGCTATTAAGTGGCTGCGCCACGGTCAGGTATGGCTTCTGCAACTGAAACTCTTAATTACATATCGGAACTGCTACACTCCACACACATATTGTTGATAGATATTCTAGTATGTTTAGGTAGTCAGCCATAGGTTAGTGCACTGACGAAGCTTTGGCCCTATAGGTCAAAGCTTTTCCCCCTTCTGTGAGCCCTAGAGACCATTAGGGTCATTTAGGCCTGTAGAGTAAGCCACCTATTATGCCGGTTGGCATCGTTGTTTTCCCACACGAAGTGGGCATCGTTGGTTTTCTGCTAGGATTCTGGCCCTTTCCGGTTTTGGGTACGATACCCCCCTCCCCTTTTTTTTTTTTTTTTTTTCTGTGAGCCTTAGAGACCATTAGGGTCATTTAGGCCTGTAGAGTAGGCCGCCTATTCATGCCATTGGGCATCGCTGTTTTCCCACACGAAGTGGGCATGATGATTGATGATTTTCTGTGCGGGTATCTTGCCTGAAGGATACCCTTAGGGTATGTCTATTTATTTTTTCTGTACTCTGGATGTCATGCATACGTTCTTATACACTTTTCTTTATGATGCACTTCACTTACATGCATTGCATTAGTGGATCTAAGGACATCTCTTAATTGTGCATCTTTTTCATGCATCATACGACGCTAGATATACTCACTTTGCATATTACAGAGTTTCAAATCCTTGATTCATTAGGATAGAGCCTTCCCATCTTGCATACATATAGGACGGTTGGTTGTGCTTAGGATTTTAGCTGGCTTCCTTTTTCAGGTAAGGGATAAGTCCAGATTGCATTAGTTAGGTCGTAGATGTTAGTATCGTATGTGCGATACTACATCTTCCATAGATTTAGGGTCTAAAGGTGAGGGATACGAGTGTATTCCTACACACCTTAATGGTGGGTGAGTTTTTCGTTCTTTCGGAAGCTATAAATTCTACCCATCCGCGTCACACAGATGACGCCACCTCCCTCTTTCTCTCGTGCATGTCTGAGTGCGTTGTCCCTCTTTCTTTTATCCAGTTTTCACTTCTCCTAGCCGGCCGGATGTCGACTGAACCCCCGTGTGATTGATTGAGCCAATTTGGGACCTTCCCCTTTGATTAGGAAAGCCTAGAAACCCTTTTGCACTAAACCCATTTGGAGAAGATAATCTAACATCCTTAATCGAGAGTTTTCCTAAGTCAAGGCTTAGGATGTAATTAACTACGGGGGCTTGCGCCCGTAGGAGACCGATCCCCACAATCAAATAAACCCTATTCGATGCTGATGTATCGAATAGGGGAAATCTCGTGAACTTTTGGGTTATAGATATTATTATCCATCGAGGTTGGTAGGTGAAAGCCGCTATCCTCCATGACTAATCGTATCTATAACTCCATCTGCTCTTCCATCGGCCTGCTTGTGCCGAGTGTAAAGGCCTACGACCATTTTATCCTACGGGATAGTGTGATCGTGCTCTTTGCATTTGAACCACACGAGCAGAATCCTTTCGGAGACCCACAAGTGGTAGGAAAGAAATGTAAGTGGTATATTTGATATTATAATTTTTATCTCAGCTTCCCCGAAGTCAAGCACAGACCATCCAATTTGGTGAAGATAAACGCAAAAAAGTCAACCGACCAGCCAACCCAACCGAGCAAGAGACCAACACCAAAGGTTGCCACGAGCCATGACAACGAAGAAACGAGCCCCAGCCACATCATTGCCCTGCAAAACTAACGGCCAACAGAAAAATAAAACAGAGCAACAAAGATCCAACCCGAGAGACAAGAAGGCAACCAACACGGGAGGAAAACTACCTACCCCTTCTGCCCTCCCATGAGAGGCGACAGAAACAACCGATCTATCACGCACCAATTTAAAATCATGTTCAGGATCAGCACCTCCACAAGACTCCAAAGAAGAATCAAAATCAGATTCAAATTCAGACGTACAGTGAAGCCAATCAAGATGTACCCTCACATCCACCCCAGAACTATCGCCCACACGATACACCAAAGCTTGGGGCTCGATTAAGTTCGCTGGCACATCAACAAAGGAATTAGGAATAACCACCATACCTTCACCTGAATTAACTCCACCTCCAACAATAGCCTCAGAAGACTCCACACCACCATTAGATAAAGGAGAAACAACAAAATTCACACCGCAAAGAGCAACATTTAAATTCACAAAGCCATTCTGCACAGACAGAGGATCCCCTCCCCCCACCACAGCAGGGGCTACCGGGGACAGAACTGGACCTAATGGACTGGAAGCCGCGGGAGCATCAGCATTAAGCAAGGCCAAATCACCCATTGAATTAACTGGCAAAGACACAGGTAAAACCAAATCTTAAAATATGACTTCCTCCTCACCAACACTAGCATGTGAAGGCAAAGTGGAGGGAGGGCACATAGCATCCTCAATAAAAGAATCCATGCCCCCATTGTCTAAAATAACAGCTTTCTTACACTCACTAGAACCACCACAAACAACATTTTCCTTAACTGAAACAACAAGCGGGTCAACCAAAGCCCCAAACCCACCTCACAAACAATTTCATCTAAAGCCAGATGAACCAAAGGAAAGGATTTACATATATATATATATCGTCTAAAAGTTTAATATTATATATATACCAAATGAGCCGTGTAGAAATAAATTTATCTGATCTTCTTGTCGATTTCAAATTCAGAGGGATAGTGTGTGGAGATATTACTAGTTAATTGAAATGATCGTGTCAATCGTGTGATCATGAACTCTTGCACACACGATTTAGAGATAATTTTCATAGATTTAATCATACATGGTTTGATGATCACAAAGTTTAATTAGAATATAGTATAACGAATGTGCAACTTATTATTTATTTTGTTATATGTATAGACTTTAGATTGGAGAACATATTAGAGATCACATGTTTAACACAACGGGTTTTAGATATCTTAAAAAAATGATAGATTTTAAATTCATGTTGGTAATATCAACAGTGAACATAACATTGCTAGATGAAAATGTGAAAATTTAATGAATTAAAAAAGATATTTCAGATTTGTTTGTGAAAGACCTTTTCATTAATATCGCAAAGACCATCGTACACTATAAATGCAAGTGTAAATTGTGCACGCTTCTTTTTGTAGCAGGGATTAGCATTCCACGAGCACGATGAATCGAAGGATTCAGATAATCAAGGGAATTTTCTTGAACTTTTATGCTTTCTTGATAGCCTTAATGAAAATATAAGTAAAGTTCTTTTGAATAATGCTCCTCGAAATAATAAATTAATAGCTCTAAAATTCTAGAAAAAATCTCAAAAGCTGCTACAGTTGAAGTTTCAAATGTTATAATTGATGAACTAGAAAATATTCATGTATATATTCATAATTTTTCTTGATAAATCTTGTGATATATCCGTTAAAAAACAAGTTGTTGTTACGTTAAATTATGTTAATAAACGACAAGGAAGAATGATATTTATCATTTGATATTCTTACATATAAAAATTCTTCTAATGTTTTCAATTGCAACAACAATAGCCGAATGAGCATTTTATGCAATAATATAATCGTATGGGAGACTCCTTGAAGAATGACTGTTTATGTAGCAAATCTCCGGCTCAGTTCTTGAGCCTTTCGGAGAAGGAGACGAGACAGAGCAATGTGAAAGAAAGCTTATTTTATTCAATCTGCTTTGTCTTGTACAGTATCGGGATATATATAGATACCGAAATAACTACAGGAAATATGAAGCTATATACATGGCAACATAGTGTATAATTACAGATAACTATTTATGCTTTACTAATATTCTCCCTCAAACTGAGGGATCTTGAAGAACCTTCAGTTTGGATCGAAGCTCGTGGAACCGATGGGTGGAGAGAGATTTCGTTAGTATATCTGCAATTTGATCCTTTGTGCTAATAGGCAAAATACGAATTGTTCCTTGCTGAATATGATCGCGGAGAAACCGATGATCAATTTCTATATGTTTCGTTCTTACGTGGAACACGGGGTTATTCGCCAAAGCAATAGCTGATGTGTTATCACAGTAAATATCTGTTGGAGTGTCTTGCCGAATGCCAAAATCTGTAAGTATGCGGCGAATCCAGATAACGTCTGCCGCAAGTGCTGCCAACGAGCGGTATTCGGACTCCGTAGACGAGCGAGCAACTGTGGTTTGCTTCTTTACGGTCCAGGAAATTAGCGTGTTGCCTAGATAGGAGAATAGCCAGACGTCGATTTCCTAGATATTGGATCTCCTGCCCAATCTGCATCAGAATAGGCAGATAACCGCAAGTTAGATTTAATAATTGGAATCCCATAATGTAGCGTACCTTGAATATAACGTAGCAATCTTTTGAGAAGAAAAATGTGATTCGGTTGTGGTTGATGCATATGTTGAGATAGAAGATTGACGCTGAAAGAGATGTCGGGTCTTGTTAGCGTCAAATATTGAAGAGAGCCAGTGATACGATGATACATTACCGGATCATCCAGCACGGGATCGGGAAGAAAAACATGCGGTAGTTTGGTGCACGTAGGATTCGAAAGAGGTTTGCACGCTTCGAGCTTAGCCATCTGCAGTATTGATTGAGCGTACAATTTTTGGCCGAGGAAGTAGCTGTCCGGAGTCCTGGTAATCGAAATACCAAGAAACGAACTTACCTGACCCAGAATTTTCATGCGGAGCTGTTGTTGTAACTGATCAATAGTGTTGTTGAGAGCAGTGTGATCGTTCCCCGTTAGGAGAATATCGTCAACATAGATTAGTAAAAACAGCTTGATATTACCTTTAGTTAATACAAGCAAAGAGGGATCCGATGTGCTGTGGGAGAAACCGAGAGAAACAAGAAATGAGGTGAGTGTATTATACCATTGGCGAGGTGCTTGCTTAAGGCCGTAGATGGCTTTGTGAACAAGGCAAACATGATCTGGATGAGTAGCGTCTTCAAATCCTTGTGGTTGCGACATGTACACCGTTTCGGAGAGCGAGCCATGAAGGAATGCATTCGATACGTCTAGTTGTTGGACTGTCCAATCATTATGCAATGCTATAGTTAGAAGGATGCGAATTGTGGGTAGTTTAGCCACCGGACTGAAAGTTTCGGTATAATCCATGCCATATTCCTGATGGTTCCTGAGAGCAACCAGTCGCGCCTTATGCTTTGCGATCGAGCCATCCGAATGTAGTTTGAGACGGTAGGTCCATTTGCAGCCTAGAACCGAGGAATTTGATGGTGGAGATACAAGGCTCCAAGTGCCTTGTGTTTGTAAAGCAAAAAATTCATCCGCCATTGCACGACGCCATTCAATGAATTTGTTTGCTTCAGAGAACGTGGATGGAGCAGTCGGAGCCTCTGTTACACATGTAGAGTGAAATAAATTTAGTTTTTGCGTGGGTTTGAGTGAACCTGTTTTACCTCTTGTAACCATCGGATGAGAAGAATGCGTAGGATTGTGGACTATTGGTCTGGATGGTATTGCAATATTGGATGGAGTAATGCTCACAGGTGCGGGTGATGAAGGCTGAATGGTGATTCCTGTAGAAGCTGCGTCCCTAGTATCTCGATTGACCGGGTTTTGGATTACCGAAACCGGAGTCAGGAAAAGAGGAGAGATCGATTCATTACAGGATACCGGAGCAGCTGCGTGATGTGCAAATGGAAAAACCGATTCATCGAAAGTAACGTGCCGAGAAAAAGAAATTTTGTTAGTATCAATACACAAACATTTGTAGCCCTTGTAGACCTCCGAGTAGCCTAAGAAAACACACAGTTGGGCTTTCAGAAGAAGTTTGTGACGGTGAGGAGGGGGAGTTAAGGGAAAACACGCGCAGCCAAATATTTTAAGCATTTTGTAGTCAGGTTTAACCTTGTATAACAATTCATGAGGTGAAATATTGTTCGTGGTAAGACTAGGCAATTTATTAATTAGATGAACTGCGGTTAACATAGCATCGGGCCAGTATGCTAGCGGCATGGAAGCTTTGTGGAGCAGCGTGCGAGCCATTTCGACGATAGTCCTGTGCTTACGTTCGGACACACCGTTTTGCTCGGGTGTGTATGGACATGAAATGCGATGCTTTATGCCATTTGCTTGAAGAAACTGAGTGAACTGAGAGTTAGTAAACTCACCACCTCCATCTAACTGAAAAGCTTTAATTTTAGAGGAGAAAGCATTTTCAATAAAAGTTTTAAAGTGAAGAAAAGCAGTGAAAACTTCAGATTTAGATCGTAATGGGAAAAATCAAGTATAGCGAGAAAAATTATCAACAAAGACTACATAATACAAATAACCCGTGTGCGATGATACTGGAGCTGGACCTCATACATCGGAATGAATCAACGCTAAAGGAATCTGTTCCCTGTTCGTAGAAAGTTCAAAGGGAAGCTTATGTCCCTTGTTCATGTTACAAGAATGACAGACAAATTTATGCTTATTAATTCGTAAAAGGTTTGAGAAATTATTTTTATATTTTGCTTTAATAATTTGTGTCTTGCCCCTGACGGCTTTAAAAGAGAATTACCTTTGGAATTTCACCCATAAGATTCTCCGTGCATGCATATGTGGAAAGCGTCAGCCACTTTGAACGACCTGTCATTTTTTCTCATTCTGATCTCGCGTTAAATCTTCAGGCTTTTACATAGTTCAAAGTACTCGAGTCGTTATTATTGTCAACGGTTTAGATTTTTATTTCGATATTCATGTTTGAGCCAGAAATCAAGAGAAGGAACGGGAGAAAAACATAATTTAAGAAGGATAAAAAATGGAGTTAGTGCGTTTTTCAATGTTTCTCTAATGATACAAATTATCTAGGAAATCAAGTCACAGGTATTTTAGTAAGTAATAGTCTTAGTAACTGATTAATATATATAATTGACTGATTTTAATTTATTGTTCATTTCTTAGCCATTTTACTCGTCATGTGTGACAAATTGTATGTCCAATTTGATGGCGTGTATCGATGGCAAATTGATAAGTTGAATGAAATGGTACCAACTTTGCTGCTGGTCGAAATCAATCACTAGATATTTACTCACAAACAACATTTAATTAGTTAAAAAACTTGGTACGTCATGCCTTCAACATTGATTATGTTAAAAATACTATCAATCTGATTTGTCATTACCTCATTGATGATAGATTAATGTCGATACCAATTATTGTTGATAAAGTTATGCCATAGCTTTAAAACATGATGGCAAGCAAAACTCATTAGAGAAATTTCAAGGCATGTTAAGCTTTGCATTCCATCCCAACAACTAAGTGGAATGATGTGCATTCTTGAGAAAAAAAAGAAAAAAAAGTGGAATGATGTGCATTTATGATCAGGGGTGGACTTATAAGTAATCGGCTCAACTCCTATTTGTTCATATACATGATCATTGTATGCTTCGAAGATATTTTGGGGGTCCAAAGGGGCAGCACCCCCGGAACAAATTTTAGTTGTAAGGATATTTTTGTATTTTCTTTACTATTTCTCTTTGTATTTTGTGCATCGTTTAGTTGCAAGAAAAATAACTCTAATTTTTTAAAAATAATATACAAAAAAATTGTATTGTAAAAAAAAATGCTTCTTTAAGTAAATATACTCGAATTTAAAAAAAAACACCCATTGTTGTCTCATTTAAATATTGTTAATCTGAAAAAAAATTATTTTAAAAAATCAGCCATAAAAAAGTTTTTGGTAATATACCTTGTTTTCAAGCTATCTTGAACTCAAATAATTTTCAAGCTGGATTTAGGTTTATCTAAAAATCCAAAATATTGACTTATTCATCATTTGAGTTCATATTAAGTTGATTAAATGGGTCCTACTAATCAAGAAAAAAAATATAATATATATAATAAATGGTTGAAATTAGCCGTGACCATTTCAGATGGGTTCCTTTGATCAACTCAGGTCGGATTCACAAATTTTGACGCCTATGCTAACCGATCTGATTTCAGATAGCCCGAAATTAAACCACACTTACCCCAAATTAATACCTAATAGTCAACAGCATCAACACAAGAAAAAAAAAATATATTACTCGTCAAATATTACATGTGCCTATTTAGTATTTAATGCGAAGAATGGATTATCGGCAAGCCAAGCACGGCGCCATGGCGCATGCGCCTATCCAACCATCTACCATTCAAAGATTTGAAAACTATTAGTCACGGCGCTATTATAAATAGCCATCTCCAGGCCTCAAATAAATCACTTCATCCAATATTTCCATTAACAAAAACATGGAATCCATCCTGGTTCCTGTCATCACCTCCATCCTCTTAATACTCCTAATGAAAAAGCTGTATTTCCAAAAAAAAACTACTCGTTACAATCTCCCTCCAGGGCCATGGAAAATCCCCATATTTGGAAGCATGCACCACCTTATGGGCGAGCATGTTCACCACAGGCTTCGGCGACTCGCAAAGACTTACGGCCCTCTGTTCCACCTCAAACTCGGAGAGGTGGATCTTATGGTCATCACATCACCAGAACTCGCAGCGGAATCCATGAAAACTCACGACTTGAGCTTTGCTTCTCGGCCACAATTCATGGGAAGCAAGATCATTCTATACAACTCCGGCGACATTGTTTTCGCTCCTTACGGCAAACTATGGGCGCAGCTGCGTAAAATATGCACGATTGAATTGTTCAGCTCGAAGCGCGTTAAGCATTTCAGATCCATCATGGATGAAGAAGGTAATAATCTCATTGAGAAGATTAGAATGGCTGATGGAGTCCCGGTGAACATGACAGAGATGCTTTTATCCGTCGCAAACACGACTATTTCGCGTGCTTCTTTTGGAATGGAGTGCGCGCAACAGCACAAAATTTTTTCGGCAGTTAAGGATACGTTTAAATATATGTCGGGATTTGACTTGGCGGATTTATTTCCTTCGTTTAGTTTTTTGGGTGAAATTACTGGTATGAGGCGTCACTTAGAAAAAGTTCATAAAGTGCTGGATTCAACCTTAGATGAGGTATTTGAGGAACATCAGAAAAAGAGTATTAATAACAGCATCGATTATCTGGATGAGGATCTCGTTGATGTTCTTCTGAGATTGAAGAAAACCGGAGAGCTGGATGAATCGGTCACACTAGATAACCTCAAGGGCGTTATAGTTGTAAGTAGCATTTCTTCTTCAATCAATGAAATAATTATCCAAATCTTGCTCTTTTACTTATTTATTATTTGTTGCATGTATGGCAGGATTTGATTTTAGGAGGAACAGAAACTACATCGGCTATTATGGAGTGGGCGATGGCTGAGCTCGTTAGACATCCTGAGATAATGCGTAAGGCTCAGTCGGAGGTGAGGGAGGCCTTTAAAGGAAAAACTAAGTTACATGAAAATGATATAACCAATCTTCCCTATTTAACAATGGTGATCAAAGAAAGTCTTAGAGTAAGACCACCAGCTCCAATTCTGGTGCCTAGATATTGCTCTGAAACAGTAGAGCTTGGTGGGTATACAATACCAGCTGGAAGCAGGCTTTTGATCAACGCTTGGGCTATAATGAGAGATCCAAAATATTGGAAAGATGCAGAGGCCTTTAAACCGGAGAGGGTTGAAACTGATGAGCAAGATTTTAATGCATCTCGTTTTCAATATATGCCGTTCGGTGGAGGGCGAAGGGTTTGTCCGGGGGTGAATTTTGGTGTGGCTAGCATTGAGATTGTGCTTGCGAAACTCCTTTATCATTTTGACTGGGAGCTTCCAGGAGGCAAAAGGCTGGAGGAACTGGACATGGAGGAATCGATTGGCTTGGCCTTGACTAAGAAAAATCCATTATTGCTAGTTGCATCTCCGCATAAATAATTTACTAGTTTCTGTTTTCCTCTTCTTCTTGTTCTAATCAACTAGTTTTTTTTTTATTTGGATGCTATGCAGTTTACTTTTGACTATAATTATAGGTCTTTCTAAGATCTTTTAGGTATTCCACTTTATGTATATGAGCTCTTTGTTATAAGTGAAGTACACATATGATCTATATGAGTGAATTTCAAGTTTGTCTTTCTTGTAACTTTACATTTTTGATCTCTTGGAAAAATTTTGCACCTATTTTGAGAATGATATGTGCCAATGCGTAAGTTTGATGAAAGCTATCCCAAATTAACCCAAAATTTATTGGATAACTTAGAAATGAAAGCGTCTTCAGAAAGACAAAAACTTGGCAAAAGGATTTACATATATTAAATAAATTTCTCCAGCAAAAATGCTGATGAAATTTATAATAACGGTAACAGATTGATCAAAATAGCGCCTATGAAATAGATTATTTACAAAAAAAAAAAACCATTTTGTGGAATTGTCTAACGGACTGCGTAAATTTCAAAGTGAACGGTTAGGACTTCTTCAAAGAAAACGGACTTGTGAATGATTTCAAAGTAAACGGACTTGTAAATTTCCCAGCGACGTCCAAATCGGAACAGCTAGACCATAGACTGACTAGTAGTAATCATAAAAATAGTTAAAGATATCTTTCTTTTGTTTGAACAAAAGGTAGGAAGACTGAAATTTGGGCACCGTTGTTTAACAGAAAATATATATCAATATCTCAACAGAAAATATATATCAATATCACGGGCATGAGATAGATAGCATAAGACGTAGCTATAATATTTTTTTCTTGGAATGGTTAATAATAAATCATAAAACACGTGGCCTTAAAAACAAAATCAGAAGAAATAAATCTCTTAAGCCATTTATTGGGTCTTGAGTCCTCTCACTTAACTATATCATCATGTTTTTGTTTACTTCATATATACACGTTTTGTTGAAATGAAAATTGAATAGCATTTCTGGTGAAGGATTTTCTATTTAAAAAATAAAAGAGTGGATCGAAAATAGTCAACTTAGACTTCATTTGGGATGGCTTTTTTATTGCTTCTTAAAACAAAGTTTTAGTAAAAAAAAATTAAATTCTTTTAACTAAAACTCTATTTTAAGAAGCAATATAAAGGCCGTCCCAAACAAAATCTTAGTTTGAACATGTTAACTATAGCAAGCTTTCTAAAACACATATAAATAACAGTAACATATATCCTTCTTTTGAAATAATTTTCTATTGCAAGTAGTACACTAACATGTCACAAAGCAACAATCATTCATTGGGCATAATATCAGCACAAAAGTATTATTCAAATGACATATACATAAATTTCGCATAAAATATCTGAAGGCTTATTTAGAAAAACAAGACAGCTTATATGTAGGCAATGGAGGATTATTTATGTGGAGTAGCAAGTAGGAGCAAATCATTTTTTCTCGATACTGTTAAGCCAAATATTTCTTTCATATCCAATTCCTCAGGCCTCTTTCCCCCAGGCAGCTTCCAATCAAAGTGAAAGAGCAACTGAGAAAGCCAATACTCTATGCCAGTTATTGCAAATGTTATGCCTGGACAAACTCTCCTTCCTCCACCAAAGGGAATATACTCAAATTTGGTTCCTTTAAAATCAAATTCAACCTCTTCGAATCTCTCAGGTCGGAAGATCTCTGAATCAACCCAATATGTTGGCTCCCTCATGATAGCCCATGCATTGATCACAATCCGACTTCCTGCTGGTATAGTGTAGCCTTCTAATTCAATTGTCTCTCGGCAAAGTCTAGGAACTAAAAGAGGGCCCACTGGGTGTAGCCTTAGGGTTTCTTTAATAACATTATTCAAATAGGGAAGCTTGTTGACTTCTCCCTTCTCCATATTTTCTCCCTCTTTGAAAGCATTTCTCACTTCTAATTGAACCTTTTGCATGATTTTAGGGTGCTTAATAAGCTCAGACATGGCCCAATCCAAAGTATCAGATGAGGTGTCAGTTCCCGCTAAAAATAAATCCTGGCAGATTATTAAAGAATATTATAGTGATGAGTTTTGTACTATATTAGATACTGAAAAAATATGTTGATATAGAAATACAAAGTAGAAGGTCCTCAATCAAAATTCAAAATTTTGAGCTAAAAAATGGATTTGAACATTAGCGAAATTGGCCAAATTTTGATTCCTTTAATTTGATTTCACCCTCACTAATAAATTGGCCAAAATCAATTAGCTCCTTATTTTGAGAATGTAAATCCTTCAAATGAACTTTAGTTTGTATGCACTACATAACATGAGACAATAAATGTAGATACTAATTAGTGTTGAATAGTGAATGGGGTAAATGCATGAACATAGGTGTTGATAATGGAACCATACAAAAATAGAGAAATGTGCAAGAAAGTCAATCAAATGCTTGACCATTTTTTTGCATATATTCTTCTATTGATCTCTTTTATTGCTTACAATTACCTGCAATGTATGAAGTATGAACAATACCTATTGAATATCTAATCATTCGATTACATCGTAACTTGTTTTCCACCCAAAAAAAAAAAAGAGTTGTACTATATATTGGATATCGATGAAAAGCTTGGCAAGTTTTTTTTTGCAAAAGCTTTAAGATTACCGCTATTTTAATGTAATTTTTATCAAGATATACTTCAGAATTGCAAAATTTATTTTGAGATTAATGCTACAACAAAATCCAATTTTTAATTGACAAAGTTAGCAAATGCTAACTTTCATAAATTATTTGTATTTGACATTTCGTGCATTTAGAAATTTTTATTCTATGTTATTTTCCTATGCTAGAGTAGTCTCTCATCTTCTCTTTTTTCTGTCACCAAGCATGCTTTTTTTATTGATAAAAATAGGAGCTATAATGAGATTTTTTTTTTTTTTTGAATGAGGATATCTACCCGCTATGGCGCTATCAGCTCAGCTTGTGAGGCGCATGATGGCGTAACTAATCCCTCGGCTGACCAAGAAGAGGCACTCACTCATACATAACCTCCTGACCCGCACTTATTGGGACCCCACTTAAGAGACTTTGTAGCTCGAGGGGAATCGAATATGGGTTGGGGGTTCCCAACCGTACTCGCCCACCAACCAAACTAAACATCGTTGGGTGCTCTAAGGATATATCAAAGCTCACATAAATCTTGTAGGAGCTAGATCATCATGATAAACTACCATGAAGGATCTTTATGATTTGCCAGCATACCGATAATCCATCAAGTGAATATGATTGCAGATATTTCTTGCTATATTAATATTTTTTTAATTAGCTTTGACATGAAATTTGCATCGTGAACCACTTATAAGTCTAGACTATTATCACTTAGTCCGTCATGAAGCCCTACAATCCGCCACCTTGAATGAAGCCATTGAGAAACCAAAAACTTTCAGTATGATTTCTCGCCACCAAGACAGGCCTGAGGCCACTAATTAAAAGGATTTTGATGGTTCAGATAAACCTACATAAAAATGCACCCATTACTATAAAAAGAAACTTAAATTTTTTTTTTCTTTAAACATATTAGCTATCCAAATTGGTGAGACCCAACACGACATCCAAAATTTAGATAAACTTTTACTACAATAGTTGGTTAAACTATAATAACTAAACTATGTGAAATAGCTTTATTTGAAAAATATAAAATTTTAAGTAAAGTGCTTTGACGCTGATCTGATGAGCGCTGCAGCACTAGACCATGAACAGTATTTTTAAAAATATCCCTGCCTCACTGTGCCGACTCTCTAATTTGGTTGCTTGGCTAGAAGAAATTGAAAGAGGGGAAGCAGAGAGAGAAGATAAAAAGGTCTTTAGATCATATTTGTCAGTCATTCATGTTGTAAATTTTATTCTATTCATTATAAGTGACTAATCTCTTACTTCTATTTTTAATTATTTTAATTTTTACAAAATTTATCTCTCATAAATTTATAAAATTTGTATTATCTCCTGATTTCATAAGCTTTTACCGTGCAAACTGGATATGTTATATATTTGATCAATCTGAACGATTTGATATGATCAACTCCCATTTTAAATGAAGTACTGAATAATAACATATACATGATATGATAATTCTATGTGATATTCTACTGATCCACGTGATTGCATATTGAAAGTCATAAGGAGCTGGAAATTGATTGAGAGTTATAAGAAGTTAGGGCGACTAATTCACGTGATTCAAGGAGAGTTATGTCACGACCCAACCCGATCGAAATGAATCCCGCTCGCATCGGGTCGCGACAGAACTTGCAACTTGAAATCCAGGATCTAGTTTTGGGATTTGCTTCAGAACTTTCTTCCAAATGTAAAAAAAACAACAAAAACACATAGCTGCTATCGACTTCCAAATATACAGAACAGTTCATCTATATTTCTTTCATCAAAATAATCATGTACAATACAGTTTATGACTTACAGACAGAAAGAACAGAACAGAAAAGTCATGACTATACAAAAATCAAAAGTACAAAATACCTAATCATTGATCAGACACAGAACTTCTAGTCCAAAACTTTCTTCCCTTTCCTAGAACCTGAAAATCACGCAGAAAACAAGAATGAGCTAACAGCTCAGATAGACTACACTCACCAATCAAAATCTTTAGAAATTCACATCAGAAGCATATATTCCAATAGCCGTACAGAAATTGTATAGAAATCATATAGTCATAAGAATACAGACACTTGCTCAAATAGAAGTCAAATCACTGATATAGAAAAACGAAATTCACTTCATAAACAAAAATCGTACAGAGCGAACAGAATCTTACAGAACAAACAGAATCGTATAGAACAAACAGAATCATACAAAACAAACAGAATCGTACAGAACAAATAGAATCATACAGAACAGATTTTAAATCAGATAAAATCACATTTCAACATCAGATCATATATCAGATTTCAGATTCCCAGACCCTTACGGAATCTCTATGGATTCTGGCCCCTTATGCCTCCCTTCCCTGACACTGAGAGAATCTCAACAGATTTTGGCCCCTTATGTCTGTTGACCTCATTTTTGTATGAGGTCACTTGGGCCATTCTTGACTCTAAATCACAAATCCAAATTTTAGGATCTTCCTAGAATCTCAACCTTAGGATCTACCCAGATCTTAGAATTTGAAACCAAAATCCAGTGCTAAAAGGCCAAGTCCTAAAGGCCTTTTTCAGCAAATTTTCAAACACTTAAAAAACTAGTCAAATGACCTCCGATTCAGAGTCTGTCAGTTGCATACTGGTGGGACATGTCTCTGGAGGAAACCCTCCAAATTTGAGCCCATTCTGAGGTCTCTAACCTCAAAAAACTAAATCAAAATCCAAAGGCTGTAAAATCTTCAAATATTTACAGCCTATGCCACTAGACCTATCACATAGAAGTTTCTGACCTTAGAGCCTTCACCAAAGCCTCTAGTCACTTCTAGACCATTAATCCTGATATGTTGATCAATAAACTGCATTTTTCTGGACTCATTTCAGCCCCTAGTGGTCATGAGCCTAAAATGACCAAAATACCCCTATGGGGCTCAAATAGTGATTTCAAACAAAATGAACTCCAAATCAAATGCAACCACCTCCAGCAAGTTTCAAATGTCAAATCAAACTTGTTGGATCCATTTCCAAACTTTGGGTTAACCTGGTTGACCAAGTCAACCTAGTTGACCTAAGGGGCCCATTAAGGGCCCAAATGGGTGTTTTGACCTAATTGATCTCCTTGAACCTTCAAAACACATTCAACAAACCCAAAACCACATTTCAAACTTCTTGAACTCAAAATTGGACCCTTGACCCAACCAATAATTGACCAAGTCAACTAAGCCAAGGTTGGTCGAATTTGACCCATATGAACCAATTCGATACATTCAATCAAATCACCCAATCTAGCCAAATCAACACATTCAAGTAATCTAAATCCTTAAATCAATCCCATTAAATGGTTCAAAGCATATCCAAATCATTTAAAGTCACATCATAGTCAATTTGACCAAATTATACATGTGAAAATATTGGTCAAATTTGCATGATTAGGCTTTAATCACCCAAGCTCCTAATAGGTTGCCTTAGGATCCTTCTAATCAGCTCATTAGGACTTTCTAGGTGCCACCTCATCTTTGTTGACCAGTTGACTGGTCAACATAGTCAACAAACCCCTTTTAAGGGGTTTAAATGCCCAAATGACATGGCATTTCCATGCCAACTCAGCTCCAGAAATTTGGAGCCATTCCAGAACTTTCTTAACCTCATTCCAAGCCATTCGATCAACATCAAATGGCTTGCAATACTCACATGCCCAAGTGGGGACCAAGAGAGGCTTTCCACCTCATTGTCCTTCCAAGTGTCCTTTCCACCTGCTCATAACTGCCCTAGGCCACATGGCATCATCCTATCAGGCTACTAGAGCTATCAGAGCCGTCCAATAGATCTAGGGCTGCTTGAATAGGGCAATACCCCATTTTGAGCGATCATTCTAAGTTTTCCAATATCTCTCCATATTCAGCCTCTCCATCCGAGATGATTGCTCCTTCAGGCTTTTAACTAATACCCAAATGTTCCACAAGTCAGAATCCGGCGTTTGAAGGTCGCCGGCGACGATTCTCCGGCCAAACCGAAAGCCAATCACGTCCAATCTTCTCCAGATCGATCCGTAGCTCCTCCAGCCGTAGTGTCTTCTACAAAAAGGAGCGTGGACAATCTACAAATGCAACAAATCCATAAACGGTTCAATCCGTCCTTTGAATCAATGTAAATCTCTAACCCTAGGCTCTTACATAGGTTCCTAAATAGGCATTCATATAGAATGTTTAAAAGCATGAAAACTATTCCCCACTCTTCTTCTCAGTGACTGTCGCCTGGATCTCATTTTTCATGCCATTTAATCCTCTGTGAACGAAGTTTAAAACTTCTTTTGAGTTTAGGGCTTCCGGTTTGCTGAGCTTAGAGACGAAATCATGACCGTTAGTTCAATCTATTTGATTTTAACGGCCTTGATTTCATCCTTCATTCGTCTGCCCGAGCTGCTCTAGTTCAGGATGGTTGGAGTTTCATCCAACTCGATCTGGTCCGTCTTTTGCAAACCGCGGAAGCCTCTGGGACCGTCCGATCTCTTAACAGAGATCAAAATGCAGGATTCAATCCCTGCCATCGGATGGAAGCCGTGGTTTGATCCGAGGGTTGCCAGATCGTGCTGACTCATTTAAGTGAGTTGGCCCACTTGACCGCCGCCTTCCTCCTGAACCAATCAGCCGTCGCCGCGTGTAAATCCTGTTTTAAGGTTTATAATAATTATATTTAAATCCAAAACTTCTAAAAATCATTAAAAATAAAACACTGAACCAAATTTTCCCCACAACCACTTGTTTTTCTCGGAATAAAATCCTCTATTTTCTAAAAATAGAATCAGAACCTGGTTTTCATTATTTTGAAAATTTATTTTTAAACCCTTAATTTTCCAATTTTATTTTCATTATATTTTATATGAATGTCTAGTTAAATCAAAAATTAAATGGCATGATACCTGAGGTTTAGTGTAGGCATACTCTGAATTTTTGGGGAGGATTTCAGAGCTTGGTTCTAATCCCAAATGGATGTTCAAATGTTTAATCCATTACTTGGATTGAATATTTGAAAATTCATTTGGAAACTTTTCAGTCATCTAATCAATGCATATTAGTATTCCATGGAATCATTGAAAGCCTAACTTTCATTGAAAAATAAGTTCATGTCATAAACATATATGTTTAAGGGAAAATTGATTTGAATAAATATCATGACCCTCTTGTGAATAACCCTTCAACCATATCTGATTATGTTTTTCAAATTGAATAGAATCCTATTTGAAGATGTGATCTACATCTTTTAATATCTTCAATTCAGTTTGATATGCTTATTGTTTTATGTTTGAATTATCAAATTCATAAGTATTCACATGACTTATGACTTTAATAATTCACCATAATCATTCTATGGAACATTAGGATCACTTCCATCTTGTTCATGATTTTCTATGTGGGGATGTGCTTATATTTAGTGTCCAAGGGTTAGTGAAAATAATTGATTCAAACCTATAACTTAGTGACATTAAGGACAATAATTAAGGACTTATGTTTAGAAAATTTAGAGAAATTCTAATAATTAGGATACACATCCTTTTGACTCAAAACTTTGAACAATTGAACATAGTGACATCTAAAACCCATAGAAAAAGTTTCACTGATTTTTGAAATCATTAAGTCCCTTAATCAATTTCTTGAGTTTAAACCCTCAATTAAGCCTTAAAACTTCCAAAAATTCTAATAAATCAAGATTAAACCCAAAAAATACAAATAATACCTCAAATTGACCAGAATTAAAACCTTAATCAATGAAAATTAAAATCCCCTTGAATTGACAGCAATTTAAACCTTAATCTAATTTTAAGTGAAAATTAATATTTTATTAATATAATTAATTAAAAATTAATAAAAATTCCAAAAATTTCCTAAACACTTGGAAATCTTTCCTTAGGTCATTTATGACCTTTGGAGCTGATTTCAAGAAGTTGGGATCTCATTTGGAGCAAAATCACAAAAGGGTCCTTTAATTAAACAATTTCAAAAATTCATTAAATACCTAAAACTTCAAATATTCATAACTAATTCAAGAAAAAATCCAAATTGAACAAACTCACTTGCATTCAACTCATAATAATGTCTAATATTTATTAAAAATATTAAATTCCAGAAATCTGTAATATTTCAAAAAGTCAACAAATTGGTCAAACCGTAGTTAAAATCTAGTTCAAAACTTCAAACCTTCGTAATAAAATGTAGAAAAATCCAATTTTAACATACTTACTGTCTAACTGATCGTAGTAAGGTCTAGTATTTTAATAAAATACAAACATTCCAGAATTTGAGCTTAATCAAAAATTCAACTTTTGACCCTTTAATTAAATGATTAAAATATTCAAAATTCATAAAAACTCAAAATTGTTTTAAAAATCCAGAAAATGTTAGTTTAATGTTTAGAACCCTCAACAAACCTTTTAAAACACAACAACCATCCTAAAGATGAAGTTTATTGGCTGGACTACTCCGGGCTGCGGGGCTAAGTGTCCTAAGGAGGCTAGTTCCTCGAGCCTGGTGGCACAACGCCACGAATGGATTCTAAGGGGTGTTAAACCTTAAAATTGATTAATCATTAATTATTCAACATTTTAAAATCTTTAATTCAATTACATTAATTTGGTTTATCGGCTGGACTACTCCGGGCTGCGGGGCTAAGTGTCCTAAGGAGGCTGGTTCCTCGAGCCTGGTGGCACAACGCCACGAATCGATTAATGGCAAACTTAAATTAATCAATTTTGAAAATCAGCAACCAAACATTTCTAATAAAATTCATTAATTCTTAAACCTTAATCAACCTAAAATATTTAATTATACCGGATACCGCTGGGTAACCCAGGCCTACGAGGCTATTAACTTAGCCCCAAGGAAGGTGAAATAAACTTCACGGCCTCGGTGTGAAACAAAGGTGATATCCAACAAATAATTAAGTAAGTCTTAAAATTAACCTTAAGCCATTAATATTTGAATTCAAACTTAAATCCCTTAAATCTTCCAACCAATCAAACTTGAAATAACTTTAATTAATAATCCTATTTAGGACATATCAAAACAGCACGACCTACCTCACACACTTTAGATGTTGTGCTAGGATCATCGACTCTAGTTTTAGGATAGGCCGGTGTTTTACTTTTCCTGCTGTGTGCCGGATTTTCATAGTTTTTACTACATGCTGTTTGCTAGTGTAGAATTGTTATGTTTATTTACTTGCTTTCTGCACTCTGTACTTGATTGTGCGTTAGACCTACCCATAGGCTAGGAACGAAATATATATATACTTATGCAATCTTATGCAGGTGGCCATGCTCATATAAGGAGCTGAAAATTAAAGGGGGCAGTTAATAAAAAAAATTATAACTCTTTGCACAGGTACCTGCCGCGCTTAAGACCCCCTTTAAATAAAAGAGCATGGCCAAGTGTGGCTAAAAAAAAAAATGCATTTCGATTTCTATATTATAACTGCTTGGGATTGAGTATATAATTGTTGATTATTAGGATAACCTTGCAGAATCGAGTCTAGACTTTCATTTTTTAATTGAGATGTAAATTTGATTGTATAAAGGTTGTAATTGCTTAAAATGATTTGAATTTGGGATATTCGATCCAATTTGAATTCCAAAGAGGTGAAGACATCCCTAAAGGGGAGAGTCTTCTTTCATTTGGAAATTAAATTAGGATCTCTTTCAAATATCCAAAGAGGAAAGATAACACCCCGATTAAGGGGGAGTCTCTTTTCATTTGGGTATCCGGAACCGACGAATCAAGGTGTTCGTGAGAAGACGAAGAAATGGACAACGAGAAGAATCCCAAATTTCAAATTCATTTAATTTAGGATTAGAAATCCGGGTTGTAGTCAGTGGTGCCCGGCCACTTTACTTTACTGTCATTTCTGTGATGTAATAATAAGTGGCACTTGCCATATGGACATTCAATTTGATATATTTAATGTAGTTAATTTATTTAATTGATTGTGCATTAGAATTCCTGCCTTTTCTAGTCTTTTTATGTGCATGTCGTCTTCGATTTAGTCTGGAATACGAATTTAGGCTCTTAGGGGTCTGTCAAAAAAAATTCTTCTATTTTAATTAAATAAAAATTTTAGGATAAGATAGTAACTCTAAACGGTCCTAAGAAGTAAGCTCGGACTCGCCGAGGGTTTTTCATGCATTCATATTATACTTTCTCAACCTTGTTAGGCATCTCCCCGCCTGCGGGTTCTGGCAGGCCACCTGACCTATGAGGGTGCCGATCTGTCAAGGGGATGTTATGCAATCTCTAGGATAAAACCTATTTTCTAAGCCAAAGATTTTTAAACTACTACATACTAATTCTGCATTCAACCGAGTCAATTAGCATGCATCGCATTAGTAACAAACTTAAAAGAGTCTAATATTTAATTGCATTTATTTAGACATCAAACCCAACATAAGTCAAAGGGGCCAAATAGGATCTGCTCTAGATGCCGGCCCCGTTCTCAAAACTTTTCTTAAATAACGTCCCTACCACTCAACATTAAAAGACTTGACTCATATTTTAAAAATCGTTTAGGTGGTTTAGCTGGCTCCCCAATCCAGGCCGGGGTAAGACCAGATCTGCATTGCACTAGCTAGGTTCGGGGTACTGACTTCTAGTACCCAATTTAGACTTAGGTTCCGAGGCTGGCTCGGGCCATAAGACCTCAAATTTCGGGAACTGAATCCCAAATTTCTAATAAAATTGACTACTCAAACTAAAAAAAATTCCTCTCCATCGAATATAAGCCCAACACTTAGGATAGATTGGGATGTTTCTGAAGTAATTCAGAATCTCAAAACATCCCCTACTTCTCTTCCTTCGATTTCAAAATAAGTGTTCAATCTTGAACTAATCCCTATTGAAAACTCATATCATTTATCTCCTTTGAGATCGATCTTTGAAAATCTTAAATAAAATTTATATCGCTATTTTAATCGAGAGTGTTCGTAGGAAAAATTTTAATTTTCCTACGATGTAATTAACTACGAGGGCTTGCGCTCGTAGGAGATTTAGAAACCCAGAACTTGTTTTCAAAACCTATAATTTTTCAAAACCTCTAATTAATTTTCTTTGGAAAAATCAAACCCGACGATCATTATCGTCATTTTCGAACAATCCATAATAATTGATATCTTCTTTCTTCGGAGAGATATATCAATTATTATCGTGGCTTCGATTATGAAATTAACAATCTTTTATCCGAATTAGAATAATCAAACAATAGGTTAAATTCCATTTTGATCCTTCGGGGTCGAATATAATTTTCCCTTTGAGTTTGACTACGATAATTCGGATAAGATTAGAATTCTAAAATTTGAACCCATTAGGGAACGATATGATCATCTTTCGAGGCGATATATTGTTCATAATGATGTGTTAAATTTCGAAATTTAAAAATTTAAATATTTCCAAAGAAAATTAATTCTTTTTCAAAACTATATATACATAAATATATTTTTTTAATCAAAACAATGTCTCCCTTTGTGCTTGTAGCACCAGAACAGAACAGATATACGAAATTTTCAGAATAGAACTTATTTTTAGATTTTCAGATTTTCCGGACCCAAACAACGGAATCACAAAGGATTCCGGCCCCTTATAACTCCCTTCTGATATCACAGCACATCAAAACATTCAAATCAGAAAAATCAAATACTTCAAAAAATTCGTCAGCGGCATAACAGCAGTATACGAAATTTCCACAAAATTCACAGATTCAGAAATTTACCAAATTACCACAAATAGTACACAACATCATTCTAAGACTTTCATTGTACTGAGACAGTAAATTCAGACATCCAGATAAATTGTTATTCGATTAAAACTCCGCAGAATTCAAAATATCCAGTAAAAATATTCCAGAAAATACTTAAAACGTGCACAATTATCATATCAAAAACATACCAAAAGTTACGCAGTAAAACCTTTATCAGTACAAAACGGAATCCATTATTCGTTAACGGAAACAAAAGCCGAGACAGAAAAGTCGTCAAAATCCTCGTTTCTGAAAATTGAGAAAGGCGGAATGTGCCTTACCTCGAGTCGGTCAACTTCTTCAATTATTGCAACGGACGAAAACAGACCGAAGTCGCCCAAAAATCCACTTTTCTTCTTTTTCCTTCGAATTTCTCTCTCATGGGCTTTTCTCTCTCTTCAAAAAGATCTCGTTTTCATATATATCCAGTCTGATCGTCCCGGATGATCCCAAATCATCCCGGGACGATTTGGCCTCTGGACGATTTTCGTTCAGACGAAATTAAATATCGTACCTGGACGACTTGCTCTCTGTATGATTTTCGTACAGACGAACCCCAGTTCGTCCTGGGACGAACCTTCCAGCCAGAAATTTTCTTCACGACCTGTACCGATCGTCCCAGGACGATCCAACTTCGTCCTGGACGATCCTGGAAGGAAAACATGAAGAAATGAGCTTTCACAAGTTATGAGGAGTACATTAATTGGGAGTTATAAGAAATTGGGACGACTGATTCATTAAATATATGAATATTGATATTGTCATTACTATTAACATTATACTAATATTATGACTAATACTAATATTGTTTACTAACATTAATACTATTTAACATTATTGATCTTGATATTAATATTATTAATGACATTAATATTGTTAACTTTTATTGATATTGTGACTGATGATGTAATGAATTGAAATGTAATGAACAATAGAAGGAAAATTGATACAAATAATTAGTAATATATAGTTAAATGATTAAAATGGAAGACATGTAATTCTTTCAATATAGATCATGGAGTGCGACACCACCATGGCCCTACTCGATTATTTCGACCTAAATCGTCTGCTGACTACTATCCCTTAAATTATCATCACCTGATTGCGATCCATCCAACCACCATCACCCACCGACTATGGTCCCTCTAACCATTGTCACCCGACTACAATTTTACCGACTACCATCACATATTGACTAATGTCCCTCAGACCATTGTCGCGTTACTAGGATTCTTTTCACCTCCATAGGTTGTCATCTACAATTCCTCCGACCACCATCGTCTGACTACAATCCTTCTAACCTATATCGCCTGTCCACTACTTCCCATGCTACCACAGTAACTTGCTAACAATGATTCCTCCAACCACCATCGCCTAACTATGGTTCTTCAAGCTTTTGCAACTTGCCAACTACGATCCCTCTGACCTCTGTTGCCCAAATTACTGCGCAGTACTTGGAGCCGCGGTCATGAGAGGCCGGAGAAGAGGGGGCGAGCGTCTGCAGCAATGAGAGAAATGCGAAGAAGTGAGGAGGAAGGCTCGGGATGGGTAAATTTAGGGCGTTTTCCAGCGGATTATACCGCTGGAACAAATTTACTTAAAACTGGCGACTTTGGTCGTCGGTATAAAATTAAATTGGCAGCATAGCCCGCGGTTATTATACCGCTGCTAATTCCGACGACGGTTTATTAAATACCACCGGTTGATACCGACAGCCTAACCGCCGGTATTATTAGCGGCTATAGGACCGCCGGTAATAGCCGGTATTATTGGCGGCTATAGGATCGTAGTTGGAAAGTTGCAAAAGTTGGCAAGTTGCAAAAGTTTGGCGCTGGTAATATCTGAATTTCTTGTAGTGAAATACAGTCTTACCAACCAAATGAACAGACCAACACTCTTTTAAGAATAACTCATATCATTAGATTCTTCTAGCGCCAATCATGTAAAGTGCTTTATATGATGTATATTTAATACTTTGAGCCAACAATTTCCCCCAAGGAAGGACAACAATTATAATTAACAACAAAAACTAGTGGACTCATTAAAATTGGGCAAGGCCCCAAAGTTTTTTCTCTTTTTGTGGGTTTCTACCTAAAAATTCAGGTGCTTCTTATTAATGTTGTACCCATCTCTTTTGTCTATTTGTGTGTTGGATATTCATATAAAGCTAGAATGCAAAACTTTATTTCTCTCTACTATCGTGAATATTTCAACACATGATAATTTGTCGTCGTCTGTGAGAACAACTCCTGGCTAGGGGGTAACCTTTGCTGCAACCTCAAAAAGATAGTAACGGTCTAAAGATATATTAATCTTTTCATTCGATTCGAAATTCATGTAGCATTTTCCCTTACCCAATCAAGATATAAGAAATCCTAGGGAAATTCGATTCGACCTCTTTCACTTAAGTTAATGTCATTGAGCAACACTTCGACAAGCAATCTCGGATTAGTTAAACTTCCCTAGTAAATTTCTCTTGATCTCTTCCATATAGGTTGAGGTCATCAAGCAGCACTCTAGAAAATAACCCTGAACAGCTAAAACATTATTAGTGGACTTTTTCAATCTCTTCTACATAACACTTTGAAGCATCTCTCGCAACACCTCCTTCAAGAAAAGATCGGAGCCCCATAAACATTAGGCCTATACTCATTTGGCTTCGTTAGTGTATTGCTAGATTGCTACCATCAGCACATCACTTGACCCTCTCCGTTGTGATATTCACTATCAGTCCCCGTCAGCATGATCGTTTATTGCCTTCAATACAATGCAACTCAACCATTGTCATCATCAGTCCTTCGCTTGACAGCCATAGTTAGCCCTTTGTCACTCAACCACTGTGTTAGCTTTTAACCACTTTATAATAATCATCGGTGCATCACTAGACTACCATCAACAACACACCCTCCAACTCTCATTGTTAGCACAAATCCACGGTTAAAGCACAAGAGAATCAGGCTTTGATCGTCAATGAAAGCCTCCAATCCTCGATATATTGTTGTTTAATATTCAAATGTTAAGTAACACAGAACGTGCCATGACTTTCTCTTGTGACTAAGAAAAATATCGAGGCATCTATCACTTCAAAAAAAAAACTGTACCTTAAAAGAAACATCAAATGTATCTGATCATATGGCAAGAAGCAATAATTTCACTCATATAAGTACATCACATTTTGTTTGCTTTATCATATGGCGTGATATCGACCAATGATATCGACCAATGTCCCAAAAAAAAATCATATGGCGTGATATCGACCAATGATATTACAGAATTTGTGACCATTAATTAAATGAAGATATGTTGACAAATGACAGCACAAGTTCAATTATTTCCGTATCGATGGATTTATTGGATCAGAATTTAGCTGAAAAAGTAGTACTGTGTGGCTATTAAATTTTCAAGCTTTAAGCAGCTTAGTAAGGGACTTTTTTTATTTGTCGATATATATATATATTGTTTTTACAATAGAATTATTTTGTCTACATTAATTTATCAAAAATATAAATTTCAAGATTAATTTAAAAACTATAAAACGTGTCCTAAGAATAAAAAATGATAAAATTTGTGTTTGTTCATTATTCAATATTATTTTTTTTTGTAAATGTCAACTAGATAAAATTTTTAAATTTTTCCATCAAATGTGTAAAATTGGTACTTATCATTTCCAACAAAAAAAAAATGTTAAACTTTTATATAAAATTAAAAAAGGCAAATATTTCTCAGCCCAATTTCTTCTAAAATGAGTAAACACTCCAATTCAATTCGTATACCATCTCCACTTATTAGAAAAGCCATCATTCTTAGGTAAAGTAAGAGGACTATTACTTACGAATATCACAGCTTTGATATTGTCTGTGGTGAGAGAAACATCCAACTCCCCATGATTCGCAAGTCTGAGCAGAACATCAACTATATCTTCGCCGATCCCATCTCCCCTGAGATTCTTCGCTCGATGCTCCTCAAATATCTCTTCCAAGATCTCATCCAAATGCTCATGCACTCTCTCCAACCGAGCCCTCAACCCCATCAGATCACCAATAAACCCTAACGATGGGTAAAAATCCACAATACTGAATCCCGACAAGAGCTTGAACGCCTCTTTCATCGCAATTAAAAACTTCTTCTGTTGACTGCACTCCTTCCCGAATGCCGCCCTGGAAACGGTAGAGTATGTCAAAGATAAAAACATCTCTGTAAGATTCACAGTCGATCCCCCGACCATGCGGATCTTATCAACAAGATTATCTCCTTCTTCCTTTCTTATGAAGCCGAAGGACTCAACACGCTTGGTGCTAAGTAATTCAACTGTGCAGATCTTGCGCAGTTGCGACCAATATTTGCCGTATGGAGAAAAGGTAATGTCGGAGCTGTTATAGCAGAGGATTTTGGTGGCGAGGAATTCAGGTCGTGAAGCGAAATTGATGTCGTGGGTTTTCATGACCTTGCAAGCGAGTTCTGAGGATGTGATGATTATTTGATTTATTTCTCCGAGTTGGAGGTGAAGCAAAGGGCCGTATTTGTTGGAAAGGTCTCGAAGCTTTCGATGTGGATGGCCACCGAGAAGGTGGTGAATGTTTCCTATGATGGGGAGCTTCCATGGGCTTGGTGGAAGGAGAATAGTAATGGAGGTTTTGGGGGTTTTGAGCTTCTTTAAAAGAAGAATGAGGAAGATGCAGAAGATTAGTGGTAGGATGTTGGAGAAGGTTGGTGGCTCCATTGTCTGCTATGAATTAGGAAAAAATGCTGAGCAGGGAGTGAAATGTTTGGAGACGCGGGGGTGCATTTATATAAACATAAAATATGTTTGAATTTTCTTTTTGTTTAGGAATAATGAGGGAGAAATTATAATTTATGATCTTAATTAATTCGTGACTTTTAAATAATTACAGAAACAATTTCAAAAAAAATTAAAAGAGAAACACAGTTAGAATTGGATTGAAGATATCTTTATTCAATTTTCATGATAATTAATTTTATTTCAAATATGCATAATATTAAATTTAATTGATTAATTTATAATATAATTATCTTAAAATAAGCTTAATGATCCTAAAATTAACATTAATCGTATTTATTATAAAAAGTTTAACATTTCAAAGTTTTCCATTGAGATTTTCCGTGTCTTATTTATTTTTTATTTTATATGAAATGTGATATAGACAAGTTATCCTTCATGATAGCTTCACTAGGCGTCACAAAAAAGGCCCACAGATGCATAAAGTGCTTCTCATATAAATTTACAAAGAAAAATATAAATTTTAATAAAAATAAAATTATTTTAAATTTTACATATTTACCTAAAAATACAAGACAATTTCTTGCATCATATGAATTATGTTTTAAACATATTTTAATATTCATGTAATTTTTATAAAAGACCTTGCTATTTTGACTAATGTCAAGCCAAATGACCAATTTGATCGAGCTCAAACTCACATTGGGGCAAGGAAGGTTAAATATGATAGACTTGCCAAAGATCAAGGTGTTGCTAAGGAGTAAGGTGCACTTGTTAGGAGTTACGATAGACTTCCTAGGTCCACTCGCCTCACCTTGAAGAATATTTGCACTAGCATAAAGGGCAAATTATTAGGTCCGGTCACCTGACCTAGAAGACATCCAATAAAAATTTGCCACGTATATTATTTTTTGTTGCGCTTTGACTGTGCTTTGAATGCGCTTTAGGTGTGTTTTGACTACGTTTTAACTGCTTATACCTGTGCTTTACCTGCGCTTTTTTGAGTCAAAGCACAGTTCACGTAGCAAATTTTTAGTGGATGTCCTGACCTAAAAATATATCCGATAATCAGTCCTAATAATTTGCCGACATAAAGGGGCACTCAACTAGTCAACAAAAGTTACTTGCCCATGCCTATCATAATCCAATGACTTCACGAAGAAGTAGATATTCCCTTCGAAATTAAAGGCCAACTTGTCCACTTGCCTATAGAGTTGCCCATATGTGCTCATTGGCCTTCTAAATTAATATTTTATAAAATGAACAATTTTTATATACACTACAAGAAAACTATTAGTTTTCGGTGAAAATAAATCCGTAACAAATTTTGGCAAATTCTTTTATGGGATTTTTTTTTTGGAAAATTTTATGGGATTTCCAACAGGTTTATTCCCGACGAAATTTTCGATGGATTTTTGTGGGAAATTAAAGCTTTCTAAAAGAAATGATTATAAGAAATATTTACAATTGTTCATTTTATTAAATTAAATTAAGTAATTTAAGAACTTGTTGTCAAATTAAATTAAATTAGCTAATTTAATAATTTATTATTAAATTAAATTAATGAATTATTTTTTTCTTTCATAATATTATAAGTTATAATTTTAATATTCTATAAGTGATAAAAATTAATTTTAAAGTTCTATAATTAATAATTTAAATAAAAAAAATTGTAGTTTAGTTATCTAAGCAGTTTTTTCTTAGTGGCTTTATGTTTGGGCATTGCATTTTTGTTCAATGGGGCGGGGTTTGAACCCCGACGTAGGTGTATTTGCACACGCTTAGGTAGGTGGATCATCTGGTGGGCTTGCGGGCGGGTCTGTAAGCATGGGTTGCAGGTTGGGCGGGGGGGGGGGGGCTTGCTGTTCTGGCCATATATGAGTTTATTTTTTTTCGACAAAATATTTCACCGGAAATATTTCTGATGGATAATTTTTGCTGAAAATTCGTTAGAAAGTGTTCCCGTCGGATTATTTTGCTCCGGTAGTAGTTTTCCGACATATGTTTTACTAGCAGAAATCTGCCAGAAACATTAATTTCTGATTGATTTTAGCTATTTTCCAGCTAAGGGTCTTTTTTTTTTTTCATATGCAAAAGATCAATCAATGTAGGCATTTTGTGTGGGCCATAGAACTCTTAAGAGGGCCTGTCTCTAAAACTCTCCCTCTTTCTCTCTGTTATTTTGTTGGAACCTTATAAGCTTTACAAGTAAGATTCTTAAATTCTTATGCAGAGATTTCAATCCAACACCAAAACTATAAAAAAATGAAGAAAAAAAAATGCTCGATCAACATACTTAAAATTTCATTTAATTTTGAATTAAAAAAACTTCTTGAATTGTAGAATATTATTTTTATTTTACACGATAATTTACTTATCCAACAAAAACTATTCATCCATTTCATCCGACATATATGCCTTCTAATTTTGCCCCCTGAAAATTAGAGCTTATTCCGACCTGATTCTTTATGACATTTAAAGATTTTCAATCTTAGTAATAACAGCTATAGATACTCATTTTTTGTCTGATTAATATATTAACTAATCAACTAATGCAAATTATTCTGAGATGGGAGAAAAAATATTAAATTTTTGTCTTATATTATTTGTTTAATTAATAAGTAGCTATAGAGATGGTACTGCCTAGGCATGATTTAATTAAATTTCGAGAAGATATGAGGTTTTTACCATTATAATAAGGCCAAAACTAATTGACTAATGTGTAGCTGACACGTGATTCTGCACTGCAGATAGTACAATACGCAGTCCTAATGTAAGAAAATGTCGTCAGACAGCTGCATGTGACTAGTTGAACAAGGCGTGAAGCGAAGGGCAAGGCTGCAAACCGACCGGTCAGAGCTAAAATCGAGCCAAAAAAATGAGAAATATCGAACAAATACCGAGTAATACCAAATAATAACGATGGATACCATCATGTGAAGACCCAATACCGAGTTATACCGAGTTATACTGAGCAATACCGAGTTATACAAAAAAATACCGTGTTTTTTCTAGCAATACCGAGCGGTATTCCTCATTATTACCAAATAATACCTAGCAATACCAAGGAAATACCAAATTTTTTGGCGGGACTTTAGTGCCGACCGGACGTTCCTCTACGTCCGGTCGGAGGACCTAATAATTGTTCCTGCAAACAAGTCTCAGTCAAATTTGAGTTAGACTTAATTTCAGCTTGACTCACGAGTCAAACTCGGAGCTCTAACGCAAAATAAATAAATAAATAAATAAAAATAAATTCGGAGTTCGAACTTGAGTCGATCAAAGAATGTGTTCGAGCTTGACTCGTGCCACTTAAAACGAGCTCATCAAGCGGCTCGATTCCACGGTTCGAGCACGCAGATGCCAATTTGAGAACTCAGTTCACACTCTCAAAGATAAGTTCGCACGTGCTTCGTTGCTTCACCTTTCGCAACTTGCACGCTCATCACTCACCTGGACTGAAATCGAGCTCGATAATCCAAAGAGCTTGAAATTATGCTCGAGTCAAACTCGAAACTCAATAAATTTAACTCGCGAGCTCATTAATAAGTCAAGCTCCAGCCAGCTCATAAGTCGAATTGACTCATTTGCACCTGTATGGCGGATTCAAGAGGAATGAGAGAGATCAAATCAAACATTTTTTTATATATGTAAATATAATTTTTATTAAAATATTTAATATTTGAATTAAAAAATTATAAGTATTGCAGCTTGAGGGCATTCATGCCTCTCGTATGATCCTACATTCAAGTGGCTCAACCTATCAAAATAAAATAAAAATTACCTCACTAACAAAATTTATAACTCCGCTATCATTGACAAGGAAGATCCGAGGAAAGGGGAAACCAGAGCCCTGTATTGGGTACTCATAGCCACACCCACCCATACCAATGGATATGGTTGGGTATGGGTACGCCCATGACCTTGTGAGCGGGTATGGGTACGCCCATGACCTTGTGAGTGGGTATGGACGGGTACTTAACATTAGGGGATAAATCAATTTACATTGCTAATCACCGTCTATCTTATATTATTGCAATCCTCTCACTATGTAGTGTGCGTCGCTTAACCACGCTGTGACTACCATAAATTATGATATGAGGATTAAAAGTTTGCAATCAGAGCAAAGGGCAACAAGCCTCAAGGCCATTAGTTCGTGGCAGACTGCGTTCAAAAAGCATGGAAAGTGGGTGGATATATGTGGGTATGGCATCTCGAACGCACCATGGGTGGTGTAGGTGAGCGAAGTCCGTCCAAATAAAGCTTGGGCACCCAGCCAGGATCCCATGCAGGACTTTGGTGGAGACTGTATGGTTTGCTTCTAGTTTGAGTTGGAAAAGAGGACCATGCCTCTTTGCAACGGCACGCTGCTTTCGCTATGGATATGTTCAATACTAAAGTGGCAGATATAAGTTTTCATGGTTGAGGATGAAGCTTTAAGGGTTTGTTTGTGATGTTAAGGCTATAATATTTTATAAAATTAATTTATAAATTATTGGGGGAAAGTAGAGTAGTTACTCTAGTTATAAAAAAACCAATATTTTGTCATAAAATTTTCTTTAAAATAATTAGAAAATTGGAAGAAATAAATAATCAAATAAAATTTTACTTGTTGTCCAAAACATAAAAAAAGGATGAAGATGTAGTAACGGAAATATTCATAAAATAAATTAATTTAAAATATGAAAAAATTTGAACCGAGCGGAGTTCTATGCTTTGTTCTATAATAACTTGGATTTTTGCCTGCAATGTTGAGGTGATATGGTATGTAACATTGTGGCTACTAAAAAAAGGAGCTATCACAATACTAAAAATATCTTTTTCCGGTGGCTTAAACCACCACAAAATTTCGTGCAACGCATTAAAAATCACTATAAAACCGTCATGATTACAAAGCGCTGCAACAACATTTCTCAACGATCGTTCTAAGCTTGCTGGGTAAGTCATATGAAGTATTGGTTATAACAACGATCTTTATAAATTTACAGGATTGTTGCGGTCATAACCAGCACTGTAACCAAGAATTTTAATGAGAAAAAATTAATTGAAACTCAAGGAATCCCAAAAGCAACGAAAAAAAATTATGATCAGTTGTAAAAAGAATAAATGATCTGTTCATGTTCATATGTTTAAAACACCTCAAATCCTGCTAATTTTTGTGCAGCTTAAGATGAATTGTCCTCTTGCTCCCTAAGACATAAAAACAAGCTAAAATAAAATAACATGCAAATATATTTCCACTCATACTGAAACTTATTTAGTTTATGTTGGATCACAATGTTGTAAAGATGAGGCATTAGTGAAGCTTTCGCCACTTTGAAAAAATTAACGGCTATGATAACTTCACAAAGTGATCCATTTTGGCACCACAATGATTTTGCTTATTTTGTATACTTTTAATTTTAAGTTGGTTAGTGTTGCGTCCAGGAGTATTCGCGGCGGTAGAGAAATATAAAGTTTATCGTCTTAGCGTTGTACGAAAATCCGGCACGCAATCAGATAAGAGAAAGGGTCTAGCATTTATGAGACACCAAGATTTTTACGTGAAAAACCCCTAAAAAGGGGGAAAAAAATCACGGGGCCTAGCCCAGTTTGAATGAATCAACTAGTATTGCAGTCGATTACAAATGAAGCCCTTCCTTGGTGGAAGGTCTTAGTTTAATGTACATGAGTACATCTTATGGAGTACATTACATGATGTTAATACAAAGAGTCATCGTTGACATGTTCGTTTGGTCGGAAGGACTGTAGTCGGCAGGCGACGTACGTAAGGAGGACCGTAGTTGACGGGCAACATAAGTCGGGAGGACTGTAGTCGGCTGGCGACGGAGGTCGGAAGGACCGTGTCTGACGATGAAGGTCAGAAGAACGGCGTCGGGTATAAACTTGGCGAAGAATGAAGTTCCAACGTCAGGTAGAAGTCCGACGTCTGTTGGTGGTAGAGGAGAACTCCGGCTTCACCTGGGCGGAGTTTTGGCGTCAGGAAGAAACTTTGTTGTTAATTGGGAAGAATTTCAGCATCACGTGAAAGTTGGGTAGAATTCCGGCGTTTTCCTGAATGTCCGGCAGAATCTCGGCATCTTCAGGCGGCATGAAGAGCTCCGGCGGTGGTCGAGGAGGAGCTTCTTCCTTCTCCTTCTTCTTCTCTCTCTTCACTTGAGTCCCTTTGGTGTAGAATGAGGGCTCTATTTATAGTTTTTCTGGAGTGGCATAGCCCGTAAATAGGCGTGAGATCAGGGGCGAATTTGGAGTGTTTTGAATGGACGGCTGATATCGAATCCTTTGATCATGCACCGTTCATTGGGCATTTGAAGGCCTTAATGATGTCGAAATTCGGCGATCTTGGGCTCGTTGGATTCCTCTCGTCAAGCCGTTCGATTCGAGTATAAGCTCGTCAAAATCGGAGACCGTTTGGTAACTCAAATTGCGGTTTGAACCTTCCAAAAGGGCTTTGAGCCCTTGATTCGGACTCATTTGGGCTCGGATTGGGTTGATTTTGGTGTCGTTGGATTCGTATTTCCGAGACCTCAGCTTGACTGTAAGTTTGCTGAAATCGAAGTTCAGGTGCTTCCGAATTTAATTTTTGAAGTTTCCGATTTGGGTTTTGCATCGAGATTCGTGCCCAATCAAGATAATTTCATGATACCGTATCAGTTAGAATTTAGAAAAGTTGTGATTTCTCGATTTTTAGCAAATTTCAGTAGTGTAACTTTTAATATGTTATAAATATAATTATTTCACGCATGTTGGCATTAGTATATTAAATTTTCATCAGATAATTGATAGTTATGATTTTTTTAAGTTAATAAATAATGTACAAATTTCTCAACATTTTTATAAATTTAAAAAAGTTGTGATATCTCGATTTTTAGCAAATTTTAATAGTGTAACTTTTAATATGTTATTAATATAATCATTTTACGCATGTTGACATTAGTATAATAAAATTTCATCAGATAATTGATACTTATAATTTTTTTAAGTTAATAAATAATGTACAAAATTCCCAACATTTTTATAAACTATTGCATTTCATACATGCCATTAACTTTCCTAGAGAAAAATGATATGCTTGATATATGATAAATATGACATTTGCAGGTAATTAAGCAAGGAAGGTTGACTGTGAACATCATAATTAATGCATGGTAGTTATTAAAATAATAATATCATGTATAAGAGGGTTGGCCGATAAATTTTTCTTAAAATAAAAGTTTGTGGTGTAATCTTGGATGTTAGCCTATAACTGATTAACTAATTACGATGATGCATAGAGAGTGACGACTATTTATTGATTCATTAAAATCCACATGATAAAAATAAATGATTAATGAAAATAATTGAAAGATATGATTAATAGATAATGATGAATTGATATGACTAATAAAAGTATGAAAACACCACCGTAAAGCTTGATGTCAAGTCTTTATATCCATATTTGCATTTATATGATAATATATGTAGGACTGATAGAAGAATTGAGACTGACATAGCATATAATATGTATATTGTTAGACAATAATAGTTATACAGGTATAATGTATTGATAAATATATTGATATAGCATATTGTTATGACATACTAACAAATAGATATATATGACATAATAATTGATAAAAATATATAATAGAATCATCATCATGAATATAACTCATAGATAATTGATATTTATTTTACTTCAGCATATGTTATATATCTATAGACTTTTTATCAATTTTCTTATAGATTGATAAACATTTTTGCTTAGTGAGATGTTATTATTTTACTGATCATATTGGTTTTTGTTATTGATTGATATTAATTATATAGATTATTTATCATTTATATTGATACCTTATTTATTGATATTGATTGGAATTGGAGCATATATACAGATTCTTTTGTCTTGTATTAAGTACAGTGATAGATTTTGATAACCTGTTAGATTTCTTAAGCACATTATGTGATTTTTTATTAATTTCAAGTATTTAAAGGGGTCTTCAGTTTTTTTATTTTTTTATTTTTTATTTATTCTTTTATAGTCATGAGCTTTAAAAATGATAGATTGATATCCTTGAAATCTCTTGGCTATTGTAAATCGTATTTTGAATGAATGAATATAGAAATATTTTGATGTATATGATTTATAGTTGCTTTTGTTGGATTTATTTAAAAGGATAGAAATTTAGTAACTCTTGCAAATTAATTAAGAGATAAAAATTGATAATTTTTTCAAATTTAGATCTTGGGGCATTATATGACTAAGGTGATATTTTAGATTTTCCACTAAATCTTATGGTCCAAATCAATATATGATATGAATTTCTATAATACTCTCCTTATCTAATAAAATAAAATTGATACTTATATTGCATATTAGAGATGGTTAGAAGGTGAGCTTTCTAGCATTATTTTTTGCTCTATTTTTGCTTTTTTTCTTGCATCCATCATGTCTTAATGAAAGAAACAATATGCTAACACTCATTTTAAAGATTTATTTTATTTTACTTTACTTTGTTTTATATAATCGAAGAGCCTTATTATGAGGATACTTCTACAAGGATGCATTATAAGGTTGACTCTTAAAAGCATCATTCAACATAAGAGATGCATTTTGGGGGAGTAGATCTTCTTTTTATTTATCATTTATAATTAAACAAGTATATTAATAAGGGCATGCCTAAATATGAATCAAAATCAACATAATTTAAAATTGTTCCTCAATAGGAGCTTGTTTAATATTAATTCTCTGGAAGAAGAGGCTCTCTAGATAGATCTAAGATATGAACCCTTTTTAAGATGAGTTACATAATATTTATATTCATGTTTCAAGATGGCCACCTACATAGAAGTAGGCTCTCTCTTATGACTATATGAGAATTAAACTCATATAGCAATCTTACATGTATTAAATGGATAAGAATACAATTTATTCTTTTTGTGGAAGAAAGGGCTAAAAAAACTTATCCAAGATTTTTCTAAATGTATCGTCACCTTGCTTGATTATTTTAAGTGCTCGCAAAATTAATGTTATGGGTAACATTACTATAAAAGTGTCCCTCCTATTTTTGATCTTATATAACCCTACCAAACTAAGGAGTGTCTAAGCTACATAGGTACTTCGAGCCAATAATATTCTTTTAAGAGCTCGCAAAATTAATGATATGGGTAACATCACTATAAAAGTGTTCCTCTGTTTTTGATCTTTTATAACCCTACCAAACTAAGGAGTGTCTAAGCTACTTAGGTACTTCGAGCCAATATTAACTCTCTAGAAGAAGAAGCTCTCCAGATAGATGCAAGATATGAACCCTTTTTAAGATGAGTTACATAATATTTATAATCATGATTCAAGATGGCTCATATCAATCTTACTTGTATTAAATGGATAAGAATACACTTTATTATTTTTGTGGAAGAAAGGGCAAAAAAACTTATCCAAGATTTTTCTAAATGTATCGTCACCTTACTTGATTATTTTAAGAGCTCGCAAAATTAAAGATATGGGTAACATTACTATAAAGTTTTCCTTATGTTTTTGATCTTATATAACTATACCAAACTAAGGAGTATCTAAGCTACCTAGGTACTTCGAGCCAATAATATCCTTTTTTGTTTGTTTTATTTTACTAAGTCCCATATCACTTTATTCATTATGCCCCATGGCCAACCTTGCTCGATTAACTCAATCACCCATAGGGATCTGTGATGTATATGACATCGATCGTGATGCATGTTTTTTTAGTTGTAACAAATTTCGCTTTTACAATTATAATTATATGATATGAATATATAATCTCTCTATAAATACTCTGATTATTAAAATTGTGCACGTAAAGAATTCTAATTGTTCCAGATTTGTGAGCTTAGGATCCGATTCATTCAAACTCAAAAGTAAATTTGAAAACTATCAAAATTAAATCCCAACCATCCAAAACAAATCTAACAATTAAGATCCTTTAACCATATCTATTTAGTAATCAAGAACTATAGAGGATCCACCATGATGTGCTATTTTTATTTATAAAAGATGAATAATAAATTTTAAAATATATTACTTGAATCTAAGGCTTTAAAGAAACAAATTTTCTAAGCCTCAATTACAATTGGATATCTATTGTGGAATAACATTCCTCATTAGCTGTTACTTTGATTGTTGGGTTTGATTGTTGATTGTGTGCTTTGGCTTCTCAAGGGTTATGGCTGATGCCCCAATCGTTGTGCTTTTTTCTTCACTACTCCTTATTGAATTTGAAATTCTGCAACTCCTCATAGATCACCAAAAATATCAGAAACCACGAGTAACTTGTGTTCACAACAACAGGAACTTTTCACCAGCAAGCAATTTGTTAGTTATGCATGTTTCGCTCCGGCGTTTGGTAGCTTAGAAAGTTGGGTCTTTCACCCGAAATCTCCTTGGGGAAGAAAAATAAGAGGTTTGAAATATTGAAAAAATTATGCTTTGCTTTTGTTGATAGGTTTTTCTGTTGAATTTCTAAATTTTCTTCAGTGATACTTGGATATACTTTTCTTCTCCATGATTATCGTTTGGTGTAGTTATATGCATAGTATTTACATGAGGTTTACCATGCAGTTTCATTCTTTCTTTTCAATCTGATCTGGACCCTCCTCTGTGATATTGGATTTCAGGCATTGGCTCAATCACATTATGTTCATTTGCATTATATTTGTCTGCACATTTTCTAGTATATGAACATCTTGTTAGAACAAATGCAAGTTTTACTATCTTAAACCATTCCACAGAGGTACAATTATATTTTAGTTGATTGGATGCCGAATATTATTGGTACATACATTATCATTATGAAGCCTTACTTTCATAATTGAACTGATAATATACTTTTGCTGATTTTGGACTTTGAAAGGGCTAATGAGATGCTCAATCATGATTGCTAAACTCCAATCAATTGCAGGATAATGAATATAAAGGTAAGAGATCTATTAGATCTGAAGGCTTATAATGAATACAAATGTTTGCTGCACTATAATTTTGAACATAGTTGATGGGGACATAACATATTTTAGAGAGTGAAGGGAGTAAGAAGAGACATTACTAATTATCTAATTATACTTAATTAATATTGTAGTAGTTTTTGGCCTGCTGTACTAACATAGAAAGGTCAGCAAGATTATATAACTTAAGTATTCATAATTAATCACCTTTTTTGTTTCTCTTAGAACAAGAACAACCAATTTTATGTAATGAAATTATTACTATAAAGTTGTTCGATGATAGAATATCATACTTCCATTGCAATGTTATCACTCATGGAGATATGACTACCCAATGATTGCGCATATGCTAAGACTAGAGAAAAGAGATTTGCACATAATTAATGGTTAGCTACCTCAATACCCACTAGATTTGCATAAAACACTTATTTATATGGATTTGGATACATATGATAAAATGTTAATTTTGATTCTTGAGCATTAAGCATTGAAATGAATAATAATTATGAAGGTGTTCAGAGAAATTCTAGTAACTTGGAATGAATTTAGAATCAATAGAGAGCATAAGTGATGTTAGATGGTTAAGTGAATGTTTGACAACAAGTGAGATTTAACTTTAGTGAGATTTAGTAAATTCTGTAAATCCAAATTTAGTAAATCCTGAGGGTGTTAAATCCTTAAAACTATTTGGTATGACAAATGATAAATTCTGTTAAATTCTAAGAAACTGTTTGGTAACATATTTCAAGATTTATGATAGTTAGGGATTTAAATGTGAAGGAGAAAATTAAAAATTAAAATATAAATTTATAATAAAAAAATAATGTGTTATGAATTTAATAATATGTTAAGTACAAATTACTCATTAATTATTATTTATATTACTAATTATATATTTAATAATACATATTTCAAGTTATATTAATTAAACTAATTATATTAATATTTAATTACTAATTATATTACTTGATACAACTTAAAAAAATTATCTTAATCTAGCACGAATCTCGAGGAAAAATCAAGTTGGAACTTCCGAAATTAAAATTAGGACCATCCGAACTCCGATTTTAGCAAACTTATAGTCAAACTGAATGTCTTAGAAATATGAACTCAACGACACTAAATTCAACCCAATTCGAGCTCAAATAGGTCCAAATCAAGAGTCTGAAGCGCTATTGGAAGGTTCAAACCACAATTTGGATTACCAACCGGTTTCCAGACGTTACATGCTTATAAACGAATCAAGCAACTCGACGAGACAAATCCAAGATCGCAGAATTCCAACATCATTAAGATCTTCAAATGTCTGACAAACAGTCCAAGATCAAGGGATTCAACATCAGCCGTCCATCCAAACCACTCCATATTTACCCTTGATATTCCTCATATTTATGGGTCATGCCACTCCAGAAAATCTATAAATAGACCCTCCTCCCACTTGAAAGGGGGCTCAAAGCAAGAGAGAGATTGGAGATCGCTCTTGCCTCCTTGCTCCTCATCGACCACCTCCTAGAGTTTCGCCAAACCACCACTTGAGGCCCTGAGTTTTGCCCGACCACCACTTTGAGGCCCTGAGCTCTACCAGACCACCACTTGAGGCCCTGAGTTCTGCCCGACCTTCACTTGACGCTCAGACTTATATAAGACCACCACCTGAGGCCCGGACTTCTACCAAGGCACCACTTAACGCCCCAACTTCTACCGTACCACCATCTGAGGCCCGAACTTCTCCCTGACCACCACCTGAGGCCCGAACTTCTTCCGGACCACCACGTGAGGCCCGAAATTCTATCGGACCACCACCTGAGGCCCAGACTTCTGCCGAACCACCCTCTGAGGCCCAGAGTTCTATCGGAGTACCGCCCTATTACTACAATCTTTCTGACCCCAATCTTCTGCTGACTATGGTCCTTCCAACCTCCATTGTCAGACAACAGTCTTTCTGAACACTGTCTCCTACCGACTATGGCCTTTCCGACCTCCGTCACCTACTACAGTTCTTCCGACCTCCCTCACCAGACAACAATCTTTCTAACTCTTGTCTCTGTCGACTATGATCCTTCCGACCTCCATCGCCTATTACGATCTTTCCGACCTTTATCCTATAGACTATGATCCTGCCGACATATGTTGATTATTGTAACTCCCACCATGTAATGCGCTCTATATAATGTACATTTGTGACATCAAGCCAAGGCCTTCCCCCAAGGAAGGGTCTCATTTGTAATCAACTGTAAATACTAGTGGATTCATTCATACTGGGTCAAAGCCCATGATTTTTTCCCCGTTTTAAGGGGTTTCCATGTAAGAACTTTGGTGTCTCTTATTAACGCTACGCTATCTCTTTCATCTGCTTGTATGCTGTATCTTCGTATAATATTAAGACATTCAACTATATATTTCTCTATCGTCACGAATATTCCATGATGCAATATTACTAATTATTTAATTAAGTTAAATTAAAAAATAAATTTATGCACTAATTATACTTTTATTATTTAATTAATTTACTTATTTATTAATATTTTAAAATATATTAATTAAGATAATCAATAGTAACTTTAGAGGCCTCTAGGGTTTGTCTTTCATCTTCTCTTTTCGTCCTTCTTGTTCGGCTTCGTTGATTCGCAGGAGGTGTAGAGATTGCACGCGTCGCTCCTTAGTGACTTTTCGACTTCGCTCCTTCGACGACTTTCCCTACCTGTCGGATCGGAAGTTAACGACATTTTGATAGGAAGCAACAATGGGAGCTCGCTTGCTGTGAAGGTAACTTTCTACCTTTCTTGCGCTTCTTCGGCCAAATCTCATAAATCCGTCGAACCGAGGGATTTAGTGAATCTGGGATTTAAGCCGTAAATCCTTAAATCCGGGATTTAGTGAATATGTTTTAGAAATTCTTATTCCAATCAACAAGTATAAATAACTTCCCAATTTAATCTACACATAGCAACAAGGATTGGATGCAACTAACAAGTCACATTGCAGAAGAAACTAGAAGCTAATCAAGTCACGGCATAAGAGAAATTTGCAAGCCAATTAAGGCTTCGTTTGGGGCGGCTTTCTTGTTGATTCTTAAAGCAGCTTCTTAGTATAAAAATTAAAAATTTTATACTAGCAAGCTGCTATACTAAGAATTAAAAATTTTATACTAGCAAGCTGCTTTAAGAAGCAGAAAGAAAGACGTCCCAAAAGAAGCCTAAGTCACTGTATGGGAGAAAACTGCGAGCCAATCAACCCATAAATCTCATAACAACTTTCATCTACAACAAATACCAAGAAAAAAGCGGGAAACACATAGTTGACTATTGCTACAATGCCAACTGGTCCAAACCATAAGGGAAAAAAATTCACATATGGCTACAATAATTGGAAATTACAAACTGGAGAAGAAACAATAGACAGACAATAATCATAGAAGGAGATATATAGCAAGAGCAAAGATCCTCAATAACAATTGCTAAACAACTGAGCAGTAAAGCAACACCCGAATTAACCTCAAAAGAGAGAACTGGATATTTGTTTAAATTGAGAATGAGAAATAACTGAATTAGGGATGCAATGAGCTGCGGCAAAACCTTGCATCAATGATCTAATCCCAACAAATATTCAAAATAATAATGAATACATACCATTCTCATAGGAACCATCTTCATGGGCATGCGTTACACCAAAAGGAAGTAGGAAACAAAACTAAGAAATAAAACAATATGAATATGTATGAATTGCATTTCCATTGAACTCAGACTTTCAAATTTGTATCATTCTATCATGATTGTAGAAATTGAACATTTGAATCATCACAATTAAATATATCATCCCATACCTCAAGAAACTTACAATACCCATTAACAGTAGCAGCAGTAGATGTAATCTCTACATATGAGTTAATTTCCTTTAAAAAAATAGTAGATTTGTAGATGTTAGGAGTGGATTCACTATGAGGGATTGAGGGATGGAAAGAGAGGAATTCATATTCCTAGCAATAAGTTAATGAAATAAAATAAAATTAAAAACATTGAAGTTTGGAGAACTACTGAAACTTCCTAGATTTTTTAATTCATAAGCATTTATTCTAATGTGTTGAAAAAATTTATGTCCCTCTGGGAGCTAATTTCTTGAAAGCCCTAGTAGGAAGCCTTTTAGGATTCCAATACACCATTACTTTATCATTTAATTTGAATTCTACAAGTCTCTTATTTACATCAACATCAAACTTATAATTTTCATTGTCAACAATTAGCTTTCTATGGATCTCTTTATGCAAACTAGATAAATTATGAAAATAATGCAAATGGTATGCAAAAAGTAGTGAAAATATTAGAATGCCAATATGGGTCCTAAGGGATATTAATAATGATTTATAATCTAATCTTATATGATGAGATGATAAAAAAAAATTGAAAACCTTTAAGCCACACAAATATAAAATGTCTATGTAGATGAATAACCGCCTTAAAAAAAGCTATCATAAATTGCTTAAATATTAATAATTTACACACTTTCATATTAAACCGAACTTTGGAATTCAGTGTTTTTTTTATGGTATTTGTTATTAGCAAATTCATGGGAATAGTGATGCAATTTTACTCTCCAGAAGGCTTTGTTTATGTATTTGTTAGTCAAGTTTCAGTTTGATTAGTAGAGATAAGCTCATTAAAAACACAATGGAATATCTAAAGACGAGGCATTTCCATGTGAATAGATATGTATTTAAGATTCTATATACAGATGTTAATAGTTTAAAAAATGAATAGACAAATTGCGAAATTGTTTAAGGTTAAGCATTATCATGCCAATGAAAAAAAATGTTTAGCGGTGTTGACAAGAAACTTTCAGCTGTGTGACTTGGTTGCATGCCATTTAGCTAGCATTCCAAGTTCCCTACTCTGTGCATCAATGAATTCTGATCATTTATAGAAAATTTTCAGGCATATGAGACTACCTGTAAGACATGGGTTGGTAAAGGAAAGGTGACGTTAAGGAAGTTAAGATGGATTTATTTATCCAAGCAGAAGTTGATTACTGAATTTAAGTAGCAAGATACCATATTTTGTTATAATCACGCTAGGTCCTTCCCTTTAGGTGAGGGTGGCTTGAGATGAGTACTCGTAGATGGTGTGCAAATAAGTCATCCATACACAAAGTTCCTTGAGGATGTTTGTATCGTATTTTCTTTTTTTATTTTAATAGTTTAGTTAACATTGCCGTTGCCAAGTCCCAAGTTCTTGATGAGAAAAATTAAGGGTTACGTTAGGTAGTCGATAACCAGCGTAAAACTTGTTGAATAATCATGACATGATTCTATAATACATTGTGTTAATGCTAGGGTATTTTCTAGAAACGACGAGCTATATAGCATGGATATAGTGAGAAGTTTGTAAGTGTCGTTCCACCGGCGACCGTGTACAGTGTTAAATAAGCAAGTGTTCCCACATCACATATGGATATGGGCAAAGAAGTTAGTCCATGAAACTATAATTATGATAGGAAGTTGGAATATTGTTTCTCTTATAGGCAGATTAATAAAATTAATAGATATTATGATTAATAAAAAGATAAATATTCTATGCATTTAAGAAACTAAATTGGTTGAAGAGAAGGCTAAGGAGATTGATAGTTTAGGGTTTAAACTATGATATTCGGGTTGGATTTGTACTAGAAATGGGGTAGGTGTGATTATAGATAAGAGTTTGAAAGACAATGTAGTAGAAATTAATACAATTGTAGATATAATTATATATTTAAAGTTTGTTGTTAATGCTAATATTATTAATATCATAAGTGCTTATATTCCTCAAGAAGGATTGGATGTGTTCAAAATTAAAATTTTAGAATGACTTAGAAGAATTAATATAAAAGATACTTTTTGAAGAAAACATTTTTATTCGAGGATATTTAAATAGATATATTGATTGAGAGGTAGAAGATTTTAAAAATATTTATGATGGTTATGGATTTGAAGCGACTAATAAAGATGGTAGGACTATATTAGATTTCTCTAGTTTATAATTTTATAATTGTTAATATCTTATTTAAGAAGAGAGATGAGCATCTTATCACTTATAATAATGGATATAGTAAAACTTAGATTGATTTTTTTTCTTATAAAAAAATAGATTGTTTATATTATAAAAATTATAAAGTGATAGATCGGTCCCTGGATCGGTCAAGTCGATTCAACCAGGATCGGTCCAGGTTTACAGGTGGTGGAATAGGGGAACTTCTGCCCCCATCAATGACGTCCCCATCAATGCCGCCCCATGATAATGGGGTCCACAAGTTTAATTAGGGGAATTAAAGTGGGGTTTAGGAGGGAAATTTTTAATATATGGGGCTGTTTAGGAATTAGAGGGGATTAATATTTGTTTAAAAGGGAATTACTCCTAGGGTTTGTTTTTTCATCTCAATTTTTGTTTTCTTGCTGTGAGGGAAGTTTTTGCTTAAAGTTTTTTGGGCTCTAGCCATCGGCTAGGGATTTGGGAGAGCCAGATCCTCCTCCAATTTGGGATTATATTGTATCTTGTTTTTCTTCGCATGATCGTTCAATAAAAGGTGTTTGTGGTTTTTTCATCTTCTTAACTTTCCCTTGTTGCTTGCTGCTTTCTTTGTGAGAGAGAGTACCTTTCCTTACAAAGTTATTATGAGTGAAAGTTTATGTACTCAAATCGCTTATTAGTTATTGACTTTAAGATGAAGGGGTGAAATATTAAAAATATAATAAAATAATTTCCTAGGATTAGATGGGAGCATTTAAGTAACACTAATAAAGATATTTTTTAGAGTAAAGTTCATGATTTTAAGATTCTGACTGTACGTGAGGAACCTATGTTATATGGGAAAAAATAGCTAATAATATTAAGAATATTGCAAAGGATGTGTTTGAAGTATAAAAAAGAAAAACTCCTAATAATAAAAATAGTTGGTGGTGGAATCAAAATGTCCAAGAAAAGATTAAAAATAAGACATTTTGTTATAAAATTTGATTTAGATGTAAAAAAATTAAAAAGTTGAGAAAGATATAAAGAGACCTGTCAGGAGTCTAAAAAATAATATGTGATGCAAAGAATTTATCTAGCTGTTAATGATTTATATAATTGATTAGATACTACTCTGTGCGAAAGATGTATGTATAAATTAGCCAAACAAAGATATATGAGAAGTAATGATTTATTTCAAGTGAAGCGGATTAAAGATATGTATAAAAAAGTGTTTTTATTAGAAGAGGATTTTCAACAACGATGGATGAGATATTTTGATAAGCTTTTCAATAAAGATTGTGAGAATACGATTGACTTTAGTGACCTTAGCATCATAAATGAACGTAGAGATTTTTATTAATATTGACTTATTAATAAAAACGAAGTAAGAGAGGCTTTAAAGAAAATAAAATATGGAAAAGCTGTTGGACATGATGATATTTCAATAGAGATGTGGAAAAGCTTAGGAGATGAAGGAATTTCTTAACTTATGAAACTTTTCAATTTTTGAAGGCCAAAAAAATGTCAGGTGAGTGGAGAAGTGTTGATTTTTATTTTTAAGAATATAGATGATGCACAAGAGTGTGCAAATTATAGAGGAATTAAGTTAATGTGTCATACTTTAAAATTTTTGGAGAGAGTTATTGAGCTTATGTTACGACGTGATGCCTACTGTTTCTCAAAATTTATATGGATTCATGCCATGTAGGTATACTATGGAAGCTATACATTTATTGAGAGATTTGAGGGAGAAGTATATGGAGAATAAGGAGGATCTATATATGGTATTTATTAATTTAGAGACAATTTATGATAAAGTTCCAATATAAGTGATATAGAGAGTTTTAGAAAAGAAAGGGGACTCAAGTCATTGAGGATATGTATGCAAGAGCTATTAGTTGTGTTCAACCACAAGGAGGTTGGACCAAGTATTTTCTTATTTCAGTTGGATTACATGAAAGATCAACTTGAAGACTATATCTTTTTGCTTTAGTTATGGATGTTCTTACTAGATATTTGCAGGAGGATGTACCTTGTTGTATGCTTTTTGCTGATTATATTCTTCTTGTTAATAAGATTAAAGAGGGAGTTGAAGGCATACTTGAATTATGGAGGTCAACCTTAGAGTCTAAAGGTTTTTTTTTTTTTTTTGAGTTGATCTAAAGCTGAATATATGGAGTGTAATTTTAGCAGTAATATATCTAATAGGGGGATTGTGATTTTGGGTGACCAAGTCATTAATAAGAGTACACGTTTTAGATATCTCGGGTCTATTATCCAGAGTGATGGTGAAATAAGTGGGGATATTATTAGTATAATTCAAGTTGCATAGTTGAAGTGGAGGAATGCATCAGGCTTGTTGCATGATAGAAAGGTACCCCTTAAACTTAAGGGAAAATTTTTATAAGATGTTGGAGAGACCTATAATGCTTTATGGCGCAAAATATTGGCCATTAAAAGAGAAGCATACAATTAAGTTAAGTGTTGTAGGGATGTGGATGCTTAGGTGGATGAGTGACTTTACTCTTAGAGATAGAATGCAAAATGATCATATATATGAAAAGGTTGGAGTAGCTCCGATGGCATATAAGATTAGAGAGATTTGTCTTATTTGATTTGGTCATATAAAGCGTCGGCCTTCTCATGACCTAGTTAGAAGAGTAGATTTATTAGATTTGTCCTATGTTTTAGAGAGGTAGAGGTAGGCTTAAAAAAGGCTTAGAAAATATTAGAAATGGTATTTTTTTTAATATATGCAAATGAGAATTTGGCTCTTAGTAGGACACAATGAAGAAAAAGAATTCATGTAGCTGAGCCCACATAGTGGGATAAAGGCTTGATGATGATGATGTTGTTGTTTGTTTTATAGTATAGTTGATGGGATTTGTGCGTTCAATGTGTTTAATTGCCATGAATATGTTTTTGGAAATTAATATGATGCGGTTGTGGACCCCACTTGCTCAGCGGAATTCCAAGAGCCAAAAAAGGCTCTTGTTTTGTGGGTCTCAGCATCTCATTTCAGACCTATAGGAGGAGAAGGATTAAGGGGAGATCATCGGAGGAAATGTGAGGCGCATTTATGGTGGGATTAGGTTTGGTTCTAAGGGTGAAAGTTTGTATGAGGGGGGGGGGGGGGATTATGTGAAGAAATTTCTAGAGTAGTTTTGTTGGTTGTTTTGGGTTACTAGTTGCTGCTAGGAATTGTGGGAGAGACGATTTAACTCTCGAATAGTTGATCAACTTGTATATTGTATTTCTATACTTGGAGATTAGTAATTACAGACCCTTGGCGTTATTGCTGGATCTATTTGGAGTAAGTTTGTTATTTTTTATATTGTTGTGTGTTGTTTTAATCATCAAATCCTATCATAACTATTTGAGGTAAGGCCTTGCTTTATTGGTTGCTAAGACTGGATGATGGAGTGCGCTGTGCAATGAGCTCTCGTAATCTATGCTCTGTTTAAGAATTTAGATTGTGGAATGTCCCTTTGGATGCATGCATATGTGCAAATTGTGGCTTTACAGAGATGACTCTAATTTTTACTAGTCTTAAGAGCGATTGGTTTTATTTGCACTTGTTATTTCTCCATTTGCTTATATTGCTTTTGTTGTGTTTTCCTCCTAGGTTGCATTTTCTGAGCACTCTTCTCTTTTAGAGAAGGTATCTGATATTAAACATGAGAGAGAAAATGACTTTTTAGAAGTCCTGAAACATCTTCATGATGCATCCACAACCTCAAATGGCTTTGGAAATTCATTTACCATCAACCGAAAGCTCACTGCTGAATGATGGAGATTATAAATTTCCTTCGTCTACTTCAGTGGCTATAAGCACTCAAAAACCTGGTACATTTTTCCATTCAATTCTTGTTCTCCTTCAACTTAATAGGATGGAAATTGTGAAATAATCTGAAACAATGCTCAAATCACCCATCAGCATTTTTAGCTATTATTTGATACTTGCAGGGCAGAAAAGAACCCGGCAATGGGCTGCTTGGACGCGTCAAGAGCAGGAAAACTTTTTCAGTGCATTACGGCAAGTTGGCAAGGTTATGTCTTACTCATCTATGGCATGATACCAGTTACCATGTTTAATACATGCTAACAGCTGATCTATATGGCAGAATTTTGAAAAGATAACATGTCGTGTGCAGAGCAAGAATAAAAACCAGGTATATATTTTTTATTAATTGGATTTGCTGAATTTCAAGTGTTTATTTTATGATCTAGTTGGTTTATATTGTTTTTATCTTTACTTTCTAAGTTGTTTTACATAATTCAACATATAAACTCACGTGTCCTTTTTTGCATCCTTTCTGAGTTTGATCTCTTGTTAATATTTGCTGTTGCATAAACTTGCTTTGTCATAAAATTTAGATTATCTTTATACAGTTCATTATATTTTTTAAATACAATTATCTTTATTCTGGGAAGCAAATCAAATGCGAAGAAATGCAAATTTACTTTAGATGTATGGTAAACTAAGTAATTATTGTGAAGAATTCATAAACTTACTAATAATTAATTTTGAACTTATAAAGTTCACCTCCGATAAGGTTAAATGCCAGGTGAATTCCACATAATTTAAAATAGCATTTATTTGGGTTAAATGGATTTGATGTTCTAAGAAGAAGAATGTAGCTCAAATTAATAAAAAGGTGCTCATGCTTTTATACACAAAAAAAGCTTGATTAATTCTGTTTTGTGCTGCTTGATCTAGAAGCTCTCCTCTAGAGGCCATTAACTGGGCCGATCAACCAAAGCAAGTTTGATGTAACCTAAGTTCTAAAAGTCAAGCAGGAGAACACTGGGATAAATCAGAACATGACTCTTCCTTTAGTAAACAAAACCATCAACAAAGAAAGAAAACTAAATAGAAACAGATGAACAAGAACTACGAGGAAACTTTGCAAGAAAACAAAATTAAACATAAACTTCCCTCATAACAACCTAGAAAGGTGTCACCTCACATGCAAATATGAAAATTAGAGAATGGTGCTCAAATGGAAAATTCAAACTCGAGGTTCGCCACAACAAATCTTGATCCAACACCGGTCGGCTCTCTGGCAAATACCAATAAAACCGGCCAAACAACACGCCTCACTCACTTTATTAGGAGAAGAAGGGTACAAATGGGAGGGAAACCGTGGAGAGAAGAAATAGATAGAGGACTAGAAGAAGAATTAGAAAGAGGAAGAGGAAGATGGCAGCTCCCAATAGGAGATAATATTACATAGGAAATGGCAGACGGAGGGGACGAACAATATGGGGGAACCAAACAGCCAAAAGAACAAGAGGAATCTTTAGAATCTAACAGAAATCCAGTAGCCACCAATCCGAAACAAGCCAAAACACCAAAACACCAAACAACCATGGGAAAAGGGAAAAGGACCAAGCCCACTACAAAAATTCAGCCCCACTACAAAAATTCAGCCCATAAATAAATGTCCATTTAGCCAAAAGCAAGCAAACAAATTTACCAAGAGGAAAAAACCAAAGGAGAGAATTATCCAAAGAGCACTAACCTAGCATGTTCATTGGTTATCTTCCATCATAGGGAATAATAGAAAAAATCATAGAAAAATCATAGTCCAAAATTACAAAACATAAGAAATAAATTACAAAATAAAAATGGTAGTCTTAGATTGCATCAAAGTTATTGGAGATTCATTGTACACAGTTCTGTTTGTTATGTGAATTCAAACATAAGTTTGCTGTGTTTTCTTATCCTTCATATAATGTAAAACAAGATGTTATTTTTTCTAGATCTTCTGTATAGCATGGTGTTAGCATGCATGATGGATTCATATTTCATGTTATATGTTGTTTGTAAACTATTGAAAAATGCTAATTGTTAACCATATCTATTGATATTCTCATCATTAGTCTTTTACCAATAATTTGAGTTGATTTTGTGATTCCTCATTCTTCATTCATACTTGTTATTATGTAAGTCTATTCTTTGAGTAATTTTGAACATCTTCTAACCATGTTACCTTAGGTGTACTCTTCTACTTCCTAATCCTTATACACCAATTTTTTCTAACATGTCTAATAGTGCATTTCTACTATTTGTTATACATGTCCAATTCATCTAAGTTTATTTTTTATTATCTTGTTGTCAATACTCACCATTCAAACTATTCTTCTAATATAAAAATTCTTTAATTTATCCTTCCTAATTTTTTCATTCATGCCTATTAACATTCCCATTTACTCTACTCTTAAATTAGATATTTGTGACCATCTTATTGGAAAACTTAAAACATACATTTTTACTCTTAAATACAATTTTTTTAAAAAAAATCCTTTTAATCCTTCATAATATCCTCTTATTGTATAATACTCTTGAGGCATTTCTATATTTTGATCACCTTAGTTCTAAAGATTATATGCTCATTTATCTCTTTATTGTTCAATATAATATCTAAAATACTTAAACCTTCCACACATTGGTATTATTATATCTTCTAATAACGTTGATTAATGATTATTATCACATCCATTACAATTTCAAATCATATACTTAGCATTTTTCTACTATTTCTAAGCCCACAATCTTCTAATCATTTTATCCATTGCTCTAACTAATATTTATATCAGTAGTTTTCTCAATAATTAGAAATAACAATTGCAATACCAAGCCACTTTACTTTAAATATCTTTTACAAGAATCTCCATAATAAATATAAAAATCTATAGATTGAATGGTTATCTTTGATGTGTTCCTTTTGTATTGGAAGTTCATTGGTCACTCCACAACTACATTTAATACTAACAGTGCAATATTATGCATATATTTAATAACTCAAACATACCTTTGATGCCTACAAAGCACCAAAATGAACATAACAAATTACAAACAAAAGGTGATAACATAACTATAAAAAAGTAGGATATGAAGCATCGTTCACATACAACAACAACAACAACAACAAAATCAAGCCTTTATCCCACTACGTGGGGTCGGCTACATGAATCCTTTTTCTCCATTGTGTCATATTAAAAATCAAATTCTCGTTTAAATCTAATAAAGAAAGGTCATTCCTAATATTTTCTAACCAAGTATTTTTAGGTCTACCCCTACCTTTCTTAACACAAGTCAAATCTAATACCTCTACTCTCCTAACCGGGTCATCGGAAGGCCGCCTTTTTATGTGACCAAATCATCTAAGGCGACTCTCTCTAATCTTATCTTCTATTGGGGCTACTCCAACCTTTTCATGTATATGCTCATTTTGTATCCTATCTCTAAGGGTAAAGCCACTCATCCACATGAGCATCCTCATCTCTGCCACATTTAACTTAGTATTATGCTTCTCTTTTAATGGCCAACATTCGGAACCATAAAGCATTGCAGGCCTCACTACCATCTTATAGAATTTCCCTTAAGTTTGAGGGGTACATTTCTATCACATAACAAGCCCGATGCATTCCTCCACTTCAACCATCCAACTTGAATTCTGCTGATAATATCCCCATCTATTTCACCATCACTCTGAACAATAGATCCAAGATATCTAAAACGTGTACTCTTATTAATGACTTGATCGCCCAAAGTCACAATCCCCTCACTAGGTCTATTACTACTAAAATTATACTCCATATATTCCATTTTAGATCTACTCAAGAGAAAACCTTTAGACTCTAAGGTTGACCTCCATAATTCAAGTTTACCTTCAACTGCCTCTCCAGTCTTATCAACAAGAAGAATATCATCATCAAAAAGCATACACCAAGGTACATCCTCTTGCAAATTTCTAGTGAGAACATCCATGACTAAAGCAAAAAGATATGAGCTTAAGGCTGATCCTTGATGTAACCCAATCGTTCACATAATATTTTTTTTTAATAAATTATTAATAAAAAATATATAATGAAGTATAATATCATATGTAGCTCTTAAAATTAAAGATCAACTTAAGAAAAATTGAAGTTATTTTGATTCATTTATTGGGGGTGATTTTAATATTGTGTTATCCCAAAGGAATATTAAAAAAAAAATCCAAAATAATCATAGAAAATATGAACACATTGATATATTGCTAATCGAACCATTTAAATTTGACATGAAGACACTCATTAATTTCTCACACTGATAAAAAAATTTATTGAACAAGGAATACCTTGCAACTTATTGTTTGTCTTTGCCAAATTCCACTTTAATTTTTGTATTATTGCACATTAGACTCCAACACGAGACATGAACATGACATGACAAGATTTGAGGTACATGATATAATCGTTAAAAGTAAGATAATAAATGCCATTGATAGAATATTTTGGTTAATAAATTATAAAATATAAATACATAACCAAAACATATGATGTTAATTTTTTCTATCAAAAAGTAGTGAACTATAATAGTATATTTTTCACATAAGAAGCTTAATTTTCAACTATGAAAAATTAATATTGCTTTAATTATAATTACATTTCAATATTTTATCAATCTTAAATAATCCTGAATGATACATCAATATTAGCATTCATCATCATGATTGATTTTAAATATTGTAATGAAAAAAAAGAAAAAAAACTAGAAAGAAAAGAGAAGTTTATAACTTATGAAATAATCAAACAAAATATGAACACATTAATTTATCACTAATTGAAGCCAATAAATTTAACACTTGGACACCTATTGATCATCCAGCCTGAATAAAAAAATTATTGAACAAGGAACACCTCCGCATCAACGCATGGCCTAGTCGTGTTTGACTCTACTTTTGTAGTAAAACACAGCAGAGACAATTTTCATTGCCTTAGACAAGTGTCAGGAGTGTCAAAGGCATGTTGGTCTAAAACTGACACAGAAGGATTTTCCATGCTTCATAGTTTGACATGCACCTTTCTTCTTTAATGCAACAAATCAATTATTATAGTACTCAATCATATGATTTGTCAAGATCAATAAAAATATATGAAGATACTTTCTATACACCACATTTTTCCATTAATTGTCTAAATTTAAAAATTGCTTCATTCTATTAAACTAATGAAAATTTTCTAGTTATATTACTCTCCTGTAGTTTGTAATAATTCATAAGATTGATTCTTGTATAATTAACACAGCCTCACCCATCTGTTTTATTCTTAAATATTGGTGTCAAAATGATTTTTTGATGATCATTTGACATCCCTTTAGTCCTAAAAAATTCATTGAAAAGATTTGCTAATCTAATAAGTAATAACTCTCCAAATCTCAATAGATATCTCATATGGACATAAAGGTTAACCTTTAAGCATCTTCTTCAGAGCTAACTTCATTTTACATTTTTAAATCAATGCATGATATACTTTATTATTGTTCATTATGCTCTTAAATAATTTCTTCAATAAAGCTCATAATTTTTCAAGGTATGATTTGCACCTCTCCTTGATGGCCATCTTTAACTAAAGTCCTATTATCATTGCTTTTAACACATCTAACTGGATCTAAGTATCTAGATCTCTTATGTTTTGTCTATATATATATATATATATATATATATATATATATATATATATAATATATATATATATATGTATTCTCTCCTTTCTTAGTACTAATCATATCAAATCATAAAAATGGTAGTTTTTACTTGGTGTCTCTTTGCAATAAAATATCAACAATGCCAATGATAACAATAATTTCTTTGGTCACGTTTGGCACTTGATTCTAATTAATTAAATTTGCAGGTTAGACACTATTACTATCGCCTAGTTAGACGCATGAACAAGCTGCTGAGTCCAGGATTTTGTCTTGATGCTAAGAACTCCAAGGACACAAACGCTGCAATGCTTCGATGGTAATGTACTGATAAAAAGCTGCAATACGTTAATGAATTTTTTTTAGCTGCTTAGATTTGATAAAATGATGCTTCCATTATACTAGGTATTTATCACTGCTTAGATTTAAATTTGATTTGGTCTCCCATGTTTAGTACAACTTGCTTATATTTTTTGGTACTGAATAAGTTCAGCGTTGATTCTTTAAGTCCATAAGTCCCAAATTGTGGTTCACACATCTTCATGCTTAAAGATGATCCACTACGTATAGTTGATCTGGAATTGAGGTGCATTAGGGTCATGCAATCCTTATATTAATAAGTTAAGAAGATAAATATTCTATGGTGGAATTGTGGGGATTAGTTCATCCGTAATCTACTAAAATGGAGGTAGAAAAGGAATCAACAGCATTGAGAGAAGAGATATGGACTTGGGTAGGCCTCCCTTGCTGAGGATTGGAGGGAAAGAAAAGGATTGAGGAAAATCATTCAATTACTTCAACATTGATTTTTTCTTCCCAAGATCATTTTATTTATAAAAATATAAACCATGTCTGTCTAAAACTAATTGCACAAATTTGGGAACCGAAATCTTAATATCTTAACAATAGTTTAAATGATAGACAATCATAATTTAAATTAAGTGAATATTTTCTCTTGGATTTCTTTATAAAAGGTAGTCGACCATGTAGAGATATTTCTAAAAAATTAGTGATGGAATATTCAGTGGTTTCTTCATTCTCTTCACATACATATCTTTATTCTAAATTTACCTCCCACCTAAATTTAACGTTTAACTTGTATTTTACAAATTAAATCTCTTTTCATATTTGCAATTCTACCATTATGAGGGTATCTTTATGAAGTTTTTTCAGGAGCATGTTGGATCATAGCTCCTCCTTTTCTGCCATTTGCTCCTACAAATGCAATCAATTATATAGAATAATGGTAACTTAGAAATAAGGTCAACATTTTACTAATGATGTTGATCTTAATTACATGAAAATTAAAATTATTTCTAATATAAGCTAAATATTTTGTCTATTTAATGTGATTATTTTGTAATTTCTTGATTCTCTTCCCATGCATCTCTCTTCTAACCCCCCACTCAAATATAAATTTAAAATGCATTTTGTTTGTCATTCTACTCTTGTGAGGATATCTTTGATTTTTTTCTCGAGAGCCTTCTAGATTATGACTGCCCCTTCTATGCCATTTGTTTCCTGCAAATTCAATCAATTATAGAATGATGGTAACTAAAAAATAAGTTATAACACTTTACTAATGATTTTTTTTTGTTGATACTTAGTACTTAAGAATTAAAATTTGATTCTAATCCATGCTAAATAGATGTCCATTAATGTGACCATCCTATTTGTAGAAAAAATCCATTTGCTTAATTTTTTTGGCAGAACCTGTTTATATGATGTCTAACCTTTTGATGGGGCTGTCCTATTTTGATTGATTAAATGTTAATAATTCTTGAATGAAGCTTCATTATCCAAGTAGTGATTTGTAATTACATGAAAAATTAGAACAAAGAGAATTACTCTTTTCTCCTCCTTTAAAGTATCTTCATAAAGACTAGTTGCCTCCTTTGAATTCATCAAAACTTTCCCGACTTCAAGTTCAGTCTCCTGGTTCATGGTTGACCTGCATTGGTATTCATGTTGCGGTCCATCTGTACTTACTCTATTTTCCTCATGGGTTGTTCTTGCATAAACTATTGACTCTTTTATGGATATGTTATCGTAGATCAGCAATAAGTATTTGTTAACTGGCTTTTTTTATCTTCTCTTCCTTGTTTCTTATTTTTGGTTGTCTTTCTTCTTCTTCTTCGCATTGTGTTGGTGGTATTAACTTAACAACAATCTTTTTAAGAGCAGCTAACATGAAAGTCATCTGATTAGATGTCTACTCGGACTTTTTCAAATGTAAAGTTGGAGAAAGTCTCATCCATTCCCTTCAAACCTTTCTTAATTCTTTCTTTTATCAATTGCTGGTTTTTTTACTCTGCAAAACCTTATAGATTTTCATTTAACCTCACACAAACCTTAATGAAAGTCTACAGGATGGAACTAGTGCTTTGATACTAATTTCACTATCATTGGATCTGCAAAAGCCACATCAAATTAATAGGAATTATCAAGGACGTTGGAATATATATTTTATGGAGTATGAGTTTTTCATAATCTACTCAGAGGAGAGAGAGAATGGAGTTTGCAACCTTGTTCTTGGGAACCCTCCCTTTGGGATTTTGGATGTTCTCAAGATGCATGCCTAGAGAAATTGGGGCTAAAGTAGCCTTCCTTAGTCGATAATTGAGGAGAGAGAAAAAGAGGGATTTAGGAAGAAAATCATTCACTTTAAGTTTGAATATTTCATCCTAAAGCCATTCTATTTATAAAAATGTAGGCAAATTCTTGTATATCCAAGATTTAAGTGATTGCACGAACTTAAGAATTTTTATCCTAAATATCCATACAATTATTTAAATTATGAATAACTATAACTTAAATCAAAGGGATATTCCCTTAGATCTCCACTTAAATGGTTGGCCTAGCATATATAAATAGGTGGAGAAAACTCGGGAGAGAATATTGATAACTTTCTTGGTTCTCTAAAGTCTAAATCTCTCTCCCATCCTAATTTGGCACCTCACCTAAATTTAAAGTTTAAATTGCATTTCTCAATTTAGTTCACTCATCTTTTTATATTTAAACTTATATCTTCTATAGGATATCCTTGCAAAGTTAAGAGCTTTCTGAATCAATAGTAGAAATATTGATGTGCATATAGGAAACTATGGTTGTTCTTTTGGATATCTCATGTCTTATTCTGTGAGGATTTAGGAACTAGTTCTTTTCTTAAGTAATAGGTATAGGTCTTTTGCAACTTTTTGCTGCTCGTGGGCCTATGTTGTATGAATACTGCCGAAGGGATATCATCTATGTATATGATACTTCTAGTCTAGATACCCTCATATTCTAGGGGTACAATGTTAAATAAGCCAAGTGGGAATTTCTAAAAAAAAATGATCATTGCATGAAATAATAAGAGTATGATGCCATATTTAAAATTTAAAAAATTTAGAGCTAATAGTATCATGCTAATGGGGTCCGACTAAAGCATATTCCTTATTGATATTATAATTACAATCAACATTTCTATTTAATTTGTGCAAACTGTACGCACATCTTTGTAATTTAGACATTGGTGTTTATGTTTTGTTATGTTTACATATGTTCACTAATTTGCTTTGGTGGGTTATTTGTTCTTACTTATACATGTGCATATGCATAAATGCACATACAAGTTTGACATATTTGTCGAAATTCTACTCTCTCCAAGATTTTCTATTTCCACATATTTTTATTATCATATCCTATATTCCTTATTATTACCATGCTTTATATCGTGTTTCTTGATCCTCTTGATGTAGGACATTCTAGGATGTTGGATTTCTAATACAAATTTAACATGTGATGTTGATTTAAATAGGTTCAACAAATAAAACAAATATGCTATTTTTGTGGGAAAGCAATTCATGCAAAAAGGATTTTGGTCTTATGATTAAAATTAACAATTAAGGTCAATGAATGCCACACAAATGATTGAAATTTCATGGAGAGAAGAAAGAATTAGATTGAAGCAGATCTGATAAAAATTATAGTAATTTCAACCAATAAAAAGGAAGAAGAGTAGAACAAAGAGAAATGAAAACAAGTAAAGCAAAAGTAACCAACATGAAAGCCTCACATTTAAATGAGAATGCTTTTATAGAAATACTTCCAAGTCTCACACTTGATCAAGAACTAAATTCTCTAAAGGATAATGGTTTATATATCTAAAAGAAAATCTTATCAATCCATATAATTCTCATTTTTACGGCCTTGACATACATATTTTTAAATCTTATGAAGCATCAAATAGTATATGTAACATAGTCTAAGAAGATGCCACCAAAGGAGAAATTGAAGGACCAAAAGAATTTCCTAGAGCATTGAATTCAAAGCTAAAATGCTCGAAAGAACAACTATTATGTCGCGTAATAATTGTCGGTCAGTAAAACCATTCACATGTATGATATAAACCAACCAAATTTTGTCACAAAATATGAGAATAATCACTAAAGTGGCCTCACATGATGATTGCAGGGATAAGTAGATCGAACAATCCCAAGAATAAGAAACTGTTGGAAAGCCACCCCGTCAATTTTCCTTGGCTTGGAAATTTTTGGCTCTGAAAAATGATTAAGTTGTTTTATTTCCAATAGATATGGAAGCAACTATTAGATTTCTCTTGAGATATATTTAAATCATCACATGTAGGTCCATATCTCTACTTCATATGGTACCATCGATAATAAATATAATTTCATTAACAATAATAACTTGAGGAAAAAAAAGATTAATATGGATATTTGAAAAATGTGTTATGTATTGAATCAAGCATTTTTCCTACTATATATGGCTCGACTACATGAATCGTTTTTCTCCATTGTGTCATGTTAAAAGTTAAATTCTCATTTAAATCTAATAAAAAAGGTCATTCTAATATTTTCTAATCAAGTCTTTTTAGGTCTACCTCTACCTTTCTTAACATAAGTCAAATCTAATACATTTACTTTCCTAACCGAGTCATCGGAAGGCCACAGTTTTATGTGACCAAACCATCTAAGATGACTCTCTCTAATCTTATCTTTCGCTGGAGCTACTCTAACATTTTCACATATATGCTCATTTCGTATTCTATTTTTAAGATTAAAGCCACTCATCCACCTGGGCATCCTCATCTCCGCAACACTTAACTTAATATTATGCTTCTCTTTTAATGGCCAACATTCTGCACCATAAAGCATTGTAGGTCTAACCACCATGTTATAGAATTGTTCCTTAAGTTTGACGGGGACTTTTCTATCTTACAATAAGCTTGATGCATTTTTCCACTTCAACAATCCAACTTGAATTCTACTAATAATTTCCCTATCTATTTCACCATCACTCTGGGATATCGAAAATGTGTACTCTTATTAATGACTTGATCAAATGTATTAAAGATTTTTTAACATAAGTCAAATCTAATACATTTACTTTCCTAACCGAGTTATCGGAAGGCCGCAGTTTTATGTGACCAAACCATTTAAGATGACTCTCTCTAATCTTATCTTTCACTGGAGCTACTCTAACATTTTCACAGATATGCTCATTTTGTATTCTATTTATAAGATTAAAGCCACTCATTCACTTGGGCATCCTCATCTCCGCAACGCTTAACTTAATATTATGCTACTCTTTTAATGGCCAACATTTTGCACCATAAAGCATTGTAGGTCTAACCACCATGTTATAGAATTTTTCCTTAAGTTTGACGCGGATTTTTCTATCTTACAATAAGCTTGATGCATTCTTCCACTTTAACCATCCAACTTCAATTCTACTAATAATTTCCCTATCTATTTCACCATCACTCTAGGATATCAAAAATGTGTACTCTTATTAATGACTTGATCAAAATGTATTAAAGATTCATATCATGATTATTTAACAAGTTTTATGCTGGCTATCGATTACCTAACGCCACCCTCTACTTTTCTCATCCAGAACTTGGGACATAGCAATAACAGTGTTCTCTTAAAGAACATTATGTACATGTGAAATATGGAAAAGCTTTTTAAAGAAAAATGATCTAAATAATTTAAAAATTAAACTTAATGAATTTTTTACATGTGAAATCAACAAGTCATATAGAGTTCTAATTGCCAAGTTCCCTTAAAGATAATTATAATGATTAAAATCATGGGTATGCTAATGTAATTGGTATGGATTTGATTGATAATCATATGTATAACATTAGTGTGTAATTTCTTAAGGCTTCTTGTTTTTGTTCTTGTTGTTGTTGCATATGATTTAACAACTTCAACAATTATGATTTATTTTAATTTAAAGTGAGGGATAGATTTAAATTTAAATTTAGGTTATGTTCATATATGATATAATAAACACTTGTAAATTTTGGTTTTGACTATAGCTCACTTTTAAATTGAAGCACACGAATAGTTTATGGTGAGAACTCTAAGATAAGTTTTGTTATTTATCTTATTACAAGCTCAAATTTTGACTAGAAGTTTATTTTAAAAACAAAATGATTCTCCATTTATAGTCATTTTATAAATATGACTCACCATTATGAGAAGCTTCATAAATTAACATCTTTAATAGGATTAAATTCGATCTTAATTGGATATCAATACTTCTTTAATAGCGTACTTAAATGATATAGAATAATTCTCAGAAACACCAAAATAGAAGTGTAGTTGGCCTATCAGGGGATAATCTAAATGTCTTTCATTCTCTAAAACTCTTTGTTTTTTTTTTTTTTTTGTAATAGAAGGGGACTAGGCCAAATTCATTCATAAAGAAAAGGTTACAAGAAAGCTCCAACATAATAAAACAAAATTACAAGAAAATTACACCAAAAGAAAACGACCTAAAAAAAAAAGAAAGAAGGTGCAACAAATGTTATAATGATGCATGAAAACACAGGAGAAGGGGGCGAAGATGCTAGCTGGAATTAGGAAGTGTCATGAAGCTTCGTACAACCACCTGCAAGTCAAGCAAGGGCCATCCATTGGAGGCAAGAAGTCAAAAACCGAATAAAAGCTATCCAACAAGCAGCAACCCACCACCTAAGTAAAGGCTCCGAACAGAAAGAGGGAAAGCCACCAAGGTTGCCAGCAAGCGAAGGCCAGCAAGGTGGATGTAAAAAGCAGCGTCATCATAGTCCAGGATCTTTCACAGTTGACAAGAAAATTACACCAAAATCATGACTAAAACCAAAATTCACACCAACCATAGGCAAGAAAACACAACAACCGAAAAAAGAGATCCAACATAACAAAACATGACTATTTCTTAGATTTTCTCTTACGACGTTTCACACCGCCATGGGAGAAGTCTTGATTCACAATATGTCCCACCTGCAAAGCATACGTCTCTTGCAATTCAACCACATCATCAACTAAATTACCCCTAGCACCCCCGCATGCCAAGGAGAAGGAATCCTCCAACCAATCTGATGGGTCAACATTATGCAAAGTTAAAGCCAATTGAGCTTTCAATTCAGCATTAGAAACAATTGAGATTGGAACATCAAAAACAGGCTCATTTCCCTTAAAAACCTTCACATTAGGAGTTAACGACACTTCCAAAGAAGCCACAGGTGAGACATGAATAATAACATTAGAATCGCTTGAAGACTTGATCAAAACAACCTTGTTAACATCACACCTTTCTATGTTAAGCCTATCCAGAGCATTACCTAGACAATGCCCTCCATCAACAATTTGATTTGTATCAGAAACAAAATCATCATTGGGAGACAACCCTAGCAACAAGAACATCCACCATATCATCACGCGGATGATCCAAACCAATAGGTGGAGGATCCAAATTGTAAATATTGAACAATTCTATCTAATTAAAGATGTCTTAAGTGTGATATGAATATCTTTTTTTGTTCTTATCAACTTTAGAATTTCTTTAATTTTGTCTTGTACATTCTTTTTTGAATCTCATACAACTGTCATTATGTCAATACTTTCTTCACAGGTGGTCCCTACTTGAAAAATATAGTTGTACTCCTTCAAAGTTGCATCGCAAACCTCGGAGATTCAAGATATTTATAGAAGCTTTGGTCTGGCTCCAAGTTGAGATTTGGTTGTCTTTGATATGCGCTTTAAAAAGTATTATTGAACTTAGTAATTTGTTACAGGAGAGCCAACTTCTTAAAGATCGAAATAAAGCCAGAAGAAAACGCCCATGCCAAGGAGAAAACTGTTTAGAAACATCTTCAGCATCTTGGAGGTTTTCAGAGCATGATTTTGTCGGTGTAAAAACTGCTGTTGCAGATGCTCAAAATACGTCAAAATTAGGAATTAACAGAGGGCCTTCCTTGAAGCGTAATACAAACTCAAATGTCAATTTCAGTAAAGGGGTTTTCTCTGCCACGAAAGCTACTGGTCAAAGGCATAGAACAGGTAATTTTTAGGCTTTAATTTTTAGTTCATGTGCATCTTGTGAAGATTTTGTGTCCGCTAACCATGCAGATAAATTATCATAGATAGCATGCTAATACTTGCAATTGGTAAAATGATAACTTTTCCGGTTTAATGTAGGACTGTTAGAAAACTTGCTCTTGCATGTTTTTTAACTGATTAGAGTCAATTTTTTTAACTATTATTAGTCATGTAGGTCTTGTCGAATCTGCAGCATATAAGCGATGGGAAAAGGCTGCAATGGCTGGTGTTTCCTTGGTTGCTGATGCGGCTGAGCAATTAGAGCGTGTTACGAACAGTGAGAACTGTACTTTCGCAACTTCTTGGGTAATCTTCTGTTGGATAATTTTCATACTATTTCCTGTTTGCAGCAGGAGTTTGCTCTCATCGGATTGGAGAAACAGTATTGCAGACACGGGAGAAGTTGAAGCTCCAACTGTTTCCCATTGATGAGGATACTCGACAGATACTCGAGAAGGTTATCTGAATCTGCAGTATCTCCTTGTTCATGTTATGCCTGTCCAAATTCAAGTGAAATATAAAGCTTATGACATTTGAATGATTTGGATTCCGGCATGCCTATTAATTTTCCAAAGCCTGGTGTTTTTTTGGGCATTCTACCTAGGACAATTAAGCTTCATTTGGGATGGCTTTTTTGTTGCTTCTTAAAGCAGCTTTTTAGTAAAAAATTAAATTTTTTATACGAGAAAGTTGCTTTAAGAAGCAACAAGAAATTCATCCCAAACGAAGCCTTAGTAAGTAACTTTTTAAATGCTTAAACAAGATGGAATTGGGTCCGTTGTTAATTCTGATTTTAATAATCTATAAAAGAAAGCTGTTTCTCCATAAATGGCTTATTCCTAGATTTAATGCTTAGAGATTTGTTACCGCCAGTCTTTGATCCTTTCTTTTTTCCTTTTCTCTTAATAGGGCGCACATAATCCATTCTTGGAACTTACTTTAAGTGCTCGGAAAAGAATATCATCAGTACTGGAGCATCTCAATCGTAAATGGGGCACAAACACCATAGATTCCAGGGAACTCTTTCTTTTACCGTACAACATTCAACAGGATGACATAGCCAAGTGCCAAAGATGGACAATAAAGGATGCTGATTCCACCGCAGCTGATGTGCATGCTGCCATTGGCAATCCTTCTGTTTTCCGACTAAGGTATTTTTTTTTTTATTTTAGCAATTTTTTTACTATGGATGGGTCGAAATAGTTCTTATTGAGGTGCTGAAGGTCAGTCTTTTGTAATTTTTGGATGAAGGTATGGTTGGTTCTCTGGTGTTGAACCTACGGCAATATTTTCTATTTCTCCTGATGACTGTACGCGCTTAGAAGATACTTCTAAAAGATTCGTCACTTCTGAATCATCAAAAACCAGTCCACCTATCAGTTGCACCTCCAAGCTAAGAGGATCTTGTAAAGGTTCTCCTTTACCCTCTGCAACATCTGTTGCTGAGATTAGAGGTCAAACTGATACTCTCAAACTGAAAGATGGCTGCCCTGAGTCATCTGGAAAATCTTCTTCATTTACTGTAGAAAAAGCTGAAAAAGGTTCTAGAAACCAGCAAGAAGATATGGTATGTAGCTCCTAAATTCTGACAGTGAAAAATCAACAACTTTTATACGCAGCATTCATTGCAACTTTATATGAAGCATTCATCTACTGCGCAGGCTGATTCAGCAGTAAGGTGCAGTTCAGATCTCTTAGCCGGAGAATGGGCTGATAGTCTAACGAACATTAGCATTGGAGATCTATTGTTGGAGGCATCAGAAGTTTCTTCTCAACAAAATGCTCTCTGCATTCAGCAGACCTCCTTTAGCTGTGATTCATTTGATGCTGCAGTTGCAGCCCACAGTTATTTTCCTCAGTATACAGGTCTGTCAACTCAGGCTCCAGTTATTTCTATCTGGAATGCTGAAGAGACCTGCGATGAGTTTTCTTTCAAAAAAGCTCAGCCCCTCAGGGAAAAGGGCTTGAATCTGAGCGCCACCATTTCACAAGCGGTTTCTAGAGACACAACTAATATGAATGTTAAGGCAAGTTATCTAATTATTATCAGATCTTCTCACTTCTCAAAAGGAACCATTTCCCTCATCTCTCTTATAATACTTTGGATCTTAAGGAGTCTGGACGTCCAAATGCCAATACCGGTGATGATCCAGAATCTGAAAATCATTCAGCCTTTTGCTACAAACAGGAACCAGCTAAAGATGTCTCTCTCACAGACTTTTATTGGGTATTTATTCTTGTTTCCCCGCATATTTATTCTCACAAACTTGAACTGGGCATTTTTTTTTTCAGCTTTTCTTTATTCTTTCTTTCTACAGCCAGATTCTTTAGGTTCTTTAGGGCAGCTGGATTTTGATTTACCGTTTTCCAGATACCCAGCACAAGATCTTTCCTTCTCTGAAAGAAGTACAGGCCAAAGTAGCTTTAACCGCTTGATACCTAGCTGCTTAGATGCATTTCAGAATGGTTCTCTCTTAGGGACAGACAAAAAGGAGATTGTTGGTGCAGTTGAGGAAGCTCTCGACTTTGATGATGATAAAGTGGACATAGAGGATTAGTGACTGATTTGTATGTACTTTGCCTTTTTACTAATACATATTGTACTAAGCTAAGCCCAGGCTTAGCTGCTGGATCTAACTGAGCGGCGCTTGTAACCTAAGGGCAATCGATAGGTATAGTAGCTGAGTTCACTAAGTATAAAGCTCTAGTTCACAGCATCCTAGTTTTATTATTTTATGTACAGATATGAATTACCTCTCTCTTATGTAATGATTCCTTTTGGAATGCTTCTCTAACTTCTAAATCTTGTTCAGAAAGTAAATGCTGTATAAGAAAGGAAGCTTTTACCTTGGCAGATTTTGTGTTATGAATGGTGATGAGAAACATGTTTTGGGAGTGTTTTTTTACTATTTTCTAGCAGGCTTTTAAAAATTTATGGGATGGGAAGATGTTTTTAACTGATAAAATTATTAATAAACAATAACTTTAAGAAATCGGCTATTCAAAATTTTTTCTTAAAATGTTCATAATAGTTTTTAAAAAGTTATTTTCTATATAGGAGCTTCTAGGGGTGCTAATGAGTCGAGTCGAGCTCGAGTCAGGAGGTGTTCGAGTTGAGCATGACTTTCAAAGACCAAGCTCGAGCTCGAGTCGAGCTCAAAATCCGAGCTTGAGCTCGACTCCTCTTCTTGTCGAGCGGCTCGTCGAGCTCCGCCATCGAGATTGTGATCCATCGCTGGTTGTAGCGTCCGTCCTCCCGAGGCTCGTCGTCATCGTCGCATCTACTGTCGAGATCATCGTACCGAGCGGTCTGAGTGTAATTGTGAACGTCCCGAGGTATGTATGTTGTAGAGATCACTCGCCTTCACGTTTGCCGTCGAGTCCATCATCCTGAGCTCGTCCCGTCGCATCTGTCGTCGAGGTCGTTGTCGAGCTCAAAAATTCCCGTTGTCAAGATCATCGTCGAGCTCGTTTTATTGTTTGTCGTCGATATCTTCGTTGAGCTTAGAATTTTTTGCTATTGAGATCATCCTCGAGCTCGTCCCGTCGTTTGCCGTCGAGATCATCGTCAAGCTCAAAATTTTCTGCTTTTGAGATCGTCGTCGAGCTCATCCCACCGTCTGTCGTCAAGCTCAAAATTTTCTGCTTTTGAGATCGTCGTCGAGCTCATCCCACCGTCTGTCGTCGAGCTCAAAATTTTCTGCTTTTGAGATCGTCATCGAGCTCGTTCCACCGTCTGCCTCGAGATCGTCGTCAAGCTCGAAATTTCCCGCTATCGAGATTGTCGTCAAGCTCGCTCCGCCATCATCGTTATGTCATTGAGATTCATCTTTTTTTTTTCCCGCTCGCGACTTTGATTTCCCGCTCGCGACTTCGATTTCCCGCTTCGTGGTTTTTATTTCCCTCCTGTAAGTTATGCCGTCGAGCTGCTCAACAAGCAAACAAGTCGAGCAACAACCTATTCGAGTTCGAGCTCGATAAGATGTTGAGCTCGAAATCGTGTTCGAGCTCGACTCGCGAGCTCGATAAGCTTGGCTCGTCGAGTCTGTTACCGAGTCGAGCCCGAGCTGGCTCGCGAGTCGGCTTGATTTGTTTGCACCCTTAGGAGCTTCACATTCATCTTTATAAAATAATGTGGCTGTTTTATATAAATCTGAATATTTTTTATTGATGAAATTTTTAATTTTATTTAATAAAAAGGAATATGGGAATCATGAAAAATAATATGAATAAATTTTCTTCTTTTTTAAACCAACAATGGCTAGGAAGTTATTGATAGAAAATTGTATTTGTTAGATAAATTTAATTATTTATTTGTTATAACGAAATCAAATATCCTCTATGAAATTGTGAAGTATATTATTAGGATTTCTTCTAATTCTTTTAAATCAATGATCTTCTAAATATGGAATAACTATTATGTGCGGATGTTAATCAGGAGCTGACATGTCATCCAATGCACGGTGTATTATGTGATGTGTCGGCTCCTGATTGGCCTTTGGACGTGTTCGGTGCCTGCATGTAATAATATCTCCTAAATATGTCACATGCACTCGTCACTATTTCAAATTAGGCAGTTGATGAAATGTCCTTCACACTTCTCCAGATTGATAAGTGTTCGCGATAGCATAATTTTGCGTATTGCATGGCACATATTGTCACGACCCAACCCGACCGGGACGGATCCCGCTCGCATCGGGTCGTGGCAAAACTTGAGCTGACTGAACTGATTCCAGGATCTGACTTTGGAATTTGTTTCAGAACTTTCTTCCAAACATTACACACAGAAACAGACACACACACAGAGCTACTATAAACATCAAATGCAGCGGAACAGATAATCTATCTTTTCTCCTCAAAAGAATCATATACAAATACAGCTCATGGCTTTCAGACAGAAATAACAGAACAGAAAAGAAAAGCCATGACTGTAAAAAAAATCACAAGTACAAAATACCTATAACAGATCAGACTCTGAACTTCTACTCCTGGACTTCCTCCCCTTTCCCAGAACCTGAAAACCACGTAGAAAACAAGGATGAGCTTCGACAGCTCAGCAAGACATCAAACCTCCAATCAAAATCCTCAGAGTCCACATCAAACACATCAGACAGAAATCCGTACAGAAATCGGAACAGAATCGTATATCGAATCAAAACAGACTCATACAGATCCGGTCAAATCAGAACAGAACAGAAATACATCACATTAGAGCTGACATAACGTACAAAAATCAGAAATCAGATTGAAATCATATCAGATCAGAAGTCATATCAGAACAGACAGAATCGTACGGAAATCAGAGTCAGATCATATCAGAACAGACAGAATCGTACGGAAATCAGAGTCAGATCATATCAGAACAGAATAGAATCGTACGGAAATCAGAGTCAGATCATATCAGAATAGACAGAATCGTACGGAAATCAGAGTCAGATCATATCAGAATAGAACAGGATCATACATCAGAATCATAATACAAATCAGATCAGAAATCATATCAATTCAGAATATATCAGAAGTCAGAACAGATTAAATCAAAATAAATATTTCAGAACAGATCTTCCTTCCAGATTTCAGAACTTCCCCTTATATCTCCCTTGTGCATACAGCACCAGAACTTTCCCTTATAGCTCCCTTGTGCATACAGCACCAGAACTTCCCCTTATAGCTCCCAATTGTGCTCATAGCACCAGAATAGAACAGATATACAGAATTTCAGAACTTCACAGAACTTCTTAGAACTTCCCCTTATAGCTCCCTTGTGCTTACAAAACCTTCCCCTTATGGCTCCCAAAGCATACAAAATCATAACATGTCATTTCAGAGCAAATCCGGACAAATTCAGAAATCGTACGAAAATCCGGCATCGTAACGGCAGTATACGAAATTTACACAAAATTGACAGAATCAGAATTCTACCAAATTACCACAGAACATTCACAGCAATAATATAAGACTTTTATTCTACTGCCACAACATTTTTAGACATCGCCAAAAATTGCAGTCGAAAGAAAACACCGCGGAATCAAAAATACCAGGTCAAAATTCTCCAGAAAATAATCAAAATGTGCACACTCGGCACCTCAGGTAAAAACTGAACCAATCGGAAATTACGGACGAAATTCGCTAACGAAAACGAAATCCGGACAGAAAAATCGTTCAAATTACACCGTTCTGAAAATTAAGAAAGGCGGAATGTGCCTTACCTTGCGTACAACACTTTCTCGAACAGTCTCGTCGGACGAAAACGGCCCGGCGTCGCCCAAAAATCAACTTTTCCAATTTTCTCCTCGACTTTCTCTCTCCTCAGAAATCAGATATTTTAATTTTGATTTTCTCTCTATTCAAAATGAGCTAATTTGCCTTTAAAATCCTTGAGATCGGCCCGGTCGATCGCACGATCGTCCTGGACGATCTGAACAAAACTGCATCGTCTTGGGACGATTTCTCAGGACGATAATTAATTTTCTTGGACGATAAAAACCCCTACTCTCTGACTTGTGCCATGCTCTGATCGTCCCGGGACGATACCCAGATCGGCCCGGACGATCTCTACAGGAAATCATTCCTGTAACTTCTGTACAGAATCTGGAACAGAATTTACACTAATCGTCCCGGGACGATCCAAATCGGCCCGGACGATTATGGAGTAGATCAGCAAAACTGATGTTACACATATCTTCAATCTTTATATGTTATCGTAACTCTAAGTGCATGGATAAATATAGCTCATCTTGATTTGTTGATTGAGAGCTTTGATTATCAATGGAGAGGCTTTAGGCTCGAAATTTATGTATATGGTGTGCATGAATTTGTCTTTATTCATTGGGTAAGGGTGTCCATTATAGGCATAAATAAATAAAATAAGAAGAAAATAAAATAAAATAAATATAATTAAAGGAATGATTTCTTAATAATATTTCTTAGTATGCTAACAGCTCCTCTCAAGTTGGATCACAAGTATATGTTAGTGTCTTCTTTACAGTAAATCGAAGCATGGCCAAACACATATTACTTCATAAGAATGAATATTTTATTGATATCTTAGCACCTAATCAAATTTGAGTCCAAATGAGATCAGATCAAGCACTTAAAGCATAAATAAAAAATTATAGATATTAATCGGAGAACTAAATGATAGTGAATTATATATGCTTAAAGTAAAATTGATCATCTCAAAAAATGAATCTATCAATCTTTATATCGCTTAAACTCGATAACATGGAGGCACTTAAATGTTGAAAGAACAATTTATTATCAAGAGAATCAATAAGAGCAGCCCAATAAAATCTTTCAAATTTTGACTATCTTTATCAGATATATCACTCGTAAAATTTATAAATAGACCCCTACTCTCTCCATGAATAGGACCTTTGACTTCAGATTCAAGAGGCTCAGAGGCTTGAAGAATCTTAGAGCTCTAATTGAGTACTACCGTCTCGATCATCACTGCCAGACCATCACAGTCAGAGTACCACTCGATCGTTGTTGTTGGACTATTATTAGTGGATCTCGTCACAACAAGATAACCACACATTCTATATTGTTGACACGTTGACAATGATGACAAGTGATAGTAAAATATATGAAACATCACACAATTTACATAGAATTTAGAATGATTAATAATAAATAATGCTTAGAAATTATCTTCCTATTTATATATTTTAGTTATATAATTGCAAAATGATTTGGCATTGATATGTATGAATCTAATGTGACATATCAGATATTTCATTTTGGCTTGACATTATTTAATAATATTTTAAGTATCCATTTGGACATTCTTTTTGTGTATTAAATTTTGTGATACACTCCAAACGGACTGTACTTATATGTATTGTTGATTTACAAGAAAAAAAAAAACGAGAACCTAAAAATAAATATTTAGATGTTTATTTGCATATTTCTTTTACCAAATTATTGATTGTTATGATGATCCGCTGAGTTGCAGGTAGGGTTGTCAATTCGGGTCCACGGGTCGAACCCGAGCTGACCCTGATCTAAACAGGTCAACTTCAACCCGACTCGTTTTTGCAAATGGGTCGGACATTTCAACCCGGACCTGACCCACTCGGGTTGCCGGGTTGACCCAACCCGACCCGAGTGCGGTTGTGCGGGATCGCGAGCGGCTGAATGCAAGATCCGCCGAGGTGCCGAGTGCAGGCTAGTCCGGTTGGACGCGGGATCCGCTGCTCCGCGGCTGTGCGGGCTCGCCGGGCTGGACGCGCGCGAGTTCGCCAGACCTGATGCGGAAGCGGGACGCTACCTAACGAGTTGACGGGACGAGACCTGAGCAGCGGGTTTGCGAAACTAGTCAATTTGGGTTGACCCGCAGGTTGTCGAGTCAACCCGAGCCAATTCGTTTTTCAAACAGGTCAAAAATTCAAACCCGGACCTGACCCGCTTCGCAAACGGGTTGATCTAAACCCAAAATTTTTCGGATCGGATCCGGGCCCAGTTTCTGATCGGGTCAAAAGTTGAACTTTTATTTTAATTTTATGAACGGAATATATGATTTTTTAGGGTATTATGCCTACTCGTTCGTTGTTTCTTTCCGATAAATTAGCAAGTCGTGTGCGTTCATCTCTCCCACGCCTTTCTCCATAAAGCTCCGAAAGAAACCCAAAACCCTTTCACTTCGGTTTCGAAATCGAATTGGCCCAAGGGGAAATCAATAAGCTGCGGAGAAGAGGACGGTACGTACAGCAAAAGCATTTCGAGAAGAAGAGGTCCTGACTCCATCGGAATGCAAACCCAGCAGACTCAATCAGACGCTGACCACCCGGCGCCGGGATCGCCGGTGTTGGTTTCTGCCGCGGTGGCGCAAACGATCCAGCCTTGTTCTCCGCGCTTCTTCTTTTCATCTGCTGCAGCGGCGAACCCCAACACCGGCTCCCACCGCCGGATCGCGATTGCTGTCGATATGAGTGATGAGAGCGCCTACGCAGTGAGATGGGCGGTGCAGAACTACCTCCGCCCTGGGGACGCCGTTATTCTCCTCCATGTACTTTCTACCTCCGTTCTATACGGCGCTGACTGGGGCTCGATCGACCATTCCGTTTCAGAAGCCGCCGGCGAGGTCAAGCATGCCGAATCGGAGGATTCGCAGCAGAAATTGGAAGGTGACTTCGATGCGTTCACCACCACCAAGGCGCAGGACCTTGCCCAGCCACTAGTCGAAGCGCAGATCCCTTTTAAGATCCACATTGTTAAGGACCATGACATGAAGGAAAGGCTCTGCCTCGAGGTGGAGAGGCTTGGGCTCAGTGCGGTGATCATGGGAAGTAGGGGTTTCGGAGCTTCGAGGAGGAGCATCAAGGGTAGGCTCGGCAGCGTCAGCGATTACTGTGTCCATCACTGTGTTTGCCCTGTGGTCGTGGTACGTTACCCCGACGAAGGGGGAGATGGCGTTCTGCGGGCCAGGAATGCTTCCCACTATGATGATGCTACTGCTGCAGTAGCTGATAAAGATGCGGAGCTGCATCCCGTGTCGGAGGAGCAGGAGCACCATTATGCTTCCGACGGACAAAAAGGTCAAGTTTTTTCCTTTTTTATGAATATGCTACCTATAATGATTTCATTAGTTATCTAGACGTTCAATTTAAATTTTGGTTGAGTGCAAGATGCAATTTTGTTCTTGTGTTTATCTTTTTTCTTCTGCTATAAAATATTATGTTTGCAGGTTGGATGAGCTCTATGTGTGGGCAAATTATTAGGTCCGGTCATCGGACCTATTTCTAGGTCTGGACATCCACTAAAAAATTGCCATGTGGAATGTACACCTGTCCGGGAAATTTAAGTCAAGCGTGTCAAAAGCGCAGTTAAAGTGCAGGTAAAGCGAAGTCAAAGTGCAGTCAAAAAGCGCAGTCAAAGTGCACCTAAAAAGCAGTCAAAGCGCAGTAAAAAAACACAGTCCATGTGGCAAGTTTTCATTGGATGTCCGGACCTATTTTTAGGTCCGGTGACCGAACCTAATAATTTTCCCTATGTGTGGAGGTCGAATGTAGCTCTAAATGTGAAGGCCACATATATTATGTGCTGAGGCCAATAATTGGTTGACACATGTAAATGATCCTTTTTTATAACTTAAATCCTAAACCAACCCTAGAAACCTAATAGAAATTGGCTGGACTTTTATAACAAGCCATTGTTAATCTGCAGGTCAGTGTTTCAAAGAGGACTTTTCATGTCCCACCTCTTTATATCCCACCTATTGGCTATTATGTGAAGAAATTTACATCTTTTTAGTGCCTTTCTGCGTAGTCCTTTCGCATGTAGTTCCATCGTCATTTGAGACTTCCTCCAATAGCTTGAGCGAAAATTCGCATGCTTCTTTGGTAGTTGCAGTGCTACCTGTGTATTTCCAATTCAGCTTTAGCGCCACTTCCAGTTGACTTAAATAGTTTGAGCTAACTGTTGCATGGGGTTTCGAATAATCTATTTCTTGAAATAAAGCTACATTCTTAACGTTTTAGGTTTAAATTTGAATAATATTTTTTTGTGTAATAGTACATTTGAAGCAATTATATGTTATATTAATACATATATGAAATAGCTAGCTATTTTGATAAGAAAATCATATTAAAATATAGCTTCCATAATATTATTGTGAAATGAATTGTTATTTTCTCAATATACTATATTTTAAGATGATTGAATTATTTAAAATAAAATGTTAGCTATTTATGTTAAAGAAATAAATTTCATTGTGTACTCATGGCTTATTTGAGAAGTAGGAAATGATGATTGATTAAATAGCTAGATACTTCCAATATATATATATATATAGTTCCTAGCTATTTGTTGTGGTTTTAAGCATTTAAAGTCCATTATAATAGATTACTTACTAGGTAATTTACTTGTAATCATTTTTCTTAATACCTAGTAAGGTATTGCAAAGGATGTGCTTGAAGTATCAAAAGGAAAAGCTCCTAATATAAAACAAGTTGGTAATGAAATCAAAATGTGTAAGAAAAAAAAAAAAAGTTTTGTTATAAAAATTAGTTTAGATGTAATAACTCAGAAAATTGAGAAACATATAAAGATGCTTGTAGGAATTAAGTTATGCATAAGAATGTGCGAATTATATAGGAATTAAGTTAATGTGTCATATTTTAAAACTATGGGAGAGAGTTATTAAGCATATGTTACAATGTGATACTAATGTTTCTTAAAATCAATTTGGATTCATGTCGAGGTCTTCTATGGAAGCTTTACATTTATTGAAAGGTTTGATGGATAAATATAGAGAGAATAAGGAGGATCTATATATGATATTTATTGATTAGAGAAAGCATATGATAAAGTCCCAAGAGAAGTGCTATGGAGAGTTCTGAAAGAGAAAGGGGTTAATAATGTTTATATTCAAGTCATTAAGGATATATATGCAAGAGCTGTTACTTGTGTTCAAACACAAGGTGGTTTTACCAAGAATTTTCTTATTTTAGTTGGATTACATCAATAATCAACTTTAAGCCCATATCTTTTTGCTTTAGTCATGGATGTTCTTGCTAGACATTTATAAGAGGATATAAATGTTTTTTGCTGATGATTTTTTTCTTATTGATAAGACTAGAGAGGGAGTTGAAGATAAACTTGATTTATGGAGGTCAACCTTAGAGTCTAAAGATTTTCGTTTGAGTAGATCTAAAACTGAATACATGGAGTGTAATTTTAGTAGTAATAGATCTAGCGGGGCGATTGTGACTTTGGGCTATTGAATCTTTAATAAGAGTACATGTTTTAGATATCTTGAGTTTGTTATTTAGAGGATGGTGAAATAGGTGGGGATATTATTTGTAGAATTCAAGTTGGATGGTTGAAGTGGAGGAATGCATTGGACCTGTTGTGTGATAGAAAAGTACCCCTCAAACTTAAGAGAAAATTCTATAAGATGGTGGTGAGACCTGCAATATTTTATTGCACAGAATGTTCGCCATTAAAAGAGAAATATAAAATTAAGTGTTGCAAAGATGAGGATGCTACATTGATGAGTGGCTTTACTCTTAGTGATGAAATGCAAAACAAGCATATAAGTGAAAAGGATGGAGTAGCTCCAATGGCATATAAGATTAGAGAGAGTCACCTTAGATTGTTTGGTCACATAAAACATAGACCTTCTGATGACCCGATTAAGAGAGTAGATGTATTATATTTGGCCTATATTACGAAAAGTAGAGGTAAACCTAAAAATACTTAGTTAGAAGATATTAGAAATGACTTTTTTTATTAGATTTAAATGAGAATTTGACTCTTAACATAATACAATGAAGAAAAAGATTCATTTAGCAGACCCCACATAGTGGGATAAAGGCTTGATGTTGCAAGGTATTGCTACTATAATAGAATTTCAATAGTTATAACAACAAATAAATAGTTTTTCTATGAAAGACTTAGCTAGTTTTTAATGTTAAGGGCTATTTGATTGTGATGTTAATCATTAAAATTTTGTCATAACAGCTGCGCCTAGCTAGGGACTCTACAAAAATGAATATATATGAAGCACCTAGCTAGGTATTTCACACATATCTAATATATGTGAAATACCTAGTTAGCCAAATAAAGAGATAGGATAAATAAAGATTTAATTCAAGTGAAGTGCATTAAAGATGTTGATTAAAAAGTGTTTATATTAGAATAAGACATTCAACATAGGTGAATGCGATATTGTATTAAGCTTTTTAATGAAGATTGTGAGAATATGATTGACTTTAGTGGTCTTAGCACTTTAAATGAAAATAGAGATTTTTTTATTGTCATATTAGTAAAATTGAAGTTAAGGAGAATTTAAAGAAAATGAAGTGTGGAAAAATAGTTGATCCTGATGATATCCCAATAGAGATATGGAAATGCTTAAAATATGAAGAAATTTTTTTGGCTTACTAAACTTTTTAATATTATTTTGAAGATAAAAGATGCTAGATGAGTGAAGAAAGAGTCTGTCGGTTCCTATTTTAAAGAATAAAGGGGATGCACAAAAGTGTGCGAATTATAGAGGAATTAAGTTAATGTGTCATACATTAAAACTACGGGAGAGAGTAATTGAGCATATGTTACGATGTGATATTAATTTTTCTCAAAATCAATTTAGATTCATGTCGAGTAGGTCTATTATGGAAGCTATACATTTGTTGAGAGGTTTGATGTAGATGTATAGAGAGAGTAAGGAAGATCTATATGCTATTTATTAATTTAGAGAAAATATAAGATAAAGTTTTAAGAGAAGTGCTTCAGAGAGTTCTAGAAAAAAAGGAGTTAATAATGCTTATATTTAAGTCATTAAGGATATGTATATAGGAGCTATTACTTTTGATGAAACATAAGGTTGTTTAACCAAGTATTTTCTATTTCAGTTGAATTACATTAAGGATCAACTTTAAGCCCATATTTTTTTGATTTAGTCTTGAATGTTCTTACTAGACATTTGCAAGTGATGTACCCTGGTGATGCTTTTTGTTGATGATATTTTTCTTGTTGATAAGACTAGAGGGAGAGTTGAAGGAAAATTTAAATTATGGAGGTCAACCTTAGAGTTTAAAGGTTTTTGTTTGTATAGATTTAAAACCGAATACATGGAATTTTATTTTAATCATAACAGATCTAGTAGAGGGATTGTGACTTTGGGCGACGAAGTCATTATAAAAAGTGCATGTTTTAGATTTCTCGGGTCTATTATTTAAAGTGATGGAAAAATAGATGAAGATATTATTAGTAGATTCAAGTTGGATGGTGAAGTGGAGGAATGCATCAGGTTTGTTGTATGATAGAAAAATACCACGCAAACTTAAGGGAAAATTTTATAAGATGGTGGCGAGACTTGCAATGCCTTATGGTGCAAAATGTTGGCCGTTAAAATAGAAGCATAAAATTAAGTGTTGCAGAGATGAGGATGCTCAGGTGGATGAGTGGCTTTGCACTTGGAGATAGAATGGAAAACGAGTATATATGTGAAAAAGGTTGAAGCAGCTCCCGTGGAAAATAAGGTTAGAGATAGTTGTCAGTGGCAAAGTGAAAAACTTTTCATGGAGGGGGCTTTTTTTTTTAATCCTCTATAGGTGTTGGTAAGCAAGATTTTGACTACTAAAAAAAATCTCTCCATAAACTTTGTCCAAAATTAAAATGCCTAAAACATATAGAATTTGACAAATCAATTTGAACAAAAAACTTTGACGAACAAAACGAAGTTTTTAATCTGGCACTGTGTTCGTAATCAACTAATATTTGACTAGTTGATGGCTCAATCTCAACAACTTTTAAAGCAAATAAGCTAAGCCTTGATAAAAAATGCTCAAAAAATACAATTATACATTTATACTCGTGTATACATATAGAATTATCCTCTCAGATAAATTTAATTTCTCACATTACACTATCTGGTGCAGTCGTACCCAACTAATAAGGCAAGCTCAGTTTGCCAACTTAGTAGTTCTGTCTTAAGCTTACTCCCATCGTAATGAAAATCATCTTGCAACAAATGATTATCAATGAGGCAGAGTACCGAAACCAATGAATCAAAAGGCATTAGTTCTTAAAATTTCAATAAATATATAAGCAATAAGTACTTCCCTCCTCTGCCTCTCATAATCAAAATCCTTCTATTGATCCCATCCAAATTCTCATAGAGCTAAGAGTTGACCTTATTGGTAAATTTTGTATATGTTGTTGGTAAGTTGCAATTTCTGCTAAATAAATAAAATTTCCATCATCTTAAAGTTCTTAAATAGGGAAAGAACATCGGATAAAACAGGTGTTTGAAAACCCCAAAATGTGTGTAAATTTCTGAGACAAAAAGATACAAGAACAAATATCTGGAAGTAAATTTTTTTGTTAGATTCAACTCAAACATTCACAGGGCAAAAGGGGGTGAGAGTAGGGAGTGAAGGAACAGAGGCTTCAATGTGAAAGATCCTTACCTTCGTCGGCGAATGGCGAAAATGTCGGTTCTCCATCGCTTCAAGCTGCGGAGCAATCCAATTGAAGAGCGGAAGAGGCAAACGGAGAAGAGATCTGATCATCTATTCCGTAGGAAGAGGTGCGAAACTAGGGCAAGCAGTGGTATTTATGGAGAAAAATCAAAAAAGAAAAAAAAGAGGTATGCGGTTGGAGGCGGAAAATCGGATGAAGAAATTTTTTTTTTTTGTGGGTGATTTGATCACATAAAACATCAACTTTTCGATGACCCGGCTAGGAGAGTATATTTATTTGATTTGACCTATGTTAAGAACAATATAGGTAGACTTAAAAAGGCTTGGTTAGAAAGTATTAGAAATGATATTTTTTATTAGATTTAAATAAGAATTTGACTTTTAATATGTCAAAATGGAGACAAAAAGGATTCATGTAGCTGACCTCATGTACAAAGATAAAGACTTGATGTTGTTGTTATTGTAATCTTCTTGGATAAGAATGTGTTAATTTTTTTTTATTTTCTATTAATTCCAAGTTAAGATTGAAGCAATATTTGATTTTGAATTTCTAGTTCCTTGGACTCTTATAACTAGAATGTGGGAAAGAATATTCAAACTTTTGAATCCTTTTTGTATGTGTTCTTTGTGTGATATATAACCTAGCATTGATTATTATCAATTTAAAAATTGAATTCGATTTTGATTTTGAATTTCCATCTCCTTGAACTCTTACAAATAGAATGGGGGAAAGAATATTCAAACATGTGAATTCTTTGTGGATGGCTTTTGTGTGTGATAAATAACCAGGTGCTTTGTGCCTTGAGAATTAGAAATTGAGAGATGGAGAGGTTGTTTCTGGTAACTAAAAGAAAAAATTAGGCAGAGGAGGATAAAAAAACATAATGATAAAATGAGAGAGGAAGAGAAAATAAAAGAGTAATAAGATTAAAGAAAAATATCGCTTGGCTCATTTGTTTTGACTGTGGTGAACTGTCATGATGGTGTGCAAGTGCTATGTTGCTAGAATAATGATGTTAGTTGTTTTTTTAGCGCAACAATGTCGTAGGAAACACAGTGGCATTGTTTGTGGAACATTTAACAGAAATGTTAAGAGGTTCGGGGCTTGTCCTTGCGGTTAAATTTGTTGTACACTTGAGTTTGGAAAAGAACATTTTCTTGTGATTTATTTGTTTGTACACATTTATGGCTTATTGATAGGGGTCGTCTCCATTCTTCTCCTGTGGAATTTGATGTGTTTTTTGAGCTATATAGATCTTAGCGTTTTTTGTGGCTTTGGGCCTTTTTGTTATTATTTTGTGCATTATCATATTCATTCATATTAACTACTGCTACATTTCAAAAACATGTTTTTTTCTTAAACATAATCGCTTAAGCCCAACTAATCATCACCCTATTTCTTAGGCTTATCATTTGCTTTGCTGCAGAGTAAGCTTCAATTGCAAACATGTGTAGGTATTGTTTTCATCCACTTTGGCATGGAATTACTATGGATATTTGAAAAGATAATTTTCATTGATACATAATGTTCATATAACAAAATTTTAAAATATTTGATACATAATGTTTGTGTTTGTACTGTGATTAAATATTGTTTTGAAATCGAAATTATTTTTATTATTTTGGTGTCTTTGTCTTTGTGTTTGACAATTAGCAAAGTGAAAGTAGTTCCCATGATAATTGTTGATTATTCATTTTGAAGTTTAACATAGCCTACATTTGCCATAATTGGGATTGACTATTTTAGTTATTTTTATATTTTAATAGGAAACATTCCTAAGGTATTACTCATGAAAAATTACTTATAAATGCTTATATTCTTGGAAATTCTAGTACACGGAGGACTTTTACTTTTGGAGATAGATGATGTATGATGATTCTTTTACCTACTATGATATTTATTTTCATGAAAGTGTATCCGGGGCCATCTTTAGATGATGCGCTCTTAATTTTAAAATTAAGTCTTTTAACTACAAAAACTTCCAACCATTGCTGCTTTAGATTTGTGGAGCTCTTGGCTAGCTTATTATTTTCTATATTTCTATTTCTTTTTTGAACTAGCATATATATACATGTTACAAATATAGGTGATGTTTTGCTCTGTGATGTTCTTCTTATTTGCTTATTCAGACTATTTTAGTTCCTCATTGATGTTGTACACCAATACGTTTTTTCCGCATTAGGGCTTTTTCATCACAATAATGATTTTCTCTATACGTTCATCCACCTGATTATTTCCATTATTTTCCAGCACCATCTTTCTCAGTTTGAGAGATGACAATAGTGAAGTTGTGAATGTGAAGTTATGAAATAAAAGAATTTCAACATATCTTATTGGTAGTTTGTCCTAAAAACATTGCCTTGAAACTTTTAGAGTTGATTTTTCCTCTCTAGCACCACATAACGTAATACACTATTGTGAGTACTGCCCTAAACCGGGCCCTGACATAAAGCTTGTGCAACCTCTCACACGATGTGATGTCACTTCCGCTCTCGTAAAGTAACTGGATATTAGGATAGAAACAGAGGTACAAGTTCTCCCGTGCTGGTACTAGTTCAAGTAATAGGGTTGGTTACAGGAATTAGGTTAGTTATATGAAAAAGTCTCTAGTAGTGACCCCTGTTTGGAATGAAAATGAAATAAAACGAAATACTTGTACTTTATGGGCTGATTATGAATTAACAGTCATTAATTTGTAAATTTCAACTATTTTTTCATTTGCTTTCACTTGCAATAATCCCCGAATGGTTAGATAGTTTCATCCTAATGTTTTTTTTTTTAAATTAATTCTTTAGTAAATTTTCATAGATTGAGCTAATTTCTTTTTATTTTTTAATTTTTTAATTTTTTTATGTTTGCAGATGCATAACAAGAATTTAGTTATGATTGGTCCTGTTGTCCAGGTGAGGAATTAGAATCTCATCTCTTGTTTTGGATTGTTTTATGCTTAGTTTTTTATTGAAAGTTTAGGTATGTTGTATGAGTGAATTATAGAAGCAAAACATTAAAGTTAAATAATTAAATGGAAAATATATAGATATAAGTACACACATACAAATCTTTTCCTTGAGTTGCTTGGAGAACGTGTCTCAATGCAAGCTGATTGGCAGCAACTTTGTAGGATGATATGCTCTTCCCACACATTGTGCATTTTTTGAGGAAGACCACATTGAATAACCATCTTAGAATGAAATGATTTATTTAAAGTAGCTCAATTTGATTTTTTCTTGATGGATATTCTCTTTGAGATCACATCAGTTTTAAGAATGTAGATGTCTTAATTGTAGTCGATCAGGAAGCAAATAAGAAACCTCAAATCCAAATATTTGCCTAGTTTAGCGAGAATTGTGACTGTAAAGGCTCAAAATCTAAGATTGTCAATGAGAGGGGCTAATTTGCTCGGAGGTGAAGCAATGCTCTAGATAGTGCAATCAAATAGAGAAGCTATCAAAAAGGCTCTACAAGCTTTTTTTATCCTTAAGTCAAGCTGCCAAAATTTGAATCATTTATAAATGGACCATTCCTATCTCATATGTGCTGGAGTATCTTCATCACTAAGATATTGTGGTGAATTTTAAGCACAACAACATACTTTCAAGAGTTGGTGTGAGGCCTAGATATGTGGGAAATTCTTTCAGATTACGAGTTGTTAAAAGAGGTTGAACGAGCGAGGCTTTCTGAATAATAGAAGGAGATGAGGCTGCATGCAATCATAAATAAACATAGAAAATGAGAATGGGAGATACATTAGCAATCGTTCAAAGAGTTTTGGGAACATTCCCTCTCTATTAGAGATATCATCTAGCTTCATGAGGATACGGAGGACCAAGTTATTTAATATTTTGGTTTCCAAATTAATATAAAAGAAATATATATATATATATATATATATATATATATATATATATATATATATATATATATTTAAATACCTATATGCATAACAATCTTCCCCATATTTAAAAAGAAGTTATATCAACAAGAATGTGATGCATAAATATTTGTGTTTTTTGGATTATGAAGTAATGCATTGTGTCAATAAGAACTGATTCACAGGAACTGAGTGAATCTGTGTTTCGATGGTAGTCATTCCTTTAATTTTAATAAGCTTCTTATCATTGCCCTTAAGTTCTTAAAGAAGTTTGTTTTATGTGATTTGACATATTCTGGCTTTGTGCCAATCTTATATTTTTTATTGCTCTAGAGAGCTTGCATCAGTTTTTATAAGAGGCAGCTGATGCATCTTGAAGTAAAAATAGCAAAGTAGACAAGTAGAAACTGCAGTAACACAATGATAAGGGCTGATTGTTGATTATCTCTTCAACAAGAAATAAAGATACAAGTGATCTAATATTCGAGAGTTAGATCAACTCTCCCAAAAATCCTAGCCGCTGCTAGGAAACCTTAAAAAAACCCTAGAATAAATTCAGCAAACAAGATGTCACGACCCGGCCCGGTTAGCTCGTATAGACGAGGCGGGAACGGAAATCGGACAGGCAAATAAACCATAACTTCTAAAACTTTTTAAAGACATAAAGTATAACTGTAAGAACTTCAACATGTAGGAAACAAGCGCCTTTAATCATCATATAAACAAATCTAGCATTTCATATAACATATATGTACAAAGGTGGCAAAAAAAAAAAAATCTAACCAACATGATTCAGCCACCCAAAACAATCTAAACTATAACAAAACAACAAAACAACAAAAGAGACAAGTGGAACCTGTCATCCGGTGTACGACGACTGTAAGTGAACCTTGGGTGGTCAGCCATCTCTCACAGCGTTTTCTCCTGAAAAGTTTCCCAAAACTAGGGAATGAGCTACGCTCAAGTAGGAAAAACTCTATCCTATGTTTTTATGCCTTCATGTTATAAAGAAAAGTTCTGAACTGCTTGGATTTCATGCTAGATTTCGTATGCTTTACATATGTCATATTTTTCTCTATGCTTTATGTCACGTATGCCATGTCTTGTGTATGTAATTAATCAAGTCGTCAATTTGCCTTTACAAGCCATATTCTCCTTTTCATCATGTATATCATATATGCCTCGTATGTCATAAAATTTATGTCTTATACTTATGTTTATGCATATGCTTATACTAATTTATACAACCGTACAGAGTACCAGAGGTATACTGATCAGGTACACCAATCATCTTTTTGGCCATAAATCTCATCTTTTGCCCCAAAGGGTCATATTGTGCTTTCGCACCGTATTTGGTACTCCGAAACAAAACAAACACATGCAATCACTTATAATAATTATGAAACACTTTCAAATATTCATATGCTTGGTCATGAATGTACATGTACATGAAAGAACATTCTATGCATTAAAGTGCATTAAAGTAGTTGAACTTAAACACTTGCATCATCAATTTAACAATAAAAAATAAACATAAGGCATCAATTTAAACATAAAGATACATAAAATAATAGGAAAAGAGATTCCTACCTCAAGGCTTAGTTATCCTTTCCTTTGCAAAGTTTTACTTGTCAACAATGTTCCCTCTTGAAACCTATGGATCCAAAAGTCATAACATAAGTTTCTTGCATATTAAGATCTCTCCTCACACTCTCCCTTAAGCCTACTAAGAAAAATTTCTATGGAAATTTCAGTTTTTGTTTACCTAAAAATCCCTAAAGTTGGAAACCAAATTTCTTCTAATAGCATTCCATTAGCATGTTAGAACCCTTCTCTTTCCTAATTATAAGATCAATACTCTTAATTTTCGGATTAGCAAAATTAGGAAATTAGGAAAATATTTTTCTTTTCCGAAATCTCATTTTCTTTAATTTAGAGGCCTCCTAAAGACATTGGAAACAATATATGTAAAGGTCTCTACACAAAAACTAACATTTTGGAGAAACCCTAGATTTGCCCTAAAATCCAAAACTCAAAAGAATTCAACGAAACTTCATTTCCACTGTTAAAATTTCGTTCTAAAGCTATCCTATTAATTTCATTCAAAAATTCTAAGTTTTGAGAAAGCCCTAAAATTTTACCTTGAGAAAAACTAGGGAAAAGTGAGGGATTTTTGCATGAAACTCTTACCTTAAGTCTTCCCCTTACTTTCCCTAAAGGAACCTTGCCGGAAAAGCTGCCGGCCGCCTCTTGGAAGGAGCTCCTGCCGCTTCCTCCTCTCTCCCGTCGCCCTCTCTCTTCGGTCGGCCGAAAGAAATGACAAGGGACCGAATGAATCGGTCCCTAGGCGGTTGTGGGCTTAAGGAGAAATGTTTAAAGGCTTAAGACGCATGTGCCCTTCTCCCTAAAGTTTTTCTTAAAGGCTCTAAGGGTAAAATCGAAAGTTTACAAAAATTTTACTTAAACTATATTTGTTGATTTTAATTCTCAAATCGAGCAAAATTTGGTATGGGTTCTTTATATCGTTTCGATCGAAATTTCGAAACGAACCTAATGAAATTTATTTCATAAATTTCTGACGATATCGAAATTTCACTTAAGTTCGTCGCAGCGCATTGATATGCGTGCGACGCACTCAAATGACGAATTTCGGGTTTTACACATGTTGGTTAGATTTTTTTTTTGCCACCTTTGTACATATATGTTATATGAAATGCTAGATTTATTTATATGATGATTATAGGCGCTTGTTTCCTACGTATTGAAGTTCTTACAGTTATACTTTATGTCTTTAAAAAGTTTAGAAGTTATGGTTTATTTGCCTGTCCGATTTCCGTTCCCGCCTCGTCTATACGAGCTAACCGGGCCGGGTCGTGACAAAGAGTTGTATCAGAGCGAATTTAAGATATGAATCAATACAAGCGCCATTAGGATGATATATGAATCATAGGAAGCATACGTTTATAGGATGTTTGTTTTATGAGTTATTGAATTTGGGTTACTTTCATTGTTTAGGGCTATGGATCAGGAGCGTGATGCCACTGATGGCAGTACTGATGCTATGGATCAGGAGCGTGATGCCACTGATGGCAGTACTGATGGCAACACTGAGCAGACTGGAAGGGAAGTTCCAGTTGTTCCAGCTGTAACACCCCCTGGTGGTGTTAGTGGTGTTCCATTTATGATACCGCCTCTTGGTGGGAGTAGCAGTGCTAATATGGATGCCTTCACTCAGATGATGATGGCTGTGACACAGTTGATCCAGCGTTCTCAAGAGCAGCCACAGCCTAGTTTTCAGAAGGAGACACCTAAAGAGACTCCATCTAAAGAGACTTTAGTGGATAAACATTTGAAGATATTTCAGGACATGCGACCACCACTCTTTACGGGAGCAGGAGAGCCCATAGATGCAGAGAATTGGCTTTTAAGGGTGGAGAAAATTTTGGAGAGCATGCACTATCCAGCAGATAGAAGGGTGACCCTAGCCACTTTTGTTCTGGATGGCGAAGCAGAAAGATGGTGGGGAGGACTGATGTTAGAAAAGTATAGTGTCCGTGATGCATCTCAGATTCTATGGGAGGATTTTGTTGGAGTCTTTAGAGACTGGTTTGTGCCTCTTTCTGCAAGGAGGCAGATGCAGGAGCGTTTCATTAGATTGGTGCAAGGAGATAAGACTGTTATGCAATATGAAGCCGAATTTACCATGTTGTCTCGATATGCACCCCAGATTATTCCTAGTACTGAGGAGAAAGTGTCAGAGATTTTTGGCAGGACTTCGTGATGCTATTCGTCAGCCACTGATCCCTTTTAGTTTTGATGACTATCCTGCTTTGGTTGGAAAAGCAAGAAAGATAGAGATTGACTTTCAGGCTACTCAAAAGAGGAGAGATTTCCTTCAGAAGAAGAGGGGTTTTGAAAAGACCAAGAGTTTTCAGACGCATTCTGGTGGGCCTAGTGTGAAGAAAGGTAGATCTGACAGCAGTGGGAGTTCTTTCAGCAGTAGAGCTTATGACAAGTGTGGCAGGACTCATAGAGGAGAATGTTTATTTGGCTCCAATGTTTGTTATATGTGCCATCAGCCTGGGCACTTGGCTAGAAATTGCCCAAGGGGTCCTAGGGAGGGGAGGTCCAGTGCTCCTCCACCTCAGCAGAGTGTTGGGAGACAGCCTACAGTTGGTAGACCCAGAGCTCAAGAGTCCACTGCATCGGCTTCAGTACCTGGTTATCCGGCTACGAGACCTGTTATGCAGCCGAGGGTTTATGCTATCACGCAACAAGAAGCCAAAGAATCTCCTGATGTGATCACATGTATTATTTATGTTCAATGTGTACCTAGTAGAGTGCTCTTTGATACCGGTGCATCGCATTCATTTATTAGTCAGGAGTTTGTTATGAAGCATGCATTGAATGTCCATAGTGTGCCCACTACATTGTCAGTATTGTTACCGGATGGGTCTAGCATGATTGCTTCAAGTATATGTTCACCCCTGCTTTCTTTATGTGAGAAGGATTTTGAAGTTGAGTTGATTGTACTACCTCTTAAGGAATTTGATGTGATTTTAGGGATGGATTGGATGTCTAACCAGTTCATCTCTATAGACTGTAATAAGAAGGTAGTGAAGATCAGGCTTCCTGGAGGAGAGAAGCTTGTCTTTCAAGGTGATAGAGGTATCTCTTCTATGATCATTTCATCTATGAAAGCTTGCAGTTTAATTATGAAGGGGTATCCAAACTTCTTAGCTCATGTAAGGGACATTTCTAAGCAAGTACCAGAATTGAAGGAGATTGCTGTAGTATGAGACTTTCCTGATGTATTTCCTAAAGTCTTACCTGGAATGCCTCCTATTAGAGAGATTGACTTCTCTATTGACCTTGTACGTGGTGCTGAGCTTGTTTCAAAAGCACCCTATCGTATGGCGATTAAGGAACTTCAGGAGTTGAAGTCACAATTGCAAGAGCTGTTGGAGAAGGGGTTTATTCGACCGAGCACCTCACCTTGGGGAGCACCCGTTCTCTTTGTTAAGAAGAAGGATGGTAGTATGCGGCTTTGTATCGATTACAGAGAGTTGAACAAGCTTACTGTTAAGAACAAGTATCCACTATCGAGGATAGATGACTTGTTCGATCAGCTAGAAGGAGCTACAGTCTTTTCTAAGATTGATTTAAGGTCTGGTTACTATCAATTGAGGATTAAGGAGGAAGACATCCCTAAGACAGCGTTTAGCTCAAGGTATGGACACTACGAGTTTACAGTGTTACCGGCTGCCTTTATGGATTTAATGAATCGGGTCTTTAAACCGATGCTTGATAGTTTTGTCATTGTTTTCATAAATGACATTCTGATTTATTCTTGTAATGAAGAGCTACATGCACGTCATCTTCAGGCAGTGTTACACACTCTAAGAGGCAATGAACTGTACGCCAAATTCTCCAAGTACGAGTTTTGGCTGAGGAGTGTAGCATTTTTGGGTCATGTGATTAGTGGAGACGGCATTTCTGTGGACCAGCATAAGGTGCAGGTTATAGCTGAGTGGCCTAGACCTACGACAGTGACAGAGGTACGGAGTTTTCTTGGGCTAGCTGGTTACTACAGAAGATTCGTAGAGGGGTTTTCTAAGATTTCTGCACCCTTGAGTAGATTGACTCAGAAGGCAGTTAAGTTTGAGTGGAGCAGTCTATGTGAGGAAGCTTTTCAAGAGTTGAAGACTCGTTTGATGACTGCACCGATTCTTACTATCCCTTCAGGCAGTGATGGTTTTCAGATTTTTAGTGATGCATCTCTAAGGGGTTTAGGATGTGTTCTGATGCAGCATGGGAAGGTAGTTGCCTATGCCTCTAGGCAATTGAAAAATCATGAGAAGAACTACCCAACCCACGATCTAGAGCTTGCCGCTGTAATTTTTGCCTTGAAGATTTGGAGACACTACTTATACAGTGTGCGGTGTGAAGTGTTCACGGATCACCAAAATTTGAAGTATATCTTTTCACAGAAGGAGTTAAATTTAAGGCAGAGGAGATGGATGGAATTGCTAAATGATTATGATTTGGATATTCAATATCATCCAGGAAGAGCAAATACTATTGCTGATGCTTTAAGTAGGAAGATGCCTGTGAAGGTAAATTGTTTATTGAGCCAACAGGAGAAGTTAATTGATGAGATGGAATGTTTAGAGTTGTCAGTGTTACTTCCTACTACAGGGAGTGTATGGTTAGGACAAATGACAGTGCAACCTGATTTGAAGAGTAAGATAGCTGAAGCATTATTGAAAGATCCAGAATTTGTTAAAATCATTCAATTGGTTAAGGCAGGTCATGAGGAGGATTTTACTATGGATGATGAAGATCTTTTACTGTATAAGGGCAAGGTTTGTGTGCCTAATGTTGATGATTTGAGGAAGGATGTTCTTTATGAAGCTCATCATTCTTGTTATACCATTCATCCTAGTAGTAACAAGATGTATCAAGACCTCAAAGATTTATTTTGGTGGCCTGAGATGAAGAGGAGTGTAGCTGACTATGTCTCCAAGTGTTCCACTTGTCAGTTGGTCAAAGCTGAACATCAAAGACCAAGTGGATTACTTCAGCCCCTACCTATTCCAGAGTGGAAATGGGATGATATTGCTATGGATTTTGTGTCAGGTTTACCCAGATCTCGACAGGGTCGTGATGCTATTTGGGTTATCGTTGATAGGCTTACCAACTCTGCCCACTTTTTGCCTATCCGATTGACTGATTCAGTTGAGAAGCTTGCAGTGCTGTATGTGGCTGAAATTGTACGTTTACACGGTGTGCCTAAATCTATAGTGTCTGATCGAGATGGTAGATTTACTTCTAGACTTTGGAAGAAAGTCCAAGAGGATATGGGCACAAGGTTGAAGTTTAGTACAGCTTTCCACCCCCAGACTGATGGGCAATCAGAGCGGACTATTCAAACCCTTGAAGATTTACTGAGACTGTGTGTTCTTGACTTTGGCGGAGGTTGGGAATCTCATGTTCCTTTAATAGAGTTTGCTTATAATAATAGCTTTCAAGCCAGCATAGGAATTGCTCCTTATGAAGCACTCTATGGAAGGAAATATAGGACACCTTTATGTTGGGCAGAAACTGGTGAGAGGAAGGTGATTGGCTCAGATTTGGTTGATGATGCTACAAACAAGATCAGAATTATTAAGGAAAGATTACAAGCAGTACAGGACAGGCAGAAGAAGTACTATGATGCTAAGCACCGTTTTGTGGAATTCAGCATAGGAGATTTTGTTTTCATTAAGATCAGGCCAATGAAAGGTGTACTTCGTTTTGGCAAGGTTAACAAGCTTAGTCCCCGCTACATTGGTCCTTTTGAGATAATAGAAAGGATTGGGGAAGTGGCCTACAGATTGGCTTTACCCGCTACATATGCTGTCCACAATGTTTTTCATGTTTCTTCTTTGAGGAAGTTCATATCAGATGATCCTTCTAAAATCATAACTGAACATGTGGAGATTCAGCCAGATCTTACTTATGTTGAGGAACCAGATCGTATTTTGGAGTTCAGTGTGAGACAACTCAGGAGCAGAGAAATACCATTTGTTAAGGTCCTATGGAAACATGAATTGGAGAAGAATGCTACTTGGGAGAAGGAATCAGAAATGAGGAAATGCTATCCTCATCTTTTTGTGTAAGATATGTTCGTTCTTCTTCTCTTTAAATTTCGTGGACGAAATTTTATTAGGAGGAGAGGATTGTAAAACCCAAAATTCGTCATTTGAGTGCGTCGCACGCATATCAATGCGCCGCGACGAACTTAAGTGAAATTTTGATATCGTCGGAAATTTACGAAATAAATTTCATTAGATTCGTTTCGAAATTTCGATCGAAACGGTATAAAGAACCCATACCAAATTTTGCTCGGTTTGAGAATTAAAATCAACGAAGATAGTTTAAGTAAAATTTTTGGTAAACTTCCGATTTTACCCTTAGATCCTTTAAGAAAAACTTTAGGGAGAAGGGCACATGCGTCTTAAGCCTTTAAACATTTCTCCTTAAGCCCACAACCGCCTAGGGACCGATTCATTCGGTCCCTTGTCATTTCTTTCGGCCGACCGAAGAGAGAGGGCGACGGGAGAGAGGAGGAAGCGGCGGGAGCTCCTTCCAAGAGGCGGCCGGCAGCTTTTCCGGCAAGGTTCCTTTAGGGAAAGCAAGGGGAAGACTTAAGGTAAGAGTTTCATGCAAAAATCCCTCACTTTTCCCTAGTTTTTCTCAAGGTAAAATTTTAGGGCTTTCTCAAAACTTAGAATTTTTGAATGAAATTAATAGGATAGCTTTAGAACGAAATTTTAACAGTGGAAATGAAGTTTCGTTGAATTCTTTTGAGTTTTGGATTTTAGGGCAAATCTAGGGTTTCTCCAAAATGTTAGTTTTTGTGTAGAGACCTTTACATATATTGTTTCCAATGTCTTTAGGAGGCCTCTAAATTAAAGAAAATGAGATTTCGGAAAAGAAAAATATTTTCCTAATTTCCTAATTTTATTAATCCGAAAATTAAGAGTATTGATCTTATAATTAGGAAAGAGAAGGGTTCTAACATGCTAATGGAATGCTATTAGAAGAAATTTAGTTTCCAACCTTAGGGATTTTTAGGTAAACAAAAACTGAAATTTTCATAGAAATTTTTTTTAGTAGGTTTAAGGGAGAGTGTTAGGAGAGATCTTAATATGCAAGAGACTTATGTTATGACTTTTGGATCCATAGGTTTCAAGAGGGAACATTGTTGACAAGTAAAGCTTTGCAAAGGAAATGATAACTAAGCCTTGAGGTAGGAATCTCTTTTTCTATTATTTTATGTATCTTTATGTTTAAATTGATGCCTTATATTTATTTTTTATTGTTAAATTGATGATGCAAGTGTTTAAGTTCAACTACTTTAATGCACTTTAATGCATAGAATGTTCTTTCATGTACATGTACATTCATGACCAAGCCTATGAATATTTGAAAGTGTTTGATAATTATTATAAGTGATTGCATGTGTTTGTTTTGTTTCGGAGTACCAAATATGGTGCGAAAGCACAATATGGCCCTTTGGGGCAAAAGATGAGATTTCTGGCCAAAAAGATGATTGATGTACCTGATCAGTACACCTCTGGTACTCTGTACGGTTGTATAAATTAGTATAAGCATAAACAATTATAAGCATATGCATAAGCATAAGTATAAGACATAAATTTTATGACATACGAGGCATATATGATGCACATGATGAAAAGGAGAATATGGCTGGTAAAGGCAAATTGACGACTTGATTAATTACATACACAAGACATGGCATACGTGACATAAAGCATAGAGAAAAATATGACATATGTAAAGCATACGAAATCTAGCATGAAATCCAAGCAGTTCAGAACTTTTCTTTATAACATGAAGGCATAAAAACATAGGATAGAGTTTTTCCTACTTGAGCGTAGCTCATTCCCTAGTTTTGGGAAACTTTTCAGGAGAAGACGCTGCGAGAGATGGCTGACCACCCAAGGTTCAGTTACAGCCGTCGTACACCGGGTGACAGGTTCCACTTGTCTCTTTTGTTGTGTTGTTGTTTTGTTATAGTTTAGATTGTTTTGGGTGGCTGAATCATGTTGGTTAGATTTTTTTTTTTGCCACCTTTGTACATATATGTTATATGAAATGCTAGATTTGTTTATATGATGATTAGAGGCGCTTGTTTCCTATGTGTTGAAGTTCTTACAGTTATACTTTATGTCTTTAAAAAGTTTTAGAAGTTATGGTTTATTTGCCTGTCCGATTTCCGTTCCCGCCTCGTCTATACGAGCTAACCGGGCCGGGTCGTGACATCAAGAGAGAGCTCTTTAATTAGGAGATGTTTCCTAAATGAAGATAACATATTTGGGGTCTAATTTGGGGGCCAATTTAGAGGGGGATTAGTTAGGAAATATTTTCTGATTCAAGTGAGCAGATTTGAGGGCTGATTTGGAGGGGATTTATTAGGAGATGTTGCCTAATTGAAGAGAGAAGATGTGAGGGCTGATTTGGAAGGAAAATAATTAAGGAAATAGGATAGATTTGGGAGGGATTGGGGGAAGGCTATTTGAGTGTTTGTTGTTTATTTTTTATTTTAAGAGATTTTACAAGGATTAGGGGTAGGTCTTGTTTGCTGAAATTATAGTGTTTTCAGGGTGCTTTGGGCTCTAGCGACGTTTAGAGATTTGGGAGAGCCGGATCTTCCTCTCCAATTGAAGATCCAATTGTATCTTATCTTATCTTTAATATATAATCCAATAAAAAGTATTCTTGAATGTTATTCTTCTTCGTTTACTTGTTACCGATTTCTGTTTTGCTGAAATTGTAAATTCAACGAAAGAATTTCACAAGTTCTACATCCACTTCCTATCAAATTGGTATCAGAGCTTTTCGATCCGGACACCCATGGCTGGAAGGAAAGTAGAAGTATTGGAAGGGGGATCGGGCAATTGTAATCAGACTGTGTAGAAAAGATTTCATATTTCAAAAAGCTATTTTCAACAATCCATGAGAAGATCAATGAAAAATTTGTCATCATGGAGGAGACGATGAGAAATATGCTCGAGTTCCAAACCAAAATGGTGTCGTCGAAGGCAGAGGAAGCCACCATTGACCAAGGGAGTGGAGAAAACCCTAATCCGATAAGGAGAGGGAAAGATCAGGAGGTGGAAATGTTGGGGGACGAAGAGGAGATGCCACATTTAGAGCCACTTCCAAGTAGAGGGAAGGGTGATGGAGTTGAATTTTTAGTGGAGCTGCAGAATTTGGAAGGAGAAAAAGATGGGGAGAAGATAAAAGCACCATACATGATTCTACCACCCTTACAACATATAGAGGAGTATTCTAGCAAGTTCAAGGGTTGAATCCTTCACAGGAACTCGAGTATGTTATCATCTTGAAGGAAGGAGTCCCACCTATCAATGTTCATATATACTGTCATTCTCAAATCCAAAACAAAGAGATTGAGAGATCAATCAAGGAGATGCTCGAGGCAGGATCATTCGACCCAGTGTCAGTCCATTTTCCGTCAAGTGCTATTAGTGAAGTGCTTCAACATCAATTTCGTTTGTTCCACCTTGAGGACAAGGTGATACTTTGGGAGGGTAGTATTGATGGACCAGTTGATTTGATTGGGAGGGAATTAAGAAGTTTTCTAATAAAGAGGGAGCTCTTTAATTAGGAGATGTTTTCTAATTAAAGATAGCATATTTGGGGGCTGATTTAGAGAGGGATTAATTATAAAATATTTTCTAATTGAAGAGGAAAGATTTGAGGGCAGATTTGGAGTGCAATAATTATGAGATGTTGCCTAATTGAAGAGGGCTGATGTGTGTTGATTTTGTGGCTGATTTGGAGGGGAAATAATTAAGGACATAGGGCAGATTTGGGAGGGAATTGGGGGAGTGCTGTTTAAGTATTTGTTGTTTATAGTCTGCTTTAAGTAAGAGATTTTACTAGGGTTAGGGTAGGTCTTGTTTGCTGAAATTGTAGTGTTTTTAGGGTGCTTTGGGCCCTTATGATGTCTAGAGATTTGGGAGAGCTGGATCATCCTCTCCAATTAAAGATCCAACTGTATCTTGTCTTTTCTTTCATATATAATCCAATAAAAAGTGTTCTTGAGTGTTATTCTTCTTCGTTTATTTGTTACCGATTTCTGTTTTGCTGAAATTGTAAATTCAGCCAAGGAATTTCACAAGTTTTGTATCCACTTCCTATCAATTATCTCACCAAGTTAACCAAAGACTTGGTAGCCATCATAACTTGCTTCCTGAGATTATCATTTATATAGGTCGGGTTACCTATTTTTTAATTCCTTTAATAGATGAGTCTTGCCCCTAATTTATTTTTTTGCTAATTTTTGGCTTGATAGTTATGTCATAGGATGTGCTAGGTTTATCTATGATCTTGAAAAATTTAGGGGGATCATCTTATCATTCAGTAATTGCCTAACACTATTATGTCTTAAGAAATTTTGTATGCTCCTATCATTGGCAATTACTCTATTTTGTCTTAGAAAAATTTGGATGCTCCTATCATTATAGATTTCATTATTTTCCATGGTTATTACAAAATTGCAATCACAAAGAATAGCCGGGTGGAATTAGCATTTTCCACAAACATATATTTGCTAAGAGATTTCTAAGCCACTCAGCTTTAACACTACCCTTACGGCAATAAACTTGGATTCCAAAGTGGATTGAGCTACACTAATTTATTAAGAAGATTTTTCATAAAATAAAACTTCTCTATGTGAAGATACATTCGCTATTGCACTTACTCTGATTGTAATATGAGTTCTAATTTGCGTCGTGGTAGGTTTCAAATGCAATTGGGAGCCCTCCAAAATTTCATGAGTAATTCATGATACTTTTCAATAAGAATCATACATAAAGCAAATCAATTAACCTTATTATGATTATGAGCGCAACTGAGAGTTTGTGTCGCTAGGAGTTCATCGAGTTCTTAAAGTTTCCAATCATTCTTGTAATTTTCTCATCAAGGTGCTTGGCGACATGAGAATGATTAAATTTTTCTCATCAAAGCGCGCGGGTCACAGAGACGGAATGGAGTGCGGGATGTGAGGGAATAAGAGTTTGAGGGTGTGGGAAGTGTATATTATTAGTTTTAGGGGTTATATACGTAAATAGGTGAGTTTTTGGTGCTATATAGGGGTGTCAAAATCGGGTTGCGGGTCAGGGTTAAGTATCGGGTTGTGGGTCAGGGTTAGGTTGAACTCGATTTTGACTCACTACTATTTTTGCAAACGGGTTTCCGGGTTGACCTGACTCGACACGAAACGATTACCTTACATTCGCAACAAGCGAGCTCCCTCCGTCGTCGTCCTTACTTCTGACCCAACAAAAGAACGGCGAGGCGAGTTGTCATGACTTCTAACCTGACAGAAGGAACGACGTCGAAGGAAGGAGGCGAGTTGTTCGTGACTTCCGACCTGACATAAGGAACAATTTTGAAGGCGATGAGGCGAGTTGTAGTGACTTCCAACTCGATAGAAGGAATGATGTTGAAAGAAGTAAGCAACTAGGCGAGTTGTTCTTGACTTCCGACTCGACAAAAGGAATGACGTCGAACTGTCGAAGGCGGCGAGGCCGAGGCGAGCTGTCGTGACTTCCGACCCAACAAAAGGAATGGCGTCGAAGGCGGGAACGGCGAGTTGTCGTGAACTGAATCCGACCTCACGGCGCGTTGCAGGACAGCTGAACCTGAACCTGACCCAAATTTACAATCGGGTCAGGATTTTAAACACGAACCCAACTCGTTTCTCCTAGAATTTTTTGGGTCGGGTTCAGGTCGTGTCAAATATTGACACCCTTATTGCTATGTAGGTAAATCCCTTTAGTTTTTAATCTTTGAATGACATTCATATCACAAACTTATTTGAAGTCAACATAATGATAAAAATATTGTTCATTACCGGCTTGATCCATGCGAAACTTCATACCTGATCATTAGGCCAACAACAATAGACATGGCCACCCTTTTAGGTTGACAAGTTGGGCCTAGGAGTAGGTCTATTGCTTTAGTCAAGCCTTCCCTTGCTCAATTTTTTGTTTGATTGTAATGTTTATTACCAAAACCTATTTTTAAAGTTTATTTTGGTTTTCTAATTTTAAGAAGATTTCCCCCTTTTTATTTAGCTAGCACTTATGAATTTGAATGCTATCTTGCATTGTAAATAGGTACCATTGATGATAATGATCTCGAAATTTCAACAACAACAACAACATCAAGCCTTTATCCCACTACGTGGGGTCGGCTACATGAATCCTTTTTCTCCATTGTGTCCTATTAAAGGTCAAATTCTCGTTTAAATCTAATCATCTCAAAATTTCAGATTTTCCAAAATCTTATCCCAATTGGCAACCTCTCTCCCTCTTATCTTTATTGATTCTCTCCCTATATTGAGATTTATTGGGTGAAGTCTCAAGGAACCAGATTCTACTCTAGGAGGATTTGATTAACAAAAAAACTGTATTTATTTGGAGGGTAAATTTAGAAATTCAGGACAGAGAATCAATCTCCATTGCCTTATGATGCAACCAAAAATTACAAAAAATAAGATGCTACGGTTGCAAACTCAAGAAACTACAAAATTTCCTAAAACATGACTTCCTTACAATATAATCATAACAAACAAAATAAAAAAAAGAACACAACAATGCTTAATAGAACTCTAGACACAACACAACTTATAAAAGTTTGAGAAGAAGGATACTTGTGGAGTGAAAACTGTGGAGAGAAGAAAGAGGTTAGAAGTCCAAGACAAAGTATAAGAGAGAGGGAGGTTGAAGACAATAGCTCGCAAGCTATTACAAAACACACAAATTTTCTTTCAAAAAATTTTCCATTTTTCATTCTCTAAAACTGCCACAAACAGCCCCTATAAATAGGGAAAGGAAACAAAAAATCTCATAAGTAGCTGCACAAAGTAGCCAACCAAAACAGAGAGAGAAAACGCAGGGAAAAGGCACGGTAGAACCACAAACCAAGCAACCGGCCCCCTCAAAAGACCAGCCAGAATTGGAATAGCCAGGAGCCGAATAGACACTAAGGAATAGGCACGGCAGCCTAAGCATCAAACAGCATAGAACAACTACCAAGGAGGCACGACAACCCAAAAAAAACCCAAGGCTGAGAACTCCAAACACCAAACAACAAAAGGGGGCAATGGGCCAAGCCTAATAAGAGACAAACCAACCCAACGATAAATGCACAAAGACGTTTTTTTGCCTACATCAATTCTCCCTTGGTGGAGAAATCTCACCTCCTGATGAGATGGCTTTGGTACACGTTGGAAAATATCAGGATGACGACGTTGCAAACTTAGGTTGAATGACAATCCTTCCTTGATGTTTCAAATGCATTATTTCTGACGTAGATCTTTCTTTTGAAGTGAACTTTGGCTTGTTGATTGTTTTGACTCTTTTTTTTATATAAAAAAGACACATGATAACCTAGACGCTCTGATACCAAATTGATGCATTCAAAAGAAACACAAACAAGTGCTCCAAATTAAGTTGGAGAACATTAGACACTTTGGGAAAAAAGAAACTTTTAAAGACACATAGCAAAGAAACAAACAAACTACTTTCAACTTCAAATAAAAAAGAATTACTTACAACTTGTAATAGAACTCTAGACACAATACAACTTATAAAAGTTTGAGAAGAAGGATACATGTGGAGTGGATATCATGGAGAGAAGAAGGAGATTACAAGTCCAAGACGAAATATAAGAGGAGAAGGGGAAAGGGGACTTAGCTCGCAAGCTAAAAAAACCTTCATCTTTTGTTCCAAAAATTATTACATATTACTCTCTAAACAACATCAAAATAGCCCCCTTAAATATGGAAAATGAGCTCAAAAGACACCCAAAGCAGCCGCCCAAAACAGCCAACCAGAACAGGGGAAAAAACCCAGAGAAAACGGCACGACCAGCCCAAGAACAGAACGGACAAGCAGTCTAACAACCAGCAGGAATCGAAACATCCAGAAACCGAACAGACACCAAGAAAAAAGGCTCGGCCAGCCCAAGAACCCAAGCATCCAACAGCTAGAACAACCACCAAGGAGGCACGACAACTCCAAAAAAATCCCAAGGTTGAGAACTCCAAACACCAAACAACAAAGGCAGTAATGGGCCAAGCCCAATAAGAGACAAAACAACCCAAAGATAAATGCCCAAAGACATGTTTTTTTGCCCACATCACCTTATTAATCAATTCCTGTAATCCTTGCATCCCTGACTTTTGGATCATTATTCTTATATCCAAGCAACATATTTGGTTTGTACTTTGTAGGGAGAAGATGGTGAAGACAAGAATGAACCCGACCATTGATATGTGGTAATACCTGACTACGAGCCAAGAGGCTGATGCAATTTTCGTGTTGGGCCTTATTTAGCATTAACAATTTCTAGAGGGCTTGAAAGTGGATTGGAGGCCCTAGAAGAAATGTTTCAATAGTTCATGGTCTCGTAGCAAGAATGAATCGTGATAATCAATGCCAATCCTCTTGCTCATGTGAGGCACAAATGGTGTAGGTACTGCCAATCCAGATTGTGAAATATCTAAATATTAGGATATGAAAGATGACGAAATTCACTTGTTGAAATTTCCACCAAAACCTTGATTACTGTTTAACATTAACGCTAAACTTGAGTCCTTACGTTGATTGATATTGAAAAGCTTGATGACTAGTTTGTGCGTCTTAAGACTTATTTTTATTCATGTAGGTGTAGTCATGCCTAAAATATAGCCTTCATGAGGCGAAGCTATGTAGTTGCATCCTTATATTGGTGGAACGTGGAAGGAGCCATGGTTTGATAAAAAATCAGCTAGTTTAAGGGCAGCATAAAGATCAAATTTTATCCCATCATCCCCTAGAAGAGGTTTTGATTCGATGGCAGAGGCTAAGGTAAGAACTCTAGCTATTAGTATGATGCTATGTTATTGAGTTCTAGAATCAGGCGATTTCTCTTGTGGCATAGCTCTAGAGGAAATCTCAACTCTGATGAATTTGATCATAGGGCTACATAATGACCTTCGGCGGAAATTGAAGTTGTTCCCTATTGTCTTGATTGATAGTGCCAAGTTAATCAATGCCATAGAAATTAAAAGTTAGCCCATGATCAGTGATACAACAATAATGACAAGGGTAAGTGCAATGAGAAAGGAGAGAAAAGGCAATCAAACCAAAAGATGGAGGAAAGACAAAGCAGATGATAGCGGCATATGTAAAATGAGTTCAAATTGCTAAGGTATACTTAAATCCCATACTCATTTTAATGGCTCATAGGACGCCCTTTGGAAGCCAATATATGCTTAAATTAGTAAACGAAAGGGTTTGATAGGTTATCTAATAGTTTGGTCATCACTTGGAGTCTTTTCAGTTGCTGCCATAACCTAAGCGTTGAAATAACAATTTTCTATGCAAAATTATCAACCAACGCATTTGAAACAACTCTTACAACACACCCAAAGAAAACATAAAAATCGATAGATTGGCTAAAAGAACATTAACTAATGCAACCCTAGAAAGAGGCAACAAATTTCAGACCTTGTAGCTTGTTAACTATAGTAGGATCAAAGAACAAAAAGCTTTTCAGCCCAAATATATGATTTACAATGATTGTTGTTTCTTCTATCATTGATATAAGAAGTCAAATGAATTTGATTTTAAACAAATTGATTGGTCAGTTAAAGTTGGAGATTACTTCCCATCCAAATTCTTCTTGGAGTGATTATATATTGACGATATCACTTGTGAGGTTGTACCTCTTCGTGTGGTCATCATAATCTTTGGCAATCCATGCCTTTGAGATATGAGGCCATCTATTTTTGGTGTTGAACATTTTAGATTTGTAAAAAAATGGTATATCTTTCACTATTTCCAAAGCTCCTTTTTTATTCTGAGAAGCAAGGAAAAAAATGAGTGCAAATCTTGGTTTTATATTTGCTTATCTGACATGAGTTGACAATAGAATTAGGATAGAGTGCTGACCATTCTAACTAGCTCTTGCAAGAGTTTCCTCCCCTTTTTTAGGAGATCAAGGGTTTGTCACCTAGGACATAAATTACCCCTAATCAAGAGAGCTCCGTTACCAAATCAATTGATGTACCAACATCATCCATTAAAGTGCGAGAAGATTTAAGTGACATGTGATGGAGTTAGTAGAGCAAAGAGCGATCAAGACAAGCAATTCATCTTGCAGATCACCGGGGTACTTTTGTCAAAGAAGGATGATGGATGATCAATGTGCATCAATTACAGGACACTAAACAAAATCACAATCAAGAATTACTACCTACTTTTTAAAAAGGCAAAATCGAGAATCAGGGTATTTTACTTTACTGAAGCAAGGCGTTAAGCCTCAAAATATATTAAAAAAAAAACTCACAAATAATTCATAAAATGGAAAAAATGAAAGAAAGTATTAACAAATATATTTGATTCATTGTCATAAAGTCATTAACTACAAATCTCAATATTAAATATTATTATAAAGCAGAAATTTGAAAAGATATTCATGGTAAACATTCATTTAAAAATTAAATAGGCTATGAGGATTAGGATCCACAATGAGTTCATCTTCACTTTCTTACTCTTTTTATGAACATTCATTTAAAAATTTAAATACGCTATGAGGATTAGGATCCACGATGACTTCATCTTCATTTTCATACTCTTTTTACGATACCCCGTATGTAATAATTATATCATTTTCTAATTGTCTTGTATTTTTTTTCAAAATCTTCTTCAATTACAAATTTTTTTTCTCTTACTCCCTACATCAATTATAATTTGGATTCAAAATAATTTAAAGTAAATAATAAATTAATAATACAACAATGTAATCGATTATACTTAAATTATCTTTTGATTTTTTTAAGCTCCAACCCATTTTGCTTTTTTCTTGTAAATGATTGTGATATATAATCTACCTCCAATTTAGTATTTTTTTCAATATATCTTGAATATCTTCATTTTTCTCATCATTAGAGGTCATTCATTTATCTTCAACTTCAAATCCTTCATTATTTTTTTGATATCATCAATTCATCATTAGATAATATATCATCAACAACAAAAAGATTAATTTTATCATCACTAGTTATTTGCCTCTGTAATTTGAGGTGTCGATCTTTTAATTTTTTTTATCAAACATAACATAAATAATTCATCCTATAGTCAATCGACTCATTCTATTTCTATGATAGAATACAATATATTTTTAATAAAATAATATTATATAATAAAAAAGTTATATAATTTAACTTAAATGAGGTGGCACCTCAAAACACCTGAAGGTGTTAGCCTCACTTAAGCCTTGAGGCGCTCCTTGTGCGCTTCAATTAGAGGCGTGTGTCTCGAACGATTGTTTAAACTATGCTGCTATCATAAGTTAAGGAGTTGAACTAGTTGCAGCTAACTATGTAAGTTGAACTAGAATCCAATTACCACCAAATTCAGCAAGAGAAGAAGGCACTTATTGCGCTTAAAATGAGGTAGAGACTATTCGAATGGTGAGTGATGCCATTTGAACCATATCTGGTGCTTCTATCTTCTCCCCATTTTCTTCTCCTTCCCAACCTTTCAATGATGTGAAACAATCCGTTCAAGAGTTACTTTAAGGAAATTAAAGAGAGCAGATTTAACAAAATAATCCCAAAATAAAATTATCACTTATAGCAAAAGATTGATCCTTGGAGTTCTCAGTTTTTAACTTGCTTAGGCAAAGAAGAGCGAAATCGATCAACCAAACAATTCAAGAAAACACAAAGAATAATTGTACGTACGACAATAAACAAGAGTCCACGATTTAATAATGAGAATTTTCACCTTTGGAGTCCATACGCTCAACTACTCTAGGCTTTAGCGGAAGAAGAGTCTCCACATTAGAATCGAGGTCACTCCGAGGAAGAAGGAGCCTAAGATCGTCGTTCTTGGATAGGTGGCCGGAGTGGTGGAGGATGACGGTCGTCCAATGATGATCCAACGTCCCTTTGATCTTTGCTCGTCGATCACATCCACTAAGGTGTAATGGATACGGTCGATGTAATCTTCAATCGTGTCGTCGAAATCAAAGCCCACATCAAAGAACAGTGTTTGGAGGATGTCAACTTGATCTCGCTCGTCATGTACGAATCCAAAGTTCCATTCAAATTTGGGGTCCGCCATGCACGGTGGGATCTAGTGGGGAAGACATAAGAGGGAGAGGTGGGAGGGGGCCGTGAGCTAGGGAGAGAGTGGTCACGGGTTTGAGCTAGGGGAATTCGGTTATGGTGGGGGTCAAATTGTAGAGTGCAGGAATTCTGAATTAATTTCAGAATTTGGGAGGTTTCATGGTGGGATTTAATTTAAATTCAAATTAAATCAAGGAGGGAGGGGGGTGGTAAAAAGAGGGGAATTTGGGGCTGAATTTGTGGAGCTATTAAGGTGATTAGGAGAGAGAGAGGAGGGCATTAAGGGGCCGGCCACATGACTAGGAGAGAGGGGCTTGGGTTTAATGCAATGGGGACCACAAACTTAATCACAGATTTTACAAAATCTGAAATAAAATTTCAAATTTCATAAGGGGAAATAACTTCCTAATTTGAGGGCAATCAATTGGAGCAATTTGAATTTCAAATTTGAAATTGAAACTCAATTAAATTGATTGCCTAAAATTAAGGAGCTAAATTTGGAAACAAGTAATGGCTCATAAAACATTCAAAATTCAAATTCGAAATTCAAAAGAGTGGGGAGGAGGTGGCGGCCGGAAGGGGGAAAGGGAGCCGGCGGGCTGGGGAAGGGCTAGTTGGTGACTGCTGGCCGGCGGTTGGGGCTGCAGGCCGGTGGCCTGGGCAATCCAGTTAGGGGGCGGCGGCAAGAGCAAGGGAGGAGAGAGTGTGGGGGAAATTCTCGGGATCCAAAGCATGAAAATCCAATCTCCCACTAGTGGCTTCAATCCAAATCTCCACAACACGAATTGATCAAGAGAACTAAAGAAAAAATGAAAGACAAGAAAAACCTAGAACTCACAAAGAGATCTAATTTCTCCTACGAACTCACTAAGAGATCGAGGAGGGTGAACTCACAAAGAGAACATAAGTGGCAAATTTTCATTCATCAAAACTGAAATTACAATGCATGAGGCCTCATATAAATAGGCCAAAATGAAATAACAAGAAATGACACAAATGCCCTTCCGGGCTACATAAGCGACTCAAGGCCCATAAGGGAAAAAGCGGAAAAACATCAAAATAAAATAAACTACTACATAAAATGACAAAATACAACTAATGCTCGCGGCCGTCGATCTCAGGCGTCTCATAAAGGTACATGCATCGAAAGTGCTGACGATGTCCTCATCATTCTCCCCAGGTGGGAGAAAACTCGACCCCGTCGAGTAGATATCTATGGAACCCTCATACAACTCTAGGAGATCTGGGTCTAGGCTCTGTAGCTCGTGCCTGTCAATCCAAGTATCCTCTATCTCCGGTGTCCCTTTCAGATGAACTAGGGATCTTCGGCGCCCGCCTTCCTATGTGGAAATGACCTCATCATCTAGTATTGTTTCGATCTTCTTCGCTATGGGTGAGTAAGGTAAATTGGGGAGTGGAGCTAGGTTGGGGATCTCACTAGTTGGGGTCACACAAGGTTGATTTAAGGAGTGGATTTTGGGGTTAAAATTCAGGTCCTTCAAAGGCTACTAGGTTTTCTATATTAAATGTAGGATTCATGTTAAAGCCTCAAGAGAGGTCCAGTACGTAGGCATTACTATTAATCTTTGAGATTATCTTAAATGGTCCGGTGCTTCGAGCATGCAGCTTCTTTACGACGCCCGGAGAAAAGCTCTATACGGACTGTACCATCACAAAGTCTTCAACTTTGAATTCTTTGAACCTTCTTTTGTTATCATCATTAATTTTAAAATGGGTGTTACTTTGTTTATTTTTTTTTTTAATTTCGGTGAGTAACTCCTGAAGGTGAAATGCAGATGCAAATGCAAGAGATCGGGGTGCATGATGAATGACAAGACTCATGAGTTTACAAACTAAAGTTTTAAACATAGACAAATTAGGAAGACAACAGACTATAACACACACACAACTTACTAACTCACACGAACACGTAGCTATAACAAGTGGACGAGTCACAAAAAGAGGGGTCTAAAGTTTTCCGTCTAAGGGAATTGGTGTAGGGGGAGAAATGAAGACACTCTTAGCTACCAGGGGACTTCTATAGGTGGTTTCAGTTAGGATCGACAGCACTCTCCTAGTGGGGGTAGTGTAATCGATCAAATTCATCCAACTAGGATAGAAGTGATCCTTATCCTGGTAGGATGAGGCTATAACGGGCAAAATGTATGAATCAGGAATGACACACTCGGCCAAATATAAATCCAAATGAGCAGCTCCAAAGTTAGACTCTAATGAAACAAGAGGGGGCTCATTGTTCAAATCAGGCTCAAAAACTTTCAGAATCAAATCACTGTCCTTCAAACTCATATTTCTATCATCAATAGAATCAGATTTGGGTATAACCTTAAGATTGATAGATTCAGGGTTAGTTACATTGGGATTCAACTCAGGTAGTAAATTCAATCTAATCACTTCCAACTCGAGATTATTACCATCAAAATTATCTAAAGTCATCTCAGTAGTTGTTACAACTAAATCAGGATCTTCCAAATTTAAATTCAATGCATTCGAAGTCCGATTGGTTTCTTCCGAGATCACATTACTATCATCCAGGCATACTTTGTCCAAAGACTTGGCTTCGAGGAGACTAGGATCAGGGTGGGTTAAGTTGTCAACGTGTAAAGGCTCTAACTTTCTTAGCTCAGCATTTAAGTCATTCTAGGAGTTTGATTCAATCACTTCTGTTTCATCCTCAAAGAAGTCTTCGTTATCCTTAATATCATTAACATCCACGAAATGGATGCACTTAGTTTTAGGTTCAGAGGGCGTTTTCTTGTTAATGCATTTCTCTATCAAAAGTACACTGGCAGGGTCAAGGACTGGGGAGGCTAAAGGTTGATTGGGATGGCTAGAAGTAGGTCCAAGTGGGGAGTCATAAGAGATTGGTACAACATAAGACCCAATAGAGGATCGGCAATCAAGGTTAGGTGAAGACCTATAGGGTGGGGCAGCAACCCGGATGTTACTAATGGATGGGTGGTCTTGACTACAGTAAGGTCCACGGGTTGTCCCAACGAAAGAGGTAGGGTGATGCTCTAGATGACGGTCACTAGTAGAGGGTCGGTATTTTAAATTAAGATCTCGCCTCATGTCTTTCCAAGTAGTGTACTCACCGCTAGACTCTTTATGATCTTCCAATCTTGCCCAAAATTGAACAGCCTGACCTTTGAGATGAGATTTAGCGATGCTAACCTGGTAGGACTCTAGGATATGTCGTGTTTCAAAATAGTCCTCTAATCGTCTAACCCATTCCCTGAAGTAGTAAGGGTCCAAAGAACCATCAAAGGTAGGCAGACTATAAGGTGACTCTAAGTGAGGTCGTGGAGGCTTAGGCTCAGGTCTCGGGTGATAAGCTTAGTGGGGCCTGCAATTAGAGTGGGGATGGTCAACGGGTTTTTCCGTCATAATTCTAGTCATATTGCCCACTAGGTTAACGATGTCATCAAAACTCTTTTGGAGTCTTATCGGGTCCATTGGGACTTGTCAAGTGTCACTCAAAGACTATTGGGTGTAAGGGACAGCATTTAGACACTAAGTTAGGCTCACTTAGACTCACTACAGGGGGCAGAAAATATTTGGACAGCAAACCAAACAGTTGGTGAAGAAGTCTAGGTGTTTAGGATAAGTTTTGGGAAGGTTAAGGACAGAAGGGCAGCACCAAAACACTCTAAAACTAAGCTCCTAAAGGCTTCTATATGCTGCTAGAATGCTATGGACAGCAACCTAGCACAATGACTCAAGTTGGCTAAGTGTTAGGGACAGGTTTAGAAGGGTGGACAGCAACTTGTTAAAGGTTTAGAGCCACCTAAATGTCCCTAAATAGTGCAGGAAAAATTCAGGACAACAAAGTTCAGCAGTTGAATACGTTGTCTAGGTGTTTGGAAGGGGCCGAGGGAGTGAACAGCACCTAAACAAAGTCTTTAAGTTCACTAAACATTGTCTAACAGCTGCTGTGACAGTGAGGACAACAGTTAAACTCAAAGGTGTAGTTGCCCTAATAAATTAGAAACAAGTTAGGTTTAATGGCAGCACTCTTACACTACCTAGAATGTCTTAAACCTTAATGAATGCATGCAGGAATTACGACTACAACAGTGAAAACAGTGAAAATGTCCTATCTACGCATTGATATTGATGCGGACATCGACACGAAGATCTGGCGCATCTATCACAGGAGGCGTCGTAAATCGACGGCTCTAATTTAAGTTGTCATCTATGAATTATTTTCTGCATTTTAGTTTCTATTTTATGTTATTTTCTATTTTATCCCTAGGTTAATTTATTTGAGTGTTGTGGCCCAAGGGGCATTTTTGTAATTTTCTATTTTCTCATGTTATGACCTATAAATAAGGGCCTTAAGCTATTGTAATGGAGGGTTGATTAATATAAAAAATTGTTTCCTACACTTGTGTTCTTCTTGTGAGAGAGCGTTAGTGAGATTCCTATGAGAGGAATTGAAGTTGTCACCAGCCGCAGGATGGGTCCAGGCTCGTGATTCGAGTCCCTTGGAGAAGGGCAATCGTATCACCCACCAACCTTGGATACGGCCGGGTTCGTGGTTTTATTCTTTTCGTTATTTTTTCATTTTCTCCTTGTCGACATCCCCATCTCCTCCTTCCACCGCCACCGGCCCCTTCCTCTTTCCCATTGAACCACCAGTTTTAACAACCCCTCCATCACCCCAACCGAGAACCCCCACCTTTGCTCCAATTTTTAATTGCCTTTCCTAAATTGGAGGGATTAAGTTAACGAAGGATTTGAATTCAAAATTCAAATTTGAATTCAAATTTATTTATTGCTTAATTCATTCTTAATAATTAGGCATTTAATGATGTCTTTAATTCTGAAATAAAATCTCAGAATTTTGAATTCAAAAATCCCGCCGGCCTCTCTTAATCCTTCCCTTGTAATCAATTAGTTTCCAATTAGGGAAGAGCTCTTCATTAATGCAAATTTGAATTCCAAAATTTGAATCCGAATTAGCATTATTCACACCATTAATCTCTCCCACCATTTAAGCCAATCGTCATTAATTCTCAAATCTGAATTTAAATTCAGATTTAAGACATTAATTCCCTCAAATCACTCTCCAAATTAAATCACCTCCACCTTGGCTTCACTCACATTTATTACCTTTTTCCCCTTTTTGCTCCAGACGAAATTCCCTATGCCGTTGTCTGTTTGATTAATGGCTTAATTTTCCAGCAACCAGCAATTTCCAATTAATTGTTTCTTAAACTCTAAGTCCCTCATTTGGAAACAATTTCAATTGCTGTATTTCCTCTCTTGGCCGAAAGCTTCCCAGGCTATCACGTGGAATTCCTCCACTAGAAGCTCCCGTGAAAAAAATCTTGCAAAAGCATTACTTCCTAATCTAGTTCCTAAACTCCTCCCGTGAAGCAGTCCTTCTACTTGGAACCTGAGAATTTTCTCAGGTTTTGGCACAAAAACCTGAAGAAAAAAATTCAAATTTTGTGAGCTGGAATAAATCCAGATTTATTTCAGTTTTGCAAGGAACAATTGCAGATTACGAAGAGGAGATCCTCTCCGTAGCAAAGCCGGTGCTCCCGTTCTACAACAGATATGCATGCAAATTTCAAACTACAATGAGAAGCTAGACCCTAGGATGCATCTATCACAAGTCAAGCATGCTAGCCATGCTCTGATACCAAGATGATGTGAAATAATCCGTTCAAGAGTTACTTTAAGGAAATTAAAGAGAGCAGATTTAACAAAATAATCCCAAATAAAATTATCACTTATAGCAAAAGATTGATCCTTGGAGTTCTCAGTTTTTAACTTGCTTAGGCAAAGAAGAGCGAAATCGATCAACCAAACAATTCAAGAAAACACAAAGAATAATTGTACGCTACGACAATAAACAAGAGTCCACGATTTAATAATGAGAATTTTCACCTTTGGAGTCCATACGCTCAACTAGTCTGGGCTTTAGCAGAAGAAGAGTCTCCACATTAGAACCGTGGTCACTCCGAGGAAGAAGGAGCCTAAGATCGTCGTTCTTGGATAGGTGTCCGGAGTGGTGGAGGATGACGGTCGTCTAATGATGATCCAACGTCCCTTTGATCTTTGCTTGTTGATCACATCCACTAAAGTGTAATGGATACGGTCGATGTAATCTTCAATCATGTCGTCGAAATCAAAGCCCACATCAAAAAAAAGGTGATTGGAGGATGTCAACTTGATCTCGCTCGTCATGTACGAATCCAAAGTTCCATTCAAAGTCGGGGTCCGCCATGCACGGTGGGATCTAGTGGGGAAGACAAAAGAGGGAGGTGGGAGAGGGGGCCGTGAGCTAGGGAGAGAGTGGTCACTGGTTTGAGCTAGGGGAATTCGGTTATGGTGGGGGTCAAATGGTAGAGTGCAGGAATTCTGAATTAATTTCAGAATTTGGGAGGTTTCATGGTGGGATTTAATTTGAAATTCAAATTAAATCAAGGAGGGAGGGGGGCGGTAAAGAGGGGAATTTGGGGCTGAATTTGTGGAGCTATTAAGGTGATTAGGAGAGAGAGGAGGGCATTAAGGGGCCGGCCACATGACTAGGAGAGAGGGGCTTGGGTTTAATGCAATGGGGACCACAAACTTAATCACAGATTTTACAAAATCTGAAATAAAATTTCAGATTTCATAAGGGGAAATAACTTTCTAATTTGAGGGCAATCAATTGGAGTAATTTGAATTTCAAATTTGAAATTGAAACTCAATTAAATTGATTGCCTAAAATTAAGGAGATAAATTAGGAAACAAGTAATGGCTCATAAAACATTCAAATTTCAAATTCGAAATTCAAAAGAGTGGGGAGGAGGTGGCGGCCGGAAGGGGGAAAGGGAGCCGGCGGGCTGGGGAAGGGCTAGCCGGTGGCTGCTGGCCGGCGGCCTGGGCAATCCAGGTAGGGGGTGGCGGCAAGAGCAAGGGAGGAGATAGTGTGGGGGAAATTCTCGGGATCCAATGCATGAAAATCCAATCTCCCACTAGTGGCTTCAATCCAAATCTCCACAACACGAATTGATCAAGAGAACTAAAGAAAAAATGAAAGAAAAGAAAAACCTAGAACTGACAAAGAGATCTAGTTTCTCCTAAGAACTCACTAAGAGATCGAGGAGGGTGAACTCACAAAGAGAACATAAGTGGCAAATTTTCATTCATCAAAACTGAAATTACAATGCATGAGGCCTCATATAAATAGGCCAAAATGAAATAACAAGAAATGACACAAATGCCCTTCCGGACTACATAAGCGACTCAAGGCCCATAAGGGCAAAAGCGGAAAAACATCAAAATAAAATAAACTAGTACATAAAATGACAAAATACAACTCATGCTCGTGGGCGTCGATCTTCGGCGTCTCATAAAGGTACATGCATCGAAAATGCTGACGATGTCTTCATCATTCAACTCCACCAAAATTCCCACTCCTTCACCCTTTCCCCTCATTGGAAGTGGCTCCAAAGATGACATCTCCTCTTCTTCCCTCATTACTTCTACCTCCCGATCCTTCCTCATTGTCTCTATATTAGAGTTGCCCCCACTTCCCAGTCCAATCAATGTTGCTCTCGCCTCCGATGTTGTTGGTTGTATGTGAAGCTCCAATAGTTTCCTTATCATTCCTTCTATGTTGGAAAACGTTTTCTCCATTGATGTCATTCTATCCTCAAATGTCGGTTTAGTACCTACATCAAGCCAAATGTTAATATTAGAATATGATTTCATTGCCATTTTTTAATTTTCTAATTGGCCACTATTGGAGAATTATATCTAGATTTCTATTTGGCCACTATTGGAGAATTATATCCAGACTTGCTATTGCATCATTCTCGAATTCTCCTGTTTTTGTGCGTGCTCTTGTGATTGTTTTGGGTAAAAGTCATTAATGCAGAATTTTGTTTGCGACTAAAGATATTAACCTTGTCCTTTGGCACCTTTCTTTTTTTTTTTCCAGGATAAAAAGACATTCGTAGATCATGAATATGGGGTTAATCTATCTATAATGCTAGAGGGGACCCGATTTGCGTCACCAACTCACATGTTTTCAGCTGATTACTCTCCCCTCTGGTGAGAAGGCCTCACGCTCAGATGGTTGATGAGTAGCGTTTTTTTTTTCTGGACACTTTTGGATCACCAGAAGGTTGTTTCTGAGAGGTTTATTATGTTGAATCCTTTGGTTCTGCTTTGGAGATACTTACGGTTTTACTGTCATCTTCAAGATATTTTCACTTTGAAAGAGATTTTTGTTATCGCAAAAGTTTTATTTTAACTGCTCAACTTATGTTTTTGCCATTATATACGCTTATTTTGTTAACAATACAACTTGGGCTTCTTTTGGGACAATTTTCTAAAGTAATTTTTTAGTCTAAAAATTTTTTGAGTTAGAAATATTTGTATAAGTTGTTTTAGAAAGCAATAAGAAAGTTGTCCCAAATAAAACTTTAATGTTTATGTTTGATGAAATGGTCCTTTGGAATAGCAACAACGTTCAACATGAAGCCTATTTCAGCACCAAAAACCTTCGCCCTGGGCTTATGACCACAGTAACTCGCTAGCGCTTACTAACCGGATTTGGAGTTTATATCGTTTTAAATGAGAACATATTTAGTTAGACTTAGGTCATTTTATTTAGAAGTTTGAACATCTGGTAAGAGAGTAATCAATAATATACCGTTGTGGATAGAGGGTTTGATTGGATTAGATGCCTTTGTATATCATGATTTGAAACTGATGGTAGAGGAAAAGTGTTGAACTGCTTCACATGAATCTCCTCCACTTGCATCAGTTTCAGCTAGTTCCTGCAGCCGCAAAGAAACTTAATTCTACTATGAGGTTGAAGAAGACAAGTGTTAGGAATAATTCTCCAGGTATTGTTGCATTGCCTTGCTGCTATGCATTACATGATATATAAAGGAAAATACATGAAAACTACTTGAACGGTGTTGATTAATCTGTTACAAGCCAACGGAGGGGATTTTATCAGAACAAGTGTGCCCTGCCATAGAGTAGTAGTGTGCATGTGGAAAAAGAGCAGATTCTGTTATAAGTTGGCTTGCTTATCACATCCCGCAAGCTAACATTTGCTTCGAAAATGTCGAGCTTGTCTCGTAACAATTGGAATCGAGGAATAGATAAGGATTTGGTAAACAAGTTAGCAAGCTGATCAGTTGTATGAATATGTGAGATAGTAAGCACCTTGTTCTTAATGCATTCATGGACAAAGTGAAAATCGATTTCAATATGCTTGATTCTGGCATGAAAAATAGGATTGTTTGTAAGAGCTATAAAGGAGATGTTATCACATAGTAACACTGTGGGTTGAGAACATGGAATTTGATATCTGTAGAATTCGATGAAGCCAGATAATGTCTGTAGCTGCCATGGCAAGTGCACGGTACTCTTCTTTTGTGGAGGATTGAGCGGCAATTTTTTGTTTCTTTACTTGCCAATATATAAGATTTGTGCCAAGAAAGGCACAACAACCAGTGGTGGATTTTCGATCAAGAGGGTCGCCAGCCCAATCTGAGTTTGAATAAGCATGTAAAGTGAGTTTAGTAGGAGTGATTGGTATACCAAAAGAAAGAGTACCTTTAAGATACTAAAGGAGTCATTTGGAAGTTTAAGATCATTCTCTTGAGGATTATGCATATGCTGACACAATTTATTAACAGTGAATGTAATATCTGTTCGTGTGATAGTTTGGTACTGAAGGGACTCAACTAGATGGTGAAAAAGATCATAAGTAGTAGAAGAAAGATTAGTAGTGTCTGGCATTTCCATGGAGAATTTGGTGGGAATGGGAGACGAGATTTGTTTGCAATCAGACATACCATCATGACGAAGTATTTGAGCAGCATAGGATGTTTGAGACAAATGGAGTCCATGTAATGAATGTGAAACTTGCATACCATGAAAGTATGATATTCTGCCCAAAATTTTCATCTGAAATTGACTGAATAGAGCGGTTAACAGCTGATTTATGGTATTATTGTCATTTCCTGTAAAGAGTATGTCATCAACATATATAAGTATATAAAGAGTTACCGATTGTTTGCGATATATCAGTAGGGACGGATCAGCGGTACTGTGGGTGAAACCATAATGGAATAAGTAGGTGGAGAATGTCTCAAATCATTGTCTAGGTGATTGTTTTAATCCATAGATAGATTTGTGTAGAAGACAACTGTAGTTTGGATGCAATGAGTCTTTAAAACCAGGAGGTTGACTCATATAGACTGTTTCTTTAAGTTCCCCATGCAAAAAAGCATTTGACACATCGAGCTGTAGAATTTGCCACTGAAATGATGTTGAAAATGCGAGCATAATTCTAATGGCTGATAGTTTTGCAACATGACTAAAGGTGTGAAGGTTGTCTAAGCCAAATTGTTGACTGCAACCGAGTACTACTAGCTGAGCTTTATACCACGCAATAGTGCCATCATTGTTTAGTTTAGTCATGTAAATACATTTACATCCCAAGACATGGTGAGAAGGATTAGGAGGAACTAAAGTTCAAGTAGCTTGCTATTGTAGAGCAGCAAATTCGTATGACATGGCACGTCTCCAAACCAGATGTTTGATAGCTTCGGTGTAAGACATTGGATCAATAGATATAGGATCAGCATGCATGCTGATAATGTTCTTAGGTTTAAGCTTCCCTTACCAAAATCAAGTGACCGTGGGATGTGTGGAGATATTTGTAGGTGGAGCTGGTTCAATCTGTGGAGGAGATAAGGAATGAGAGGGCTGAAGTTGAGGAGTTGTAGATGTAGAAGAGATTGGACTTGTAGTGGAAGATAATTCTTAATGAGTTGTAGACAGAGGAATGTCAGAGTTATGGTGGATGGAAGACTCAGAGAAGGTGTTGGTCTGGGGAGACGTGGCTGTTTGTATAATTGATGGAATAAGCTGAGATGGAGAAGTATAGGAATTATTGGAATAGTTGAAGGATGTGGAGCAGGAGTGTGCTGGGAGAACGAAAAGTTAGATTTGAGAAATTTAACATGACGAGAAATAAATGTTTTATTTGATTCAATGTGAAAGCATATGTAGCCTTTGGTATGAGAGACATAGCCGATGAAGACACAAGGTAAAAATTTGGATTGAAGTTTGTTTTGAAATATGTGAGGTAGAAATGGATAGCAAAGGCAACCGAATGTCTTTAGGAAGGTGTAATATGGTGGTTGGTGAAAGATTAGCTGAAATGGTGATAGGAAATACTTGAGTTTGCAAGTAACCTTATGGGTAATGCTTGCGTTCACAAGCAAACCTATCTCCAATTGGTGAAAGCAACGAGAATAATGCAATATGGGAGAAATCAGCCTCAAAACGGCGGATTGCAATAAGAGAAACAAAGTTAAACAAACACGAGAACAATATACAAATGATCCTCAATACGAGAGGAGGATCGTCTCTCCCAAATCTCTAGACAAGAGAGTCTAGAGTCCAAATGCCAAGAAACCCTAAATTGCAATAAAACAAAATATAACCTCTCCCTAATCCCCTCATGCACTTTAATACAAAAGCTTTCCTAATCTAATTTCCCTCCCAAAGCTCTAGCCATCCCCCTCTATTCAATTTCATATTGATGGGTGGGACCCATTAATTTGGGTGGACAAAGGAGGAAGAGGCGGACACAGTCCGCCTCTTGTATACTTGCTGAGCCAGCCAACGAGCCGACTGGGCCAGTTCTGACTGAACCGACGTAACACTACCGCCCTCCCAAAGAATTTCCTTGTCCTCAAGGTGAAAACCCGGAAACTGCTGTTTCACCCTCTCGTATGGCTCCCACGTGGCATCGTAGTTAGGAAGGTTCTTCCACTGGATCAACACTTCCTTAGTCCCCTCTTCCTTCTGGCGAACCCTCATCAACTATAAGGGTTTCAATACCACCTTTAAATCCTCCATTAATGTTGCCGGTAGCTTGGGGTTGGCTGTATAGTCACCAATGGCCTTCCTCAACTACGATATATGAAAAATTGGATGTATGGTTGCCGTTGGTGGTAGTTTCAGTCGATATGCTAATGCTCTAATCTTCTCCACCACTTCATAAGGCCCAAAGTACATTGGGGTCAGCTTCTCATTCCTCTTGTTGGCGATTGTTTTCTGTCTATACGATCGGAGCTTCAAAAATACTCTTCCCTACTTCAAATTGGATGTCTCTCTGATGCCCGTCCGCTTGTCTCTTCATAATCTGTTGAGCACTCAACAAATGTCTCTTCAATTCTTCCAGCACTCCATCCTTCTCCTCCAAGTATTATTCTACTGAAGAAACGAGAGTGCTATTACTCCCAAAGTGTACCAAGTGGGGAGGATCCCTTCCGTACAACACCTTGAATGGAGTCATATGAGAAGCAGAGTGAAAAGAGGTTTTGTAACAGTACTAAGCCCATGATAGCCACTTAGCCTAGAGCTTAGGTGTCTTAGATACGAAATATCTCAGGTACGTCTCCAAGCTCCTGTTCACTGCTTCCGTTTTGACCATCCGTTTGGGGATGTTAAGCTGTCCTCCTCTTTATCACTGTCCCCTGCAACTTGAACAGCTCTCTCCAAAAATGGATGAGGAACACTTTGTCTCTATCTCATAAACTGACTTCAGCCTGGCTCTAGTAGTCAATACCTGAGTGAAATAAGCAATGGGCCTACGACTTTGCATAAGCACTGCACCTAGCCCATAACCAGATGCATCTGTCTCCACAATGAAGGTTTGAGTGAAATCTGACAAAGTTATGACCGATACCGTAGTTATTGCCTTCTTCAGGCTCTCAAATGTTGATGTGGCCGCCTCCCCCCATAGGAACCCGTCCTTCTTCAACTGCTCAGTGAGTGACCATGCTATGGTGTTGTACCCTTTACAAACCTTATGTAGTAACCTGCTAGTCCTAGAAATTCCTTTAGCTCCTTCAGATTTTTTGGCACTGACCACTTTAGCATTGCCTCAATTTGGACTGATCTGCTGTCACTTTTTATGATACAACATGACCCAAGTACTCGACACTGACTTGTGCGAAGCAGCATTTTTTCAAGTCGACCCTCAGCTGGTGCTCCTGCAGTACCTCTAACACCCTTTTCAAATGCTCCCAGTGCTCCTCCTATGTCCTGCTGTAGATCCGGATGTCATCAAAGAATATTAATATAAATCGTCTGGGATAAGGTTTGAAAACCTTATTCATAAGGGCCTGGAAAGTAGTGGGAGCATTGGTGAGATCAAAAGGCATCACCAAGAATTCATAATGTCCATCATTAGTTCTAAAGGCCGTCTTGGGTACATCCTCCTTCATTCGGATATGATGGTAACCTGATTTCAAGTCTATCTTGCTTAAGATCACTATTCCACCCAATTCATCTAGCAGCTCGTCAATGACTGGTATATGAAACTTGTCGGGTACAATTTCCTTGTTGAGTGCTCTGTAGTCCACACAAAAACGCCAGCTACCATCCTTCTTTTTTACCAATAGAACCGGACTAGAGAAGGGACTGATGCTGGGTCTGATGATTTCTTCCTCTAGCAATTTTCTAATCAACTTTTCGATTTTATCCTTCTAAAACTTAGGGTACCGATAAAGTCGTACACTAATGGGTGACACTCCCTCCCTCAACATGATGGCATGCTCCTGCTCCCTTTGCGATGGAAATCTCTGAGGTGGCTAAAACACCTCTTGGAACTATTGAATCAACGACTAAATGGAGAGGGGTATGTCCCCTCCCTCCTCCAATCTCGCTCCCTCCAAAGTGTGCAACTCCACTAAATATCCTTCGCCAACCAACTGAATATCCCTCACTATCGTTTTAAGAGAAATCAGGGATTTGGAAAGCCCCGCATCTCCCTTAATCACCACCTTCCTTCCATCTACCATCAACTCCATTGTGAGTGCTCCCTAATTTACTTTGGTGTTTCCCAAAGTTTGCAGCCATTTTCATTCTCAGGATGACATTTGTACTCCCAAGCTCTAGTGGAAGAAAATATTCCCTCGCATGAATCCACTGGATCATCAATCGCACTCCTCTGCAAATCCCCTGGCCTTTCTCCACCTTCCCCGTACCCATCATCACCCCGTAATAGCCGGTATCCACCAATCTCACTCCCAATTGGTCCCATATTGGAGAAATAGTGAAGGTGTTTTGATGAAATTCAGAAGTGATTTGAAATTGAACTAAAGGAAAACTGATGCTTGATGATCTACTAAGCTAGCCTGAGCTATCTCAATTGATCATCTTGATCGATCATTGATTGAGGAGATCAATGATATGGAGTTTGATGTGTAGAGCTCCTAGTGAAATGGATCTGGAGGGTTTTAAGGTTGATTTGAACTTTGATTGATTGATTTGATAACATATTGAAAAGTATGTGACAAGTTTATTGATTGATTGAAGACTTGAATGTTTGAGATTTAATGCTGAATTTTGCTAACATGAGATTGAATAACTATAAGAAGGATATGTAATTGATGTATGCAATATGGTTGATTTGGTTTTAATTGAATGCAGGTCATTGACTGAAGATTAGGTGATTGAAACTTGATTGATCAGGAACATGGATAATTGAAGTATGATTGATTGAAGATTTGATATAGGTTTGAATTGGAATTTGAATCAGGTAGAGTTTAAAGTCTGGGTTTGATTTGAAGTATGGATTTGATTGAAGTTTAGGTAGACTAAGGTATGAATTGACTTGAGTTTGAATTGATTATAAACCTGGATTGATTTGAATCTGAATTGATTTTAGGGTTCTGTATAGATCTCATACAAAAATGAGGTCAACACTTGTGACTTATAGAAAGTTCTCAAGATTTACAATGAAGAGGTTTAGAGGTAGGAGATATACTAGATCTTGCTGAGTGAGGTAATTTGAGGAGAACTTGATGTGAAGGGTGTCCCAAGCGTCTATGCTAAAGTTGATGTGAGGAAGATGCTGCTGACAAAGCATAATGTGAGGTAGGACGAGCCGAATAAGTAGGGATGGGGTATAGACCGCGACGACATCCACCGTGAAGGAGAATTTGGTTGGTCTTCAGATCCTTTGTTTTGTAGCCAAGAGGTTCAAATAGGATTGAACAAGAGTTATAAGTAGTTTTGCGATTTACGGATAACAAATTTTGAGTGAGATAGGAACAAAATGAAGTGAAGATAGATGAAACTTACGGTGAGGGGTTGGCAATAAACCTTTACCAGTGTACGTTATGGGTTATGGGTAGTAAATAACCATTTCCAACTAGAACTTGCTGATTTCCTACATATTGTTTGGGATTAGAGACTTGAGTAAAATTGGACATTAAATGTGAGGTAGCGCTAGTATCAAGCAGCCAATCAGAGGCTGGTTGGATTGTATCAACAGAATAAGCAGAGATGAGAAATCTCCACGGTACCAGCATTTGAAGACAGTATGACCAAATTTGCCACAAATTTGACATTCAACGGCATTCTGAGTTGAACAAGATCCACGTCCAGGTTACGAGCAACCACGAGGAGGGCGAGAGAAGTAACGGCTGCGATATCCACGACCACGAGCTCGACCGCGTTGAATAGCAAATGCTGGAATGGGACCAGAAGTTGGAGAAGAAACAGACAGTTCTTGAATGGATTCAGCGGCCAAATTAAGTTCTTCACTACAAAGTAGTGAATAGAAATCATCCAAACTTATTGGATTTAGATTTGTTCTAATGGCTGTCTTGAATGCTTGATAAGAGTTTGGCAATCCTTTCAAAGTATAGAAAATGATATTGTCTGGAGGTAGTGGAGAACCAGCAGAACCAATAGCATCGACTTTACTTTTGATTTCAGAGAGATATTGCATAATCGGTTTATCTTTCATGGAGATGTGATGCAGTTCATTTTTGATTTGAAGAATGCGAGAACGATTCATGGATTGTAAGCGACATTTAATGGTTGTCCATATCTCAAAACAAGAGTTGAGATTGATTACATATGGAAGAAACGTTGGAGAATGGTAGAGTGCAGAACGGTTGCGAGGTTTTGATCTATTAACAACCAAGTTGAATATTCTGGATTAGAATCAAGTCTAGCAGCAGTTGAGATAAGTTTTGGAGGTTTAGGCGTGGAACCATCCAAATAACCATCAAAGCTGTTTGCAGTGAACAGTTTTAGGATCTAAAATTTCCAGAGAGGATGATTTTCAGCTGCATGTTGAATATTGAGGACCAATTTTACATTGGTCATCAGAAACTTAAGCTGTGACGGAATAAAAACGTCTGCCATTTTGACTACTTGTGGAGCTTGAGAAGAGGTAGAATGCGAGGAATTATCCATGCAGAAAAAAAAAAAAAAAACCAAAACAAGAGATCATCAATTGCAGAAGAACTTCAGGCCGTCGGGCAGATCAGGCTCTGATACCATGTTGAACTGCTTCACATGAATCTCCTTTGCTTGCTTCAGTTCCAGCTAGTTCCTGCAGCTGCAAAGAAACTTGATTCTACTGTGAGGTTGAAGAAGACAAGTGTTAGGAATAATTCTCCAGGTATTGTTGGATTGCCTTGCTGCTATGCATTACATGATATATAAAAGGAAAAATACATGAAAACTACTTCAACGGTGTTGATTAATCTGTTACAAGCCAACGGAGGGGATTTTATCAGAACAAGTGTGCTCTGCCATAGAGTAGTGGACATGTGGAAAAAGAGCAGATTTTGTTATAAGTCGGCTTGCTTATCAAAAAGGAAGGAAAACTAAATAGATTAAAAAAAAAAAAAACACAGAAAATTTTAATACTGTTAGTAAATTTTTATTTGCTATTGTACGCCTGTGTTAGGAAAAAGTTCTTATTTATGAGCAAGTGCTTACTTGGAATTAAGTTGACGCGAGGATATTAGAGCTAGATTGGTCAAGCCAAACTAAAAATATTAGGCTATGTAAGTACCTACAAGACTTTGGTACAGGAGGACTGGAAGCTACAGGAGACGTGGAGAAAGCCACTGGCATTGTGGACACTTTGGGAAAATTTTCCTGAACTCTGTCCTCGTCAACATTGATAGTTTATCATTTCGTTCTTGGAGAAGTCTCTTTTGAGATGTATTTCCTTGCTCATCAGTCATTAAAGAAATTTCTTTGTTAGGATGTTTTCGAATCTATGTAAACCTTTGTACGTAGTTCTTTTGGGATCCTAATGCATTGCAATAACAAAGAAGTCACTTCAAATTAAGCAAACCCGGTACATAGGTATAAAATTTAAAATTTTAATGAATTGAACTAGGTGTGTCAATTTTTGACACGACCCGAACCAGACATAAAAAATCCGGATTTGGGTCAATTTGATAAATAAATGGGTTGGGTTTAGGTCCTATTTTTGGATTTGTTTATAGTTCGGGTCGGATTCGGGTTAACCCGGCAACTTGGGTTTAACCTGATGTCATCTGTCAGCCGACTCAGCCCTTCGCTGCTACTAGCTTGTTGTTGGCGCTCAGTCCCTGCTACTGCCGCTTAGACGCTCAGCAGCTGTTTTTGGTTTGCAGCTCACGCATGCCCCTAGCTACCTAGCCCATTCTAAGGTTAGGCAGACCGCGCTCGCGCCACTAGCCCGCTGCCTCCAAGGCTCTGACTGCTGCCGCACTGTCGTCTGTCGCAATTTGCATGGTCCACTCGCCTAGTTGTGCAGTTGTGCTCAAAGGAACTGCCAAGGTGCAAACCCAGCGTGCTGGTTGCAGTTGATTAGACCTCACGACTCACGGAACCTAACCCTATTATGGGTTTGCGGATCGGGTCGGGTCAACCCGTAACCTGTGATGGTCAAGTCCGGGTTGAAAATCTCGACCCATTTATTAAATCGGATTGGGTTCATATCAACCCATTTATGCTCATGTCAACTCGGGTTGGACCTGAACTCGACCCATTGACTCGAATTGACATCCCTAAATTGAACTTACACGACTCTTCAGTGAGATTTAAGTGACATGTTGATCAATATTTCAATTATATAAGATTTTCATTCTTTATAAATTGGGTGTATTCGTCCACGGAGAGATGAGATTGTCGGAGCTTAGACTTGGGGTCCTAATCAATTTAGAAGAATTTACGCAGATCATCTTGATGTGTTGGCTGAGAGTTTTTATTATCAATAAAAAGGTCTTGGATTTGAGATTTGATGTTGAAGCATGGCTTAAACTATGTTTCTACTCTTAGAAGTTTCTCACCCTTCCTCATCACATTAGAAGTAAGCCTCTACTCATGTTTTGCAAAGGTTTCATAGTTACCCATCATAGAATCACCCATTACACTAGGATGGAGAAGTTCGAGAGCATATAGCACATAAGCATTGGAATATTGAAATCTCTAGAAAGCACAAAAGAAAGTGATTTCATTAAATCAAAGATATCATTATAATATCTTCATAATCATTACTGCACAACTTAGGAATTTCAAATGAATCACAACTTTTGACTATTTTAGCATTAATGAAAGTTTACTCTTACGATCTGAGTTCGAACAAAGGCTAACTTACAAATCTCATGTAATAATTACATTAAGCTAATATAAAAGAAAAATACAAGATCAAAGACTAAAGACAGTCGCTTCTCAAGATGATGACTCGAACGAGCTAATGAATCATAAATTTTATTATTATCATCATCATCATTATTACTCTTATTATTAAAAAAAAGAGATAAAAATAAAGATGGGAAGAAAGGGAAATTTTTGTTGTGCATTTTTCATCACTGTCGTTGCTTTGCCGACCGTCGTCGTCAACCTCGTCACTAAGGTATAAAGGGCTTCTAAACTCAAAACTCCAAAATCTCGCTTTCAGCGCTTGCGGCGTGCCGGGAGAGCACTTATACATGTTTTTTTAGCACAGTAGGAGGAAACCCGGTGCGAAGCTTACAGTGATTTGTGTAGGCTTTATACATATTTTTCTTAACATGGCGGGGACACTTCTAAGTACTCGTGTATGTGCTGTCATGCCTGCGGGAAAAAAACTGTGCATTTCAAACATGTACCTCGAAGACCCATACATGTTTTTCTTAGCGTGGTGGGATTAAAGAAAACTACGACCACGGTGTTACTCGACACCTACCATACATACTTTTTTAGCGTGATGGGAAGACCCAACTCTACAAAATTCCCCTAAACAGAGGAGACACAGGGAGGCTGTTGAATTTTTCAGAAGACTTGAATTGAACAAAGCTAGAGGGGACTTAAACAAAAAACACAGAGAATAGAACTTAAATAAATTACAAAGAACATAACCTAATATCTAAAACAAAATCTATAATTTTACAAAATAACAAAATTGATCATACAAGCAAGGATCAAATGAAAGATATAGTGGCATGCTTGTAATCAACGACACAATTTTTCAATGAAATATCAAGGAGTTATCATGTCAACTAAAATGCAAATTTCAACAAACAAATTCACTATGTAAGCCACCCTACAAACACATCCAGAAAGACTAAAATGAATATGATAGTATGTTCATAGGAAAGAAATAACAAGTACAATAGCCTCCATGTAGTCAAACACACTAATCTACTTGCAAGCAACAATGGTGGACATGTTGTAAGTGTGATGGATTCCCTATGAACATGAAAGTACACGCAACATATTGTTTACGAGAAGCACTGGGAGATTTGCATTAAACAATAGCATGCCTGCAAGAAGTCGCAAGTGACTCGTAACAACACTTGCAAACAACAGCAGGAGGTTCGTCATACATTCAGTGCTCCCTCCTACGAGCAACAATGGGGATTTGTGATGCACACAATAAACCACTTGCAGGAGCGACAAGTGGCTCATATCAACACTTGCAAGCAATAATAGATTATTCATCATGTATACAACAGCTTGCACACAAATTAAAGCAACAAATTTTGTGGCGAATATGACTGGCCCATAAGTAGGGAGTGTAGGCTTGAAATGTGCACATTAGCCCATCTATAGGTGACAACGAACAACAAGTTGTGGATGCTAGATCATCCACACATGCCAACGATAAGCAACTATCTAGCAAATGTCCTAACCCCCAACAAGCAAAGGCAATCAATACATAACAAATGCAAATGCTTACGAGTAGCACTAGAAGATTTGTATTATGTGCAACTTGCACGCAACTAACAATGGAAGGCCCACAATACATACATCAGTCCTTCCTACAAACAATGATAGTGAATGTATTGCAAGTATGGTGGACTCTCTACATGCATGAGTAAGAAGATTGCAGCGAGTGTAGGCAAAAAGGATGAGCCTGTAATAAATACAGACACCTACAAGCCACTGTGGGAAATTCATCATGAACACAATAATTTGTATACGATGGTTGGTGACCTTTGTATATTCACTGACGACTTACAAACATATTCAACAAAAATTGCAGTGCACAACGACTAGCATGTAAGAAGTCTGAAATGACCCGTAACACAGTGCTACGACCCACTTACAAACAATATTAGAAGATTCACGCTAAACGTAGTTCGCCTACATGCAACAGTTGGTGACTCCTAAAGACTTAGCATGAACCAAAAGCAGTGTTAACAAAGCTTGCATTGTGCGATAGCTGGCTCTCAAGAAGCAATAAGTGACTTGCGGAAAAACACTAAAATTCACCTATAAGTAGTAGTTGGGAATTTGTAGTAAAAAATTGCAGGCAACTAGTAAGTTGAGGCTGCAAAATTGCGACGCCAGGTTGTCACACCAAATAAATTAGCTCACTTGCAAGCAACAGGTGAGAGGCTCCTGATGCATCATACAATGTATTTGCATGCTAAGTGCTAAAGAAAGCAACAGCTTGTAGAAGAAGAAATGAACTAAACAACGTCACCAAATACACAACCTTCGGAAATTCGTGCATCTTCTAAATGATGATTTCTTGCATAATTACGCATATTCGAATATTTCAGAAGTACCCTCATGCATTGAAATACACACTAAGGCATTCACATCATGTATAGACACATTGTAAAATATAAAGCACATTACGCAAGCATGTTATCCAACATGTAGAATACACAGTGTAATAGTAGCTCGATGAGGGTAGCTAAATACGTTGACTTGCAAATACATGATGTACTACATGAAAGTGTTGGAGTATTATGCAGATGCATTATGCAGGCAAATGGACAATAAGTAGTAGTTGGGAATTTGTAGTAAAAATTTGCATGCCATTGATAAACTTAGGCTGCAAAATTATGATGCCATGTTGTCACACCAAATAAATCAGCTCGCTTGCAAGCAACAAGTAAGAGGCTACTAATGCATCGAACGATGTATTTACAGGCTGATTACCAAAGAAAGCAATAGCTTATAGAAGAAGAAATGAGCTAAACAACGCCACCAAATCCGTAACCTTCGTACAAGAGGACATAAGGCATTCACAGCCACCCTTAAGGAAACTTGTGCATCTTCTAAATGATAATTGCTGGCATAATTAAGCATATTTGGATATTTCAGAAATACCCTCATGCATTGAAATACGCACTAAGGCATTCACATCATGTATACACACGTTGTTAAATATAAAGCACATTACGCAAGCATGCTATCCAACATATAGAATACACCATATAGCAGTTGCTCAATACGCTGACTTGCAAATACATCATGCACTACGTAAATGTGTTGGAGTATTATGCAGATGCATTATGCAGGCAAAAGGACTATATGTATATACATGCATGTAACAAAAATACGTTATACGATACATTAGTGCGCTAAACCACTACATTACATATTAAGCATGTCATGCAAGATGCAAATGCGTATGCCAATATACATGCACATATCTAAAATACACAAGTAGATACATAAGTATGTTAACATGTAGATGAAAATATAGGTGCATATGTGAGTATGCATATATGTCGTGTACACCCATTGCACTACATACATATAACTAACATACAAATACATCTTGCATAATGCATCTAAAAATATATACCCGCATGGGCCCCAACGAGCATGATGTATGCACATACGTGATGTCTGAGGAGGCTGCACGGGTCAAGAAATGAATCTAAATTCAAGCCCGATCCTTTTATGTGGATTGATCGGAGTCGACACAGCTCAAACTATCAAATAAGTATACGGTCGTGACACCGACCAGGATTTTTTTTTATATATATATTCATATTAGGCCTTCAAGGTCTATTATAATAAAAATTCACTAATAAAGGCCTAAAGTCGACAACGAACCCATTCCTCTGTCGGTAAGTAGACAGAGCCTACAAAGTTCAACCATTAAAATTAAAAAAGTTCCCATAAGTATCCTGATGATGGCCGTGTTGATGGAAAATCTCAACAGGAGGGGACCCCAAATATTTAAAAAATACTTACCAAATTTTCACGAAAATTTAAAATTGAAAAAAAATCATCAAACTTAAAACATTTAAAATTGGAATTAAATCATCTAAACACTCAAAAAAAAAAAAATCCATCTACCTTCTGTAATAATTTATCGATGTGGACAAATTTGAAAATCACTTCAGCTCACAAAAAATAAATTTTTGGTTAAGAATATTACTATGATTCATTCTCAAACTGTCTCTTGCTAGTAAGGACATAGTATGTCCTCTAATTGGTGGTTTCGTTGACAAATTGTATCACACGTAAACGATTATGACCAAAACCCTCCGACGGTTTTGCCGCTAAATGGCATAATTATATTACAGTTATGGTCAGAGCCCGTATGCTCCCCAACGACATCAAATTCTTGACCAATGAATCAATAGGATATGATCGATAGGGCACAAAGTTCTCTGTTAGCTAAGGTGGATTCAAATCTGTCCTCTTAGACAAATATTCACCTCATGTCTACAAGATAACCTTGGACGAAGCAATCCATAGCTGTCGATAAGGATTCTTCTGTCAGGTTGGATCGACTACCTACTCTGACTAAGTAGATCAGGGACCCTGATGACCCGGGACGACATAATCATAGGATCTTGATCGGGTCTATCATAATTCCCCCCACCATCTGCTTTAAGTACAAGGTGGTGAATTAATTTTAAATGTTAAATTTTCAAATACCAAATCATGCCACCATCGTATTCGTTTAACGACTAGCCTTAATCGATAGTTCTCTTTCGCTACCAGGAGGTGTAAATAATCATAGGAGCTTGTGCCTATATGAAACCTAAACTAAGATCATTAAGTCCTCGCAAAATGAGGGTGAAATCTCTTGGTAGTGTCTTATTTAAAATCCAATTTGCCTTCTAAAAATTTACCTCGAAACTTGTTCTTGACGACCCGAAAGAAAGAAAAGAGCTGCAGAGAGACCGGGGCACGAATTTTCGGAGCCCACAACAATTTTCTTATTGCTTTCTACGAGACTTTTTAGTTAAAAAACATCTTGAAAGTAATGAAAAAATAGTGGTAAAAAATTATCCCTAACGAAGCTTAAGTGCGGGTAATGCTGATTGAGAGATGAAATATGCATCCAATATTTAAGTAATCTTCCATGCATTATATCTTAACACAATAGCAAACTAGAAATATTACTATCTGTTGGAAACTTCTTAACTAGAAAGGGAAAGAACTCACCGAAAAGACGAAGTACTGGGAAATCCCATTCTATCGGCTGTAAACAATTTCTTTCAATATACGTCAATGGAACAAGTAGCGAAAGTAGAGAAATAAGATAATACTAATAGTTATTTTAAGAGTTGATGTGAATTAATTTAGTTAATAAACTTTTTAAAAATTATTATCGAAATATTGAGTTTGAATTCCTCTTGCATATCTCGACAATCACCTAAGTTTAACATACAATTATAATTTTAATCATTGATTTTATTTTAAATACTATAATGTTAAATGAACTAAGAAGTCTTATAACATTTAGTAAAAATTGAACAAATTTTCAATTAAATATAAAATATAAAATTATGTATCAATAAGTTTTAAATTTTAATTATTATCATATCGCTTTTCCATAATTTCATCCTTTTAAATTAAATCATGCATTGCCATCACTTGCATTATAACAAAAATAATAATAATATCATACAATGAATGAGAAGGAAAAAATTACTAGTTTTTTTAAATATATATATATATATATATATATATATATATATATATATATATATATATATATATATACTCGGCCCATTTTTTTTATCAAGATAGACTTAGACCATCTCCAACTGAATTTCATATCAGAGTATGTCGTCCATCATTTGCTCCATTCGAACTCCAAATCACGAATTTTTATTAGTTCCGGTGTCCTGACGTGGCTCTACGTTTGGACGCCAATAACATAACGCCACGTGCTCTTACTTTTTATTGCGCGGCTCGACGACCCGACCTGGACCGAAACCCGTGGTTGCTATGTTCGTGTATTGCTAGGTATTGCTCGGTATTGCTAGGTATTAATTACTAGGTATTGCTCGGTATTGTTAGGTATTATTTTACAATAACGAGAAATACTAATCTGTGAAGACCAATATCGAGCAACACTGATCAATACCTAGCAAAACCGAGGTATCGCTCGGTATTCCTCGATATTGCTAGGTATTGGTCTTCATAGAATGATATTTTTCATTATTGTTGAGCAATATCTAACAATACCCCAATATGCACAAATCAGCCAATACATAGCAATCCCGGGTCCGGTCCGGATTGGGTCGTCGGGCCACGCGGTAAAGAGTAAGAGCACGTGACACCTTTTTACTAGTGTCCGAATGTATAGACGTCAGGACACCGGACCTAATAAAAATTCCCAAATCACACGCCAAATTTCGATAGGTGAACAGTTCAACATCCTACGCCAAAAAAATTCGCTGCGAAATTTACCGAAGAAGCGCACGAAAGAGGACAATATCGCATCAAATATGACGATGTTCAAAGGAAGCATGCAAAAGAAGAAGAAATAGCATTAAATTAGAGAAGAATAACTGCATTTTCAAGTGGAAAAATGAATTTTTCAGTTAAAGATGCCCTTAAGACTCGTGACATTTCAATTTTTAAGATATTCAAACATAATAAAATACATAATGAAATAATAAAATATTAAAAAATAGAATAAATATTTTAAAAAATACATAATGAAAATAACGTGACAAAATGTTAATTATATCCCGATGATACTTCGAAAACAAGAATTGATCTGCACAATATCCTTCTTCATATCAATAAAAATTCGCAATAAAATGCGGCAGCCTTCTTTTAACAGAAATTTGATATCCATTCTGAAACCTTCGCACAATTCCAACAATTAAAGTATAAACAGAACCGCTAAAAAATTCAACTCACCTGCAGTTTGCTTATTAGCAGCGACAACACATTACTGTGCAATAGCCATGAAATACTACAAAACACTTAAATAACCAATAATTCAACAATTGGTCCTTCAATGGCAATGAAAGAGAAGACCAGTTTATTATTAGACTGCAATGAGCATCATTTGACATAGCTCCAAAGTGCATCGGTGCTCTGGCTCCGCCGCATAGCTTCACTGAGTAGCTTTTTGCCAGAATCTAAGTGCCGATTAGTTGGTTTGGTAGCAGAATGTAGCAGATGCGTGCGTGCATGCCGATCCTTGGCCAGCTTCATCGACGTTACCTCGACATGGCTTTGCCTTCCATGGTTTTTTGTCAACTTGTGAAGACCTGCAGAGCTCATGGACGCCTTCAGTGGAGGTTTGTGCTCTGCTCTGATACTTCTATCGAAGTGAGGAGCAGAAGCAGCAGCAGCAGCAAAATTGCTACGTCCTGAAACTTCTTTTGAGCCCTTCCTAATGGCCTGCTTATTGTAGTAAACTAAATTAGGAAGAAGGCCTAGAAGAAACTTCTTAAGCTGCTCATCTCCAACGTTTATCTGGGCAGGATTACCCTCAATATTTATTGCTTGCATGGAGCTGTAATTAGCTGCTAGCTGCCCAAGGCCTTTAACAGTAGAGATTTTATTGAACCGCAAGTCTATTATATTCAGTTTGACAAGACGGTGAAGGCCTTCGACCTCACTGATCTTATTACCAGCTAGATACAGTTCCTTAAGGGAGGTACAGGAAGATAAACCTTGCATGAATAAACAATGAAGATTATCAGAAAGACATGAAAGGTAGGATCTGGTTTGTAGTCGAAATAAAATAAGCAGCTTAAAAGGAAGAATGGAATAGAAAATCAGCTTTGGAGTTGCACATTACTGTATATTAACTAGTTTATAATTGGAAATATCAACGTTGGTTTTAATTCAGTTCATTAAGGTTCATCAACAAAAAATGTGAAAAGATTCATGCAAAATAAACCAATAAACTAAAGGTTATATTGAAGATAACAGAAAGTAAAATGGCTGTAGAAAGCAAGCAAGAATAACAAAAAAAAAAAAGTGCATTAAAAAAAAATCAAAGGTAATAAAATACCATGGCCAATTTTAGTTATTCGGTTATAGCTAAGGTCCAATACACGAAGGTGCGATAGATCACGGAGGCCTTCAATTGTGGATATGTTATTCTTTGATAAGTTCAACATGTGGAGACCTTTAGGAAGAGATCCTGGAGTTACCCGAGCTAGGAAAAAACAAAAGAACATAATGAACATTTTATGAAGTAGTCGGTAAAATAAGATATTAACGTGAATAAGAAAGAAGCACAGCATACCTATAACATTTCCTGATAAGTTTACTACCCTCAAACTGACAAATGGACTCAGAACAGGGACTGTGACCAACCCAAGATTTGCCATCTGTGTTGATGAGGATGTGGAAGTTAAGGATGAGATACGATTGCGAGGTACTTCGATGGCTTGGAGACTTCTAGCATCCGGTTTCCGAGAATCCACAGAAATTTTGGGATCTTCATTGCAAACATTAGCCGATCCCTCTCCTGGTTCTTCAACAATGAAGTCACCGCAGATATCTATCTGGCTTATCCAATGTTCTACTCTCTTCATGCTGAATTCCTCCGGGGTCAGTTCTTCCCAGTTGCAATGAGAAGTTCCTTGCTTGATCTCAGCATCTTTTGCTTCTAATTTTCTGGAGTCATCTGCAAAATAAATGTAGCAAATCATTTTTGAATTGTATGCAGCTTTATTTACCCAAATCAAACATCAAGCTCAATGATTACCATCACTATCATGATCGTGAACCATTTCACTTCTAACCAAACTGAGGCCTTCTTCTTTTGAAAGAAAATAACAAGGAGCTTTCCCTCACCATCAGAATTTGGCTTCAAGTAAGAGGGAGAAACAATGATAGTTTTTATCACTGTTGATGCCAGAATCAAAATATCTTCCATGAGTTTGAAATTCGGCTCCCAGTCCTCTGAAGTTATTCAGATCCGAAAAGGAATGAGATCTGTGATAGGTAAGTCTATGACTTATCGTATCTTCACTGGATTCAGACACATTGACCTTCAGGTTGATCATAGAACATGATCTTGATAAAGTAGGAAGTTTCTTGGAGGAGCATCTAGAGATATCAGCAAGCTGATCATGATCAGACTGCTTTAAATTTTCAACAGAGTATAGAGAATCATTATGTGTGGAATCCGCAAGCAAATCCCGGGATTTAATCAAAACATTTTTCTTTTGCTTATTATGATAACTCTTTCCATCATTTTCATGGTGATTGAACTCGGAAGAAATAGTATCTCCAAAAGAATCCCTAACTTCCTTCGTATTCCAATCATTCAAGTATTCACGTGAAAAGCCATGATCAATATCAACACCCCCCATGATATCATCGCCATAGAAATCACTTTCTTTCTCCATCATGTTTCCAAGAGAATGACTCTTTTTGATCTGTACAGTTCGAATTATCACTTCACTAGCCTCAGAAAGCTTAGCTTCGAGATCTTCTGATTGCCAGCATTCCTTCTGAAAGCATGGAGATGTATTTCGGTCCACAGTATTACAGGAAGAATTACTGCCAGCCATAGGATTTGTTTCTATAGATCCCGTAACAAGCTTTATCGATTGATCCTCAGTCACACTTTGACAATCAGCAAGCAACTTCCCTACAGATTGTTGAACTACTTTCTGCAGAAATGGGGGAGATAGCCATGTTCAGCACCTAAAGGTATTTTCAACTTGTACATGAAAGAAAAAGGAAAATAAGAAAATCTAGCATACCTTCGATTTGTTGGCGGGAGTGGAGAAGCAGGAGAACCTAACCATCATAATTAGAAAAAAGGAAAATTCTTCGAGCAAGTGAGGTTGTTTCTTTTTGTTGTAGTGTGCAACTAAGATACTGAGAAGAAATAACAAACAAATCCTGACAAATGTTGAAGAAGAATAGCCAGAAACACATTACTTATTACCTCGTACCACAATGACTAGCTAGAATAGTAACACTGCTCTACACTCATTGCAATCTTAATCACCACTGGCATTAACCATAATCAAGCGAGCGTCCCTCAAAAACACGGCAGAGTCTCCAAACATGGATGACTATGAACCCAATGGCAAGAGTAAGGTAATCACCCAGTCATTATGGCCACACACCACTTGGAGGTGCAAAGATAATATAATTCTCATCTACAGCGGCCAGGCTGAAAAGAGAACTTGATCAACTAGAGGGATAAAATGCCAATCACATATATCAGGTGCAAGCCTGCAATATCAATTGTAAGTTAAACCTCTAGGAAACAAAGCAAAGTACCATGCCATTCATATCTTGACCACGATAAGCAAAAAAACATAATAGTTTCAATATATAATGTAAAATTTGAAAAAACACAGAGAAAATCAGTAGTCTCAGGTTTCATTTGGAACGTTGATCACATCCAATAAGGTGTAAGGATACGGTCGATGTAATCTAATCATGTCGTCGAAAATCCAAAGCCCACATCATCAAAAAGTGATTGGAGGGTCAACTTGATCTCAGCTCGTCATTACGATCCAAAGTTCCATTCAAATCTCGGGTCGCCATCACGTGGGATCCAAGTGGGGAGACCAAAAGAGGGATGGAGGGAGAGGAGGGGCCGTGAGACTTAGGGAGAGGGTGGCTCACTCGGTTTTAAGCTAGGGGAATTCGGTTATGGATGGGGGTCAAAATGGTAGAGTGCAGGAAATTACTGAATTAACTTTATAGAGATTTGGGAGGTTTCTTGGGGGATATATAATTTGCAATTTCAATTAAAATCAAGGAGGGAGGGTGGAGGTAAAAGAGGAGGAATTTGGGCTGAATTTGTGGACTATTAAGGTGATAGGACGAGAGAGGTAGGGCATTAAGGGACCGGCCACCTGACAGTAGAGAGGGGCGTTGGGTTTCATGTCAATGGGACCACCACAACGTAATCTCACAGATTTTACAAAAACGGAACATTAAATTTCAGATTTCATGAAGGGGAATATAACTTCTAATTTGAGAGGGCATCAATTGGAGTAATTTTGAATTTAGTCAAATTGAACAACAATTGAAACTCAATTACAATTGATTGCCTAAAATTAAGGAGATAAATTATGAAACAGTATGGGTCATAAAACATTCAAATATCAAATTCATGAAAGTCAAAAGAGTGGGGAGGTAGGTGTGCGGCCGCGGAAGGGGAAAGGGAGCCGCTGGCTGGGAAGTGGCTAGCCGGTGCGCTGCCGGGTTTGTGCGCAGCGCGGCCTGGGCAATTCCGGTAGGGGTGGTGGCTGGCAAGAGCAAGGAGATATGGATATGAGTGGGGGGTGGAGGGGAAGGAGGGGGAGGGAGGGGGGGGGATGGGGAGGGAGGTGAATTCCTCGAGATCCAATCATGAAACATCAACTCTCCACACTAGTGGCTCATATCCAAATCTGCCACAACACGAATTGCGATCAAGAAGAACTAAAGAAAAATCGAAAGGAAAAGAAAAACCTAGGAAATCCTGACAAAAGTAGATCATAGTTTCTCCTAAGAACTCACTAAGAGATTCGGAGGAGGGTGAACCACAAAGAGAACATAAGTGGCAATTTCATTCATCAAAAACCTGAAATTACTAATGCATGAGGCCTCATATAAATATGCCAAAATGAAATACCAAGAATGTACAAATGCCCTTCGGACTACATAAAGCGGACTCAAGGCCCATAAGGGCAAAAGCGGAAAAACATCACAACTCAAAATAAAACTAATACATAAAATGACAAAATACAACTACATGCTCGTGGCCGGTCGATCTTCGGCGTCTACATATAAGTACATTGCCTTCGTAAAATGCTGACAGAGTATCTTCATCATTCAACTCCACAAAAATTCCCACTCCCTTCACCCTTTCCGCCTCATTGGAGATGCCTCACAATGATAATCTCCTCTTCCTTCCCTCATTACTTTCTACCTTCCCGATACCTTCCCACATTGTACTCTATATTAGAGTTTTTTTTTTTTGCACCCCACTTCCCAGTCATAATTGAGCTCACTGTCTGCTCCCTCGCTACTATGTTGGTTGGAGTATGGAAACTTTCAAATAGTTTTCCTTATCATTCCTTCTAGTTGGGAAACGTTTTCCTCCAATTGTGTCCTTTCTAATCCTCAAAGTTGTCGTTTAGTACCTACATACAAAGCCAAATGTTAAATTTAGGATATGATTCTCATTGGCCATTTTATTAATTTTCTAATTGCCACTAATTGGAGAATTATATCTAGATTTCTATTTGGCCCAACTATTGAGAATTATATCCAGGACTTGCTATTGCATCATTCTCGAATTCTCCTGTTTGTGCTGCGTGCCTTGTGATTGTTTTGGGTAAAAGTCATTAATAGCAGAATTTTGTTTGCGACTAAAGATATTAACCTGTCCTTTGGGCACCTTTTTCTTTTTTTTTTCTTCAGGGATAAAAAGACATTCGTAGATCATGAATATGGGGTTAATCTATCTATAATGCTAGAGAGGTGACCCGATTTGCGTCAACCAACTTCACATGTTATTCAGGCTGATTACTCTCCCCTCGTGGTGAGAAGGCCTCACGCTCTGATGGTTGATGATAGCGTTTTTTTTTTTTCTGGGACACTTTTGGATCACCAGAAGGTTGTTTCTGAAGAGGTTATTTATGTTTGAATCCTTTGGTTTTCGCTTTGGAGATACTTACGGTTTTACTGTATCTTCAGATATTTTCACTTTGGAGAGATTTTTTGTCATCGCAAAAGTGTACTTTTAACATGCTAAATTATTTTTTGCCATATAGATACGCTTATTTTGTTAACAATACAACTTGGGGCTTCTTTTTGGACCTATTTTCAAAAGTAATTTTATAGTATAAAAAATTTTTTGAATTAGAAATTATTTGTATAGTTTTTTAGAAAGCATTATCAGAAAGTGTTCCCAAATAAAAACTTTAATGATTAGATTTGATGAAATGGTCCTTTGAATAGCACAAACGTTCACATGATGCCTATTTCAGCACCAAAAACCTCGCCCTGGGCTTATGACCACGTACGGAATTCGCTAGCGCTCTACTAACCGGATTTTTGGAGTTTATATCGTTTTATGAGAACATATTTAGTTTAGTACTTACGGTAATAAATTTATTTAGAAGTTCAACATTCTGTAAGTGAGTAATCAATATTATACCGTTGTGGATAGAGGGTTTAGATTGGATTAGATGGCCGTCTTGTAATTTCTAGAGTGATTTGAAACTGATGGTAGAAGAAAAGTGTTGAACTGCTTCATCATGATATTCTCCCTCTTGCATTAGTTTATCAGCTAGTTCCTGCAGCGCAAAGAAAGAACTTAATTCTACTATGAGGTTGGGGAAGGAAACATGTGGTTGGAATAATTCTCCAGGTATTGTTGCATTGGCGCCTTGCTGCTATGCTTACATATTATACTAAGGAATATTACATGAAAACTACTTGAACGGCGTTGATTATCTGTTACAAGCCAAAGAGGAGGGGATTTCTATCAGAACAAGTAGTGCCTGCCCATAGATAGCGTGTGCATTGGAAAAAGAGCAGTCTGTTAATAAGAGTTGGCTTGCTTATCACACCGCAAGGCTAACATTTGCTTCAAAATGTCGAGCTGGTTCGTAAACAATTGGATCGATGAATAGATAAGGATTTGTAAACAAGTTAGCAAGCTGATCAGTTGTATGAAAAATGTGAGATAAGTTAAGCACTTGTCTTTATGCATTCATGGACAAAGTGAAAATCGATTTCAACGATTGCTGATTCTGGCATGAAAAATTAGATTGTTTTGTAAGAGCAATAAGGAGATGTCATCACATAGTAACACTGTGGGTTGAGTTAACATGATTTGATATCTGTAGATGTCGATGAAGCCTAGATATTGTCTGAGTGCCATGGGAAAGTGCACGGATATTCTTTTGATGGAGGATTGAGCGGTCAATTTTGTTGATTTTCTTATATGCCATATATAAGATTCATGTGCCAGAAAGCACAACAAAACCAGTGGTTGGATTTACGGATCAAGAGTGGTCTGCCAGCCAATCTGAGTTTGAATAAGCAGTCAAAGTGTAGTTTGAGTAGAGTGATTTGTATACCAAAAGAAAGAGTACCTTTAAGATATCAAAAGGAGTCCATTTGGAAGTTTACAGATCATTCTCTTGAGGTTTAAGCATATACTGACACATTTTTTAACAGTGAAGTAATATCTGGTTCGTGGATGTTGGTACTGAAGGGACTCAACTAGATGGTGAAAAAGATCAAATAGTCTAAGACAGAAGAAAGATTTAGTAGGTCCTGCGATTTCCATGTAGAATTGTGGGAATGGGAGGACGGAATTGTTTGCAATCAGAACATACCAGTCATGACGCGAAGTTATTTGAGACATAGGATGTTTGGACAAAATGGAGGTCCATGTAATGAATGTGAAACTTGCATACATGAAAGTATTGATATTCTGCCCAAATTCATCTGAAATTGTCTGAATAGAGCGGTTTTAACATGATTTATGGTATTATTGTCATTCTCCTGTAAAGAGTTGTCATCAACATATATAAGTATATACAAAAGTAGTTTACCGATTGTTTGCGATATATCAGTAGGGGAGCGGATCAGCGGTAGCTGTGGGTGGAACCAAATGGAATAAGTTAGGTGTGAGTAATGTCTCTAAATCATTTGTCTAGGTGATTAGTTTTAAATTGCCTATAGAGAGATTTGTGTAGAAGACGAACGTGTAGTGTCTGGATGAATGAGTCTTTAAACCAGGAGTTACTCATATGAGACGTTTCTTTAAAGTCCCCATGCAAAAAGCATTTTGACAACGAGCTGTAAATTTGCCACTGAAATGAATGTTGAAAATGCGAGCATAATTCGTAAGGCTGATAGTTTTGCAACATACTAAAGGAGTTGAGGTTGTCTAAGCAAATTGCTTGATTGCACACGAGTCTACTAGCAGAGACTATTATACCACGCAATAGTGCCATCATGTGTTATTAGTTAAGTCATGTAAATCCATTTACATCCAAGACATGGGAGAGATTACGGAGAAACTAAAGTTCAAGTAGCTTGCTTTGTAGAGAGAAATATCGTATGGACATGGCACGTCTTACCAAACCAGATTATGATAGCTTCTTCCCGTTTGGTAAGACAATTGGATCAATAGATATAGGAATCATAGATCATTAAGTAGACTAACATACTTAGAATTAAGCATCCAACCAAACTCGTTATCCCTGATGTGTATATTTAGGACAATCTAGTTCATCTTGGAGACACTGGATAGGGTGTTGATTGATATATGTAAATAGATACTTGTATCCTGGACAGTCACTCATAATACATTCTAAAACAATAGATACGTCCCTTCAATCAAGATATCAGAGTTCTACTCCGGTGATGAAATCTCAAGAAGTCATTTCCCTATCTCGGGATCCCGTGCTATTCTGTAAATTCCACACCCTTATCCCACCCACCAACCCCCAAACACCAAAAAACCACATAACACCCACAAAAAACCCCCCCCCCCAATAGAATAAAAAAATAAACAAACCCCAAATATAAGTTCCATTTATTAAAATAGTTAACCCCCCCCCCCCCCGACCTTGTGAGCTAGGGTGCTGCTGGCTGAGAACGAAAAAGTTCAGATTTGAAGAAATTTAACATGCGAGAAATAAAATGTATTTTTATTTGATACAATGTGAAAGCATATGTATCCTCTTGGTATGGAGACATAGCCGTGAAGACACAAGGTAAAACTTTGGAATTGAAGTTTGTTTGAAATATGTGAGGTAGAAATGGATACAAAGGCAACCGATGTCTATAGAAGGTTAATATGGGGTTGGTGAAGATTAGTGAAATGGTGATAGAAATACTTGATGTTTGCCAAGTAAACCGTTATGTGGTAAGCTTGCGTTCACCAGCAACACCTAATCCCATGGTGAAAGCAACGAGAATAATTCAATCATGGAGATAATCAGCTCAAAACGGCGGATTGCAATATGAGATAACAAAAGTTAACAAAAACACGGAGGAACAATATACAAATGATCCTAATCGAAGGAGATCGTCTCTCCCAAATCTCTACTAGACATAGAGTGGTCTAGAGGCCTAAATTGCACAGAAACCCTAAATTGCAATAAAACAAAATATAACTCTCTCCGCTTAATCCCCTCATGCTACTTTATATAACTAAAACTTTTCCTAATCTAATTTCCCTCGCCAAAAGCTCTATCCAATCCCCCTCTATTCAATGATTTCATATTGTTAGGGTGGGACCCACTTAATTTTGGGGGACAAACGGAGGAAGAGGCGGACACAGTCCGCCTTGAGGTATACTTGACTGAGCCAGCCAACGAGCCGTCTGGGCCAGTTCGTGACTAATCCGACGTTACCTGACATAACGCCTCCCCAAAGAATACTCTTGTCCTCCAAAGGTGAAACCAAACCGGAACCAACTGCTAGTTTCACAACCCGCTCGTATGGGCTCCCAAGTGGCAATCGTAGTTAGCGAAGGTTCTCTCCACTGGATCAACACTTCCTTAGTCCACTCTACTTCCTGTCAAACCCATCATCAATATAAGGGTTTCAATACCACCTTTAAATCCTCCTAAATGTTGCACGGTAGTTCGGGTGGCTTATAGTCACCAATGGCCTTCTTCAACAACGATATATGAAAAATTGGATGTATTGGTATGCCGTTGGTAGTTTCATCGATATGACTAATGCTATATCTTACTCACACTTTCATATAGGCCCAAAGTACAATGGGTCAGCATTATCATTCTCTGTTACAGGCGATCGTTTGTCTGTCTATATGAATCGGCAGCTTTCAAAATAATATTTCCCTACTTCAAATTGGATGTCCTCTCCGCATGCCGCGTACACGTCTGTTCTCTTCATAACTTTGAGCATCTCAACAACTGTTGCTTCAATTCTTCCAGACTTCCATCCTCTCTCCTCCAAGTTATTATCTACTGAAGAAACGAGAGTCAATTACTCCCAAAGGTGTACCAAGTGGGGAGGATCCCTCCGTCGCTACATCACCTGGAATGGGTTCATATGGAAACAGAGTGAAACAGAGGTGATTGGTTAACTAGTACTAAGCCATGATAGCACCTTAGCTTGAGCTTAGGATGTGTCTAAGTATACGAAATTATGCTCGAGGTACGTCACCAAGACTCTTTTTCACAATGCTTCGTTTTGACCATTTTTACACGTTTGGGATGTTTAAGACTGTCTACGCCTCTTTATATCACTGTCCCTGCAACTTGAAACAGCTCTCCTCCAAAAATGATGAGGAACACTTGTCTCTTTCTCCATAACTGACTATCAGCCTGAGTCTTAGTAAGTCAACATACCTGACGGATGAAGATATGCAATGAGGCTACGACTTTGCCTTAAGCACTTCACCTAAGCCTCATCACCAATGCATCTGTCTCCACAATGAAGGTCTTGAGTTGAAATCTTGCAAAGTTTGACCGATACCGTAGTTTTTGCCTGATCTTCATGTGCATCTCACAATGATGATGTGGCCCGCCTCCCCCCATAGAACCGCTCCTTCTCGAACTGTCTCAGTGAGTGACGCAGCTATGTTGTTGTAACCTTTTGCAAACCTTATTAGTAACCTGCTAGTCCTAGAAAATTCCTTAGCTCCTTCAGATTTTTGGCACTGACCCATTAGCATTGTCCCCCTCAATTTGGACAGTTCGCGGTCACTTTTTATGATACAACATGACCAAGTACTCGAACATACTGACTTGTTGCGAAGCAGGCATTATTTTCAAGCGACCCTCTGAAGTGGTGTCCTCTCCTGCAGTACCTCTAACACCCTTACAATGCTCCCATGCTCCCCTATGTCCATGCTGTAGACCGGCATGGCATCAAAGATTATATAAATAAAATCGTCTGGGATAAGGTTGAAAACCTTATTCATAATGCCTGGAAAGTTTGTGGATGGGCATTGGTGGAGGTACATAAGGCATCACCAAGAATTCATATGTCCATCATTAGTTCTACAAGTGCCCGTTGGGTAATCCTCCTTCAATCGGATATGATTGAACCTGATTTCAATGTCCTATCTTGCTTAAGAACACATGTTACACCCAATTCAACTAGCAGTCGCAATGACTGGTATGAAACTTGTCGGGTACAAATTCCTTGTTGATGCTCTGTAGTCCACACAAAAATATCGCCAGCTACACCCATACCTCTTTTTCTACCAATAGACCGTACTAGAAGAGGATGATGCTGGGTCTGATGATTTCTGCCTCCAGCAATATATTCTAATCAACTTTTCATTTATCCTTTCTAAAACTTGGGTACGATAAGTCGTACCTATGGGTGACACTCCCTCCCTCATACATGATGGCATGCTGCCTGCATTTCCCCTTGCGATCGGAATATCCTCTGAGGTGGCTGAATCAACCCTCTTGGAACTATTGAATCAACGACTAAATGGAGAGGGGTATGTCCCTTCCCTCCTCCAACTTCGCTTCCCTCCAAAAGTGTGCAACTCCACTAAATATCCTTCGCCAACCAACTGATATCCCTCACTATCGTTAAGAGGAAATCAGGGGATTTGGAATTAGCCCCGCATCTCCTTAAATCAACACCTTCCTTCCATCAACCACAACTCCATTGTGAGTGCCTCCACAATTTACTTTGGTTTCCCAAGTTTGCAGCCTTTTTCCATATCATCAGGGATAGACATTTTCTGTACTCCCAAGCTTCTATGGAAGAAAAGAATTCCCTCAGCATGAATCACTGGATCATCATCGCACCCTCTGCCAAATCCCCTGGCCTTTCTCCACCTTCCCCGGTACCCATCTATCACCCCGTAATAAGCCGGTATCCACCAATCAACAACTCCCCAATTGGTCCTCATATTGGGAGAAATTAGTGATAGGTGTTTTCTTGATGCGATACATTCTCCAGATGATTTGTAAATGAACTAAAGGGTAAACGATTGCTTAGATGATTCTACTAAGCTAGACTGAGCTATCTATTGATCATCTTGAGTCGATCATTGTGAGGAGATCAATGATATTAGTTTGATGTGGTAGAGCTCATAGTGATCGGATCTGGAGGGTTTTAAAAGTGTTGATTTGGAACTTTGATATGATTGTATTTGATTGAACAATTATATGAAAAGTTCATGTTACACATAGTTTATTTGATTGATTGAGAACTTAGCCGAAGTTGAGATTTAAATCTGAATTTTGCTAACATGACTTTGAATAAACTATAAGAAGGAATGAGTAAAATGTGATGTATGGCAATATGGTTGATTTGGTTTTTAATTGAATGCAGTACATGTGACTGAAGATTAGTGATTGAATCACTTGATTGATCAGGAACACCATCGGATAATATGAAGTAAGATTGATTGAGATTTGCTATAGGTTTGAATTGGAATTTGAATAGTAGAGCTTTTAAAGTCTGGGTTTGTATTTGAAGTATGGATTTGAACTGATAGTTTAGGTAGACTAAGGTATGATTGATTGAGTTTGAATTGATTATAAACTGGATTAGATTTTGAATCTGAATTGTTATTTAGGGTTATCTGTATAGAATCTCGCATACAACGAAGAGGCTCAACACTTGTGACTAAAAAGTTTCTCAAGATTTACAATGAAGAGGTTTAGAGGTAGGAGACTAGACTATATCTTGCTGAGTGAGGTAATTTGAGGACAACTTGATGTGAAGGGTGCCCCTTCTCCCAAGCGCTATGCAAAGTTGATATGTGAGAAGATGCCTGCTGCTTGACAAAGCAAAATTGTGAGGGAGGACGAGCCGAATAGTAGGGATGGGGTATACAGACCGCGACGCATCCACCTTGAAAGTGAATTTGTTGGTCCTTCAATCCTTTGTTTTGTACAGCCCAGAAGGTTCATATATGGATATGGAACAAGAGTTATAAGTAGTTTTGACGTATTTTAGGATCACAATTTTGAGTGAGATAGGACACACAAATGAAGTGAAGATAGATTTTTGCAAACTTACGGGGAGGTAGTGTTGGCAATAAACCTTTACCAGTGTTACGTTATGGGTTATTGGGTAGTAATAAACCATTTCCAACTTAGAACTTGCTGATTTCACCCTACAATGTTGGATATTGATTGACTGTAAATTTGGATACATAAATGTGAGGTAGCGCTAGTACAAGCAGCCATCAGAGTGGTATGGATTTAATCAACAGAATAAAGCAGATGAAGAAATCTCCACGGTACCAGTTTTGAAGAAATATGACCAAAATTGCCACAAATTATGGCACATTCTAACGGCATTCTGATTTGAACAAGATACCACGTCCAGGTACGAGCAACCAGCGGGAGGGCGAGAGAAGTAACGGCTGCCGAACATTCCACGACCAACGAGCTCGACGCACCTCCCTGATAGCAACATGCTGGAAGGGATCCAGATAGTTGGAGAAGAAACAGACAGTTATTAGAAGATTCACCGCGCAAATTAATTCTTCACACAAATAGTGAAAGAATCATCCAAACTACTGGATGTTAGATTGTCTATGGCTGTCTGAAGTGTGATAAGAGTTTGCATCCTTTCAAAGAATTGAAAATGACTATTGCTCTTGGAGGTAGGGAAACAGCAAGAACCAATAGCATCGACTTTAACTTTGATTTTCATAGCAGATATTGCATACGGATTATCTTTCATGGAGTGTGATGCAGTTATTTTTGAGTTTGACGAATGCGAGGTTAACGATTCGTGGTTTAAGCGACATTTTAATGGTTGTCCTAATCTCAAAAACAAGAGTTGAGATTGATTACATAATGAAAAAAGATTAGGAGAATGTAAGAGTGCAGAACGGTTGCGAGTTTTTGATCTATTAACAAACCAGTTTGAATATTATAGGATTACTAATCAAGTCTCTAAGTAATGAATAATTTTTATGGTTTTATCCCCCCATGAACTCCCCCCCCCCCCCCCCCCCCACCCCCCCCCCCCCCCCCCCCCCCCCCCCCCCCCCCCCCCACCCCCCCCCCCCCCCCCCCCCCCCCCGGCCCGCGCCCCCCCCCCCCCCCCCCCCCCCCCGGCAGCCCCCCCCCCCCCCCCGAACCATTCAATAACAATGTTTGACAGTGAACAGTTTTAGGATCTAAATTTTCCAGAGAGCGGAATTTTCCGCTGCACTGTTGAAATCAATGAAGGACCAATTTTACATTGGGTCATCAGAACATCTAAAGCTAGTGACGGACATAAAAACGTCTGCCATTTTGACATACTTGATGAGCTGAGAAGGGTAAAATTGCGAGTGAATTATCCATGGCAGAAAAAAGAAAAAACCAAACAAGAGAATCATCAATTGCAGAAGAATTTCAGGTGCACGCGGCACATCAGGCTCTGATACATGTTGAACTGCTTTCACAGACTCCTACCTTTGCTTGCTTCAGTTCCAGTTAGTTCACCTGCAGCTGCAAAGAAACTTAATTTACTGTGAGGTTGAAGAAGACAATGTTAGGAATAATTTCTCAAGGTATTGCGTTGGATCTGCTTGTCTGCTATGCATACATGATATTATAAAAGGAAAAATACATGAGAACTACTTCAACGGATGTTGATTAATCATTACAAGCCAACGGAAGGGGATTTTATCTGAACAAGTGTGCTCTGCCATAGAGTAGTGGACATGTGTAAAAAGAGCAGACATTTTGTTATACAGTCGCTTGCTTATCGAAAAGAGAAGAGAAACTAGGAGGAGATAGATTAAAAAAAAAAAAACACAGAAATTTTAATATGTTAGTGTAACTTTGGTTTTTATTTGCTATTCGTACGCCTGTGTATTAGGAAAAAAGTTCTTGATTTATGAGCAAGTGCTATATTAAATTAAGTTGACGCGAGGATATTAGAGCTAGATTGTCAAGCCCAAACTAAAAAATATTAGGCTATGTAAGTGCCTACAAGACTTTGGTAACAGGAGGACGGAAGCTACAGGAGACTGAGACAGCCCACTAGGCATTGTGGACCACTTTGTGGAAAATTTTCCTGAAACTCTGTTCCTCGTCCAACATTGATAGTTTATCATCTTCGTTCTTGGAGGAAGTCTCTTCTCTGAGATGTATTTTCTTGCTTCATCAGTCTTAAAGAAATTTCTATTTCTAGATTAACAAGTTTTCGAATCTATGTTAAAACTTGTACGTAGTTCTTTTGGGATCACAATGCATTGCAATAACAAAGAAGTCACTTCAAATTAAGCTAAACCCGTACATAGGTATAAAATTTAATTAAATTTTAATGAATTGATACTAGGTTGGTCAATTTTTGATCACACCCGACAACCCATACAAAAATACTCGGATTTTTGGTGAGGGTCAATCTTGATAAATAACATGCGGGTTGGGTTTAGGTCCTATTTTGGATTTGTTTATAGTATGGGAAGAGTCGGATTCCGGGTTAACCCGCAAACTTTGGGTTTAACCTGAATGTCATCTGTTCAGCCGCTCGACGCCCTTCCTGCTAATCTAGCATTGTTTGTTGGCGCTAAGTACCCTGTCTTATCTGCCGCTTAGACGCTCCAGCAGCTGATTTTGGTTTGCAGCTCGCATGCCCCTTAGCCTACCTACTTCCATTCTAGGGTAGGACAGACCGCTTGCTACGCGCCACTATGCCCGCTGCCGTTTCCAAGAGCTTCGTGACTGCTGCCTGCAACTGTCAGTCTGTCGCAATTTGCATGGTCCACTCTGCCTTAGGTTGTGTCGAGTTGTGCTCTAAAGAAACTGGCCAAAGGTGCAAAACCAGCGTAGCTGGTTGCAGTTGATTAAGAACTACGCGAACATCACGCGAAACCTAACCCAATTATGGGTTTGGCTGGATCGGGTCGGGTTCAACCCGTAACCCTGTGATGGCGTCAAGTCCGGGTTGAAAAATTCTCTGACCCCTTATTTAATCGTGATTGGGTTCGATATCAACCCCATATTATGCTCATGTCACACGCTCGGGTTTGGACTCTGAACTCTCGGCACCATTGTACATTCGAATTGACTCCCTAAATTGGAACTTACACAGACTCTTCAGTAGAGATTTAATGTGACATGTTGATTATATTGGTTCAATATATATAAGATTTTACATTCTTTATAAATTGGGTTGTATCTCACGTCCACGGAGAGATGAGATTGTCGGAGCTCTAACTTGGGTGTCCTAATCAAATTTAGAAGAATTTACGCCAGAGTTCAATCTTGAATGTGTTGGGCTGAGAGTTTTTATTATCAAATAAAAAGGTCTTGGATTTGAGATTTGAATGTTGGAGCAATGCTTCAATCTATGTTTCTAGCCTTTAGGAACTCTAAATTCTCACCCTTCCTCTCACATTAGAAGTAAGCTCTACTCATGTTTTCTAGAACGTTATCATAGTTACCCATCATTAGAAATCACCCATTACTCCTAGAGTGGACAGAAGTTCGAGGCATGCTATACTCACATAAGCATTAGTGAAATATTGAAATCTCTAGAAAGCCAAAAAGGAAAGTGATTTCATTAATCAAATAGATATCATTATTAATTCTCAAATCATAACTGCACAACTTAGGAAATTCAAATGAATCACAATTTAGACTATAACTGACAATTACATGAAAGATTTACTCTCTACGATCTGAGTTCGAACAAAGGCTAAACTTACAATCTCATGTAATAATTACTTTAAGCTATATTATAAAGATAAAATACATAGATCAAGACTAAAGACAATCGCATCTCAAGATGTGACTCGATAACGAGCTAAATGAATCCATAATTTTTATCTATTATGCATCATCTCATCATTATTACTCTTATTATTAAAAAAAAAAGAGAATAAAAAATAAAGATGGGGAAGAAAGGGAAATTTTTATGTGTGCTTTTTTCATCACTGTCGTTGCTTTGCCGCGTCGTCAGTCAATCTCGTCACTAAAGGTATAAAGGCTTCTAAACTCAAAACTCCAAAATCTCGCTTTCACCCCAAGCGCTTGCGGCGTGCCGGGAGAGCACTTATTCAGTATTTTTTAGCACAGTAGGAGGAAACCCGGTGCGAAGCTTACAGTGAATTTGTGTAGGCTTCTATATATTTTACTTCTTTAGCTCTGGCGGGGACACTTACAAAGTACTCGTGTATAGAGCTAGTCAGCCTGCGTGAAAAAAACTGTCGACTTTAACACATGTAACCACGAAGACCCATACATTTTTCTTAAGCGTGGTGGGATTAAAGAAAACTAGTCCAACGGTGTACTACGACACCTACCATCACATACTTTTTTTGGCGTAGAGGGAAGACCCAACTCTACAAATTCAGCTCAAACAGAGGAGACCAGCAGGAGGCTGTTGAATTTTTCAGAAAGACTTGAATTTGAACAAAAGCTAGAGGGGAACTCAAACGACAAAAGCACAGAGATTAGAAACTATAAATAAATTACAAAGAACATAAACACTTATATCTAAACAAACATTATAATTTTTAAAAATATCAAAAATGATTCATACAAGCACAGGATCAAATGAAAGATGAATAGTGGCATGCTTGTAATCACAAACGACACACATTTTGTCTCAATGAAATATCTCAAGAGTTCTATCAAGTCATACCTAAAATGCAAATTTCAATCAAAAACAAATTCCACTTGCTAAAGCCACCCACAAACACATCCAGAAAGATAAATGATATGATAGTAATGTATCATTCAGGAAGAAATACAAGTCACAATAGCCTCCATTGTCCTCAACACACTAATCTACTTGCAAGCAACAAGGTGGACATGTTAGTAGTGTGATGGATTCCCTATGAAATGAAAGTACACGCAACGTATTGTTACCGAGAGCACTGGGTAGATTCTGCATCTTAAACACATTGCCATGCCTGCAGAAGTCGCAAGTGACTCGAACACACTTGCAAACCAACAGAGGCGTTGTCATACATTCAGTGCCTCCCTCCTTACGAGCAACAATGGGGATTTGTGATGCAACATACTATAACTCACTTGCAGGAGCGACAAGGGCTCATATCAACACTTGCCACAGCAATAATAGATTATTCATCAAGTATACACAAGCTTGCTAGCACACAAATTAAAGCAACAAATTTTGTGGCGAATATGAATGGTCCATAAGTAGGGAGTGTAGGCTATGAAATGTGCCATTACAGCCCATCTTAGGTGACAACGAGACAACAAGTTGTGATGATAGATCCATCCATCAAATGCCAACGATAAGAACTATCTAGCAAATGTCCTAAATACCCCAACAAAGCAACAGGCATCAATACATAAGCAAATGCAAATGCTTACGAGTAGCACTAGAATATTGTATATGTGCTAACTTGCCGCAGACTAACATGGAAGGCCACAATACGTTACATCAGTCCTTCCTACAAACAATGATAGTGAAACATGTATTGCAAGTATGTGGACTCTCTACATGCACGAGTAGAAACTTGCAGCGAGTGTAGCAAAAAAGGATGGAGCCTGTAATAATACTACGGGACACCTACAAGCCACTGTGCGGAAATTCATCGTGAACGACAATAATTGTATACGATGGTTGGTGACCTTTGTATATATCACTGACGACTATACGCAAACATATTCACATCCAAAAATGCCAAGTGCACAACGACTAGCATGTAAGGAAAGTCTCTAATGCACCCGTAAACACGTGCTACGACCCACTTACACAAACATATTAGAGGATTACTACCTAAACGAATTCGCTCTATAGCAACAGATGGTGACCCGTCCATAAAGACTTAGCATGACCCAAAAGCAGTGTTAACAAAAGCATTGCATTGTGCGATAGCTGCTCTCGAAGAAGTAAGTGACCTTGCGGTAATAACACTAAAATTCACTCTATAAATAGTTAGTGGGAATTTGTAGTATAAAATGATTGCAGGCAACTAGTAAGTCTGAGGCTGCAAAATTTGCGACGCCAAGTTGTCCACAACAAGCCAAATAAATTGCTCACTTGCAAGCAACAGGTGAGAGGCCTTCCTGATGCATCATACATGCTGATTTTGCATGCTAAGTGCTAAAGAAAGCAACAGCTGTAGAAGAAGAAATGAACTAAACACAACGTCAACCAAATACACAACCTTCGGAAATTCGTTGCATTCTTTAACTGATTTGATTTCTTGCATAATTACGCATATCGAATATTTCAGAAGTTCTCATGCTTTGACAAACACACGTAAGGCAATACACATCATGTATAACACATTTGTAAAATTATAAAGCAACATTAAACAAGCAAGTTATCCAACCATGTTAGAATACACAGTGTAACTAGTAGCTCGATGAGGGTAGCCTAAATGCGTTGACTTGCAAAACATACATCTGTACTACATGAAAAGTGTTGGAGTATTATGCAGATGCATTATCAGGCAAATGGACAATAAGTAGTAGTTGGGCAATTTGTAGAAAAATTGCATGCCATTGTAAACTTGGCTGCAAAATTCATGATGCCTTTGCTTCCACACCAAATAAATAGCTCGCTTGCAAGCAACAAGTAACGAGGCTATAATGCTCGAACATGTATTTACAAGGTGATTACCAAAGTAAAGCAATAGCTTATTAGAAGGAAGTAAATGAGCAAACATACGCCACCAATCCCGTAACCTTCGTACAAGAGGACATAAGCATTCACCAGCCACCCTTAAGGAACTTGTTGCCATCTTCAAAATGATAATTGCTTTGGGATAATTAAGCATATTTGAATATTTCCAGAAATACCCATGCATTGAAATACGCACTAAGGCATTCAATCCTGTATAAACACACGTTGTTAAATATAAGCCAGCAATTAACGCCGAGCATTTGCTATCTAACCACATATAGAATACAACCATTATAGCAGTTGCTCAATACGTGACTTGCATAATACATCATGCCACACGTAAATGTTTGGAGTTATTATGCAGATGCATTATACATAGGCAAAATGGACTATATGTATATACATGCATGTACACAAAAATAACGTTATACGATAATTAGTTGCGCTAAACCACTACATTAATATTAAGCATGTCATGCAAGATGCAAATGCGTATGCCAATATACATGCAATATCTAAAAATACACAAGTACAGATACATATAGATATGTTAACATGTAGATGAAAATATAGGTTGCATCTATGTGAGTATGCATTAATGTCGTGTACACCCATCTGCCGACTTTACATATAATAAATACACATTACATCCTGCATATGCATTAAAAATATATACCCAACCCATGGGTACCCCAACGTGCATGATGTTACGCACATACATGATGTCTGAAGGAGGCTGCAAACGGTCAGAAATGATTCAAATTCAAGCAGATCCTTTATGCTGGATTGATCGGAGTCGACACAAGCCAAACTATCAAACTGAAGTATACGTCGTGGACAACGTCCAGGATTTTTTTTTTATATTATAAAATTCTTATTGGCCTTCAGGTCTATTATAATACAAAATCTCCACTAAAAACGGCCTAAAGTCACAACGACCATTCCTTCTGTCGGTAAGTAACAGAGCCGACAGAATTCAAAACCAATTAAAATTAAAAAAAGTTCCCAATAGTATCCTGATGATGGCTCGTGTTAGATGAAAAACTCAAACAGAGGGAACCCCAAATATTTAAAATATACTTACCAATTTTTAATCACGAAAATTTAAATTGAAAAAAAAATCATCAAACTTAAAACATTTTAAAATTGAATTAAATCATCTAAACACCAAAAAAAAAAAAAATCCATCACCCATTCTGTTGAATAATGCTTATAGAGGTGGACAAATTGCAAAATCCAGTTCATGCACTCACATAAAGTAATAATTTTTGGTTAAGGAATAGTTACTTGCATTTATATCTCAAACTGTCTTCTTGTAGTAAGACATAGTATGTCCTCTATATTTTTGGTGGTGTTTCGTTGCAAATTGTAGCACACGTAACATTATGACTCAAAACCCTCCGACGGTTATTGAGCCGCTAAATGGCATTAATTATGTATTAAGTTTATGGTCAGCAGCCCGTATGACTCTCCCAACGACATCAAAATCTGAGACTCATTGAATCAATAAGGAATATGAGTCGAATAGGGCACAAAGATTCTCTGTTAGCTAAGGATGGATGTCAAATCTGTCACTCTTAGACAAATATTCACGCTCGACTACAAGATAACCTTGGACGAAGCAATCCATAGCTGTCGATAAGGATTTCTTCCGTTCTAGGTATGAGATCGACAACTACTCTGACTAAGTATTAAATCTTTTCTAGGGACCTGAGGACCGGGACGACATAATCTAGGGATCATCATGAATCGGTGTCTATTCATAATTCCCCCCCGGCATTGCCTTAAGTACATGGTGGTGAATTTATTGTAATTAAATTTTCAAATAACAAATTCAAGCAACCATCGTATTCGTTTAAAGACTACCTAATCGATAGTTCTCTTTCGCTACCTCAGAGGTGTTAAATAATCATAGGAGCTTGTGCCTATTGAAACCTAACTAAGATCATATAAGTCCTCGAAAATGAGGGTGTAAACTCTTGGTAGTGTCTATTTATAAATCCAATCTGCCTTCTAAAAATTTACCTCGAAAACTTGCTTCAGACGACCGAAGAAAAGAAAAGAGCTGCATGAGAGGACCGGGGCACGATTTTCGGAGCCCACAACAATTTTCTTATTGCTGTTCTACGAGAACTTTTTAGTTAAAAAATAGTCTTGAAAGTATGAAAGAATAGTGGTAAAAAATTTCCCTAACGAAGCTTAATTGCGGGTAATGCTGATTGAGAGATTAAATATGCATACCAATATTTAAGTAATCTTCCATGCAGTTATATCTTAACACAGAAGCAAACTAGAAAATATAGCTAATCTGTTGGAAACTCAACTAGAAAGAAAGACTCACCGAAAAGACGAAAGTACTGGAGGAAAGTCCCTATTCTACTCGGCTGTAAAACAATTTTCTTTCACTATACGGTCAATGGAAACAAGTAGCGAAAGTTAGAAGAAAATAAGATATTACTAATAGTTTATTAAGAGTGATGTTGAATTATTTAGTTAATAAACATCCTTTTTCAAAAATTATTATCGAATATTTGAGTTCTGAATTCCTACTATGCTAAGTATCTCAGCATCACCTAAGTTTAACTTAACATTATAATTTTTAAATCATTGATTTTATTTTAAATACTATAAATGTAAAATGACTAAGAAGTCTATAAACATTTAGTAAAAAATTGAACAAATTTTCAATTTAATATAAAAAATAAAATTATGAACAATAAGTTTTAAATTTTAATTATTATCATATCCATTTTCCATAATGTCATCTCCTCTTAAATTAAATCATGACATTGCATCACTTTGCTATTATAAAACAAAAATAATAAATATATGCATAAAATGAATGAGAAGGAAAAATTTATAGTTTTTTAAATTAATATGATATATATATATATATACATATATATATATATATATATATACTATTATATACTCGGCCCATTTTTTTATCAAGATAGACTTAGACCTTCCAACTGAATTTCATAGTAGAGTATGGTCGTCCATCTTTGCCTCCATCGAACTCCAAATCAACGAAATTTTATTAGTTCCGAGTGTCCTGACGTGGCTCACGTTTGGACGCCAGAACATAACGCCACTGAGCTACTTACTTTTTTACTGCGCGGATCGACGACTCGACCTGGACGAACCCGTGGTTGCTATGTTTCGTGTATTGCTATTAACGGTATTTGATTAGGTATTTATTCACTAGGTATTGCTCGTATTTTAGGTTATTATTACAATAACGAGAACATACTACTCTGTGAAGACCAATATCGAGCAACACGATCAATACCTAGACAAAACCGAGTGGGTATCGCTCGGTATTCACGATATTATGCAGGTCACTTGTGTCTTCATTGAATGTATTTTTCATTACATTGGCCGAGCAATTGACAACCTAGATACCTCCAAATATGCACAAATCAGCACAATACATAGCCAATCCGGGTCGGTCCGGATTGGGTGCCGCTGAGGGCCACCGTGGTACAAATAAAGCACGTGACACCTATATTTACTAGCGTCCGAATACATATGCGTCTGAGAAACCTGACCTAATAAAAAATTCCCAATCACACGCCAAATTTCCGATAGTGAACAGATTCAAACATCCCTACGACAAAAATTCGCATGGGACGAAATTTACCGAAGAAGCGCAACGATGAGGACAATATCGCATCAAATATGACGTATGTCAAAGGACACATGCTAAAGAGAAGACATAGCATTAAATTTAGCGAAGAAATAACTGCACCATTAGCAAGTGGAAATATGAATTTTTCTCAGTTTAAAGATGCCCTTAAGATCGTGACATTTCATTTTAAGATATTCAAACATAATAAATACATAATGAAAAATAAAAAATATAAAAAAATAGAATAAATTTTAAAAAAATACAAATGAAAATAACGTGACAAAAATGTTAATTATATCCCGATGCATACTTCGAAAACACAGGAATTGATCTGCACAATATCCTTCTATCATATCAATATAAATTCGCAAAAAATGCGGCAGCCTTCTTTTAACAGAAATTTTGATATCCATCTGAAACCTGCTCGCACAATTCAACAATTAAAAGTATAAACAGACTGCTAAAAAATTTCAACTCACCTGCAGTTGCTAATAGCAGCGACAACACATTACTGTGCCAATAGCATGAAATACTACAAAACACTTAAATAACCAATAATTCAACAATAGGTCTTCAATGGCAATGAATGAGAAGCCGTTATTATTAGACTGCTATGAGCATCATTTGACATAGCTTCCAATGTGCTTCGGTGCTTGGCTCCGGCCGCATAGCTTCACTGAGTAGCTTTTTGCCAGAATCTAAGTGCCGATAGTTGGTTATGGTAGCTGTATGTAGCAGATGCGTGCGTGCTCCCGATCCTTGTGCCAGCTTCAATCGACGTTACCTTCGACATGGCTTGCCTTCCATGGTTTTTTCGTCAACTTGTTGAAGACCTGCAGGGATCATGGGACGCCTTCAGTGGAGGTTGTGCTCTTGCTCTCGATACTGCTATCGATGTGAGGAAGCAGAAGCAGCAGCAAGCAGCAAAATTGTACGTCCTGAAACTTTCTTTGAGCCTTCTTAAATGGCCTGCTTATTCGAGTAAACTAAATTAGGAGGAAGGCCTAGAAGAATTCTTAAGCTGGCTCATCTCAACGTTTATCTGGGCAGGATTACCCTCAATATTATATTGCTTCATGGAGCTGTAATAGCTGCTAGCTGCCCAAGGACTTAAAGTAGAGATTTTATTGACCGAGTTATTTTATATTCTGCTTGACAAGACGGTGAAGGCCTTCGACTCACTGATCTTATTTCCAGCTAGATACAGTTCCTTAAGGGGAGGTACAGGTAGATAAACCTTGCATGAAATAAACAATGATGATTATCAGAAAGAACATGAAAGGTAGGATCTGGTTTGTAGTCGAAATAAAATAAGCAGCTTAAAAGAGAATGAATAGAAAATCAGCTTTGGAGTTGCACATTACTGTATATTATCTAGTTTATAATTGGAAAATATCAACTGTTGGTTTTAATTCAGTTCATTAGGTTTCATCAAACAGTTTTGGGAAGGTTAAGGACAGAAGGGCAGCACCAAAACACTCTAAAACTAAGCTCCTAAAGGCTTCTATATGCTGCTAGAATGCTATGGGACAGCAACCTAGCACAATGACTCAAGTTGGCTAAAGTGTTAGGGACAGGTTTAGAAGGGTGGACAGCAACTTGTTAAAGGTTTAGAGCCACCTAAATGTCCCTAAATAGTGCAGGAAAAATCAGGACAACAAAGTTCAGCAGTTGAATACTCGTTGTCTAGGTGTTTTGGAAGGGGCCGAGGGAGTGAACAGCACCTAAACAAAGTCTTTAAGTTCACTAAACATTGTCTAACAGCTGCTGTGACAGTGAGGACAGCAGTTACAAACTCAAAGGTGTAGTTGCACCTAATAAATTAGAAACAAGTATATAGGTTTAATGGCAGCACTCTTACACTACCTAGAATGTCTTAAACCTTAATGAATGCAATGCAGGAATTACGACTACAACAGTGAAAACAGTGAAAATGTCCTATCTACGCATTGATATTGATGCGGACATCGCACGAAGATCTGACGCATCTATCACAGAGGCGTCGTAAATCGACGGCTCTAATTTAAGTTGTCATCTATGAATTATTTTCTGCATTTTAGTTTCTATTTTTATGTTATTTTCTATTTTACCCCTAGGTTAATTTATTTGAGTGTTGTGGCCCAAGGGGCATTTTTGTAATTTTCTATTTTCTCATGTTATGACCTAAAATAAGGGCCTTAAGCTATTTGTAATGGAGGGTTGATTAATATGAAAAAATTGTTTCCCTACACTTGTGTTTCTTCTTGTGAGAGAGCGTTAGTGAGATTCCTATGAGAGGAATTGAAGTTGTCACCAGCCGCAGGATGGGTCCAGGCTCGTGATTCGAGTCCCTTTGGAGAAGGGCAATCATATCACCCCACCAACCTTGGTGACGGCCGGGTTCGTGGTTTTATTCTTTTCGTTATTTTTTTTCATTTTCCTCCTTGTCGACATCCCCATCTCCTCCTTCCCACCACCGCCACCGGCCCCTTCCTCTTTCCCATTGAACCGCCAGTTTTAACAACCCCCTCCATCACCCCAACCGAGAACCCCCACCTTTGCTCCAATTTTTAATTGCCTTTCCTAAATTGGAGGGATTAAGTTAACGAAGGATTTGAATTCAAAATTCAAATTTGAATTCAAATTTATTTATTGCTTAATTCATTCTTAATAATTAGGCATTTAATGATGTCTTTAATTCTGAATAAAATCTCAGAATTTTGAATTCAAAAATCCCGCCGGCCTCTCTTAATCCTTCCCTTGTAATCAATTAGTTTCCAATTAGGAAGAGCTCTTCATTAATGCAAATTTGAATTCCAAAATTTGAATCCGAATTAGCATTATTCACACCATTAATCTCTCCCACCATTTAAGCCAATCGTCATTAAATCTCAAATCTGAATTTAAATTCAGATTAAGACATTAATTCCCTCAAATCACTCTCCAAATTAAATCACCTCCACCTTGGCTTCACTCACATTTATTACCTTTTTCCCCTTTTTGCTCCAGCCGAAATTCCCTATGCCGTTGTCTGTTTGATTAATGGCTTAATTTTCCAGCAACCAGCAATTTCCAATTAATTGTTTCTTAAACTCTAAGTCCCTCATTTGGAAACAATTTCAATTGCTGTATTTCCTCTCTTGGCCGAAAGCTTCCCAGGCTATCACGTGGAATTCCTCCACTAGAAGCTCCCGTGAAAAAAATCTTGCCTAAGCATTACTTCCTAATCTAGTTCCTAAACTCCTCCCGTGAAGCATTCCTTCTACTTGGAACCTGAGAATTTTTCTCAGGTTTTGGCACAAAAACCTGAAGAAAAAAATTTCAGATTTTGTGAGCTGGAATAAATCCAGATTTATTTCAGTTTTGCAAGGAACAATTGCAGATTACGAAGAGGAGATCCTCTCCGTAGCAAAGCCGGTGCTCCCCTACACAACAGATATGCATGCAAATTTCAAACTACAATGAGAAGCTAGACCCTAGGATGCATCTATCACAAGTCAAGCATGCTAGCCATGCTCTGATACCAAGATGATGTGAAACAATCCGTTCAAGAGTTACTTTAAGGAAATTAAAGAGAGCAGATTTAACAAAATAATCCCAAAATAAAATTATCACTTATAGCAAAAGATTGATCCTTGGAGTTCTCAGTTTTTAACTTGCTTAGGCAAAGAAGAGCGAAATCGATCAACCAAACACATTCAAGAAAACACAAAGAATAATTGTACGCTACGACAATAAACAAGAGTCCAACGATTTATAATGAGAATTTTCACCTTTGGAGTCCCATACGCTCAACTAGTCTGGGCTTTAGCAGAAGAAGAGTCTCCACATTAGAACCAGATTACTCCGAGGAAGAAGGAGCCTAAGATCGTCGTTCTTGGATAGGTGTCCGGAGTGGTGGAGGATGGACGGTCGTCTAATGATGATCCCAACGTCCCTTTGATCTTTGCTTGTTGATCACATCCACTAAAGTGTAATGGATACGGTCGATGTAATCTTCAATCATGTCGTCGAAATCAAAGCCCACATCAAAAAAAAGGTGATTGGAGGATGTCAACTTGATCTCGCTCGTCATGTACGAATCCAAAGTTCCATTCAAAGTCGGGGTCCGCCATGCACGGTGGGATCTAGTGGGGAAGACAAAAGAGGGAGGTGGGAGAGGGGGGCCGTGAGCTAGGGAGAGAGTGGTCACTGGTTTGAGCTAGGGGAATTCGGTTATGGTGGGGGTCAAATGGTAGAGTGCAGGAATTCTGAATTAATTTCAGAATTTGGGAGGTTTCATGGTGGGATTTAATTTGAAATTCAAATTAAATCAAGGAGGGAGGGGGTGGTAAAGAGAGGGGAATTTGGGGCTGAATTTGTGGAGCTATTAAGGTGATTAGGAGAGAGAGAGGAGGGCATTAAGGGGCCGGCCACATGACTAGGAGAGAGGGGCTTGGGTTTAATGCAATGGGGACCACAAACTTAATCACAGATTTTACAAAATCTGAAATAAAATTTCAGATTTCATAAGGGGAAATAACTTTCTAATTTGAGGGCAATCAATTGGAGTAATTTGAATTGAAATTTGAAAATTGAAACTCAATTAAATTGATTGCCTAAAATTAAGGAGATAAATTAGGAAACAAGTAATGGCTCATAAAACATTCAAATTTCAAATTCGAAATTCAAAAGAGTGGGGAGGAGGTGGCGGCCGGAAGGGGAAAGGGAGCCGGCGGGCTGGGGAAGGGCTAGCCGGTGGCTGCTGGCCGGTGGAGGGCGCAGGCGGGCCTGGGCAATCCAGGTAGGGGGTGGCGGCAAGAGCAAGGAGAGATAGTGTGGGGGAAATTCTCGGGATCCAATGCATGAAACTCCAATCTCCCACTAGTGGCTTCAATCCAAATCTCCACAACACGAATTGATCAAGAGAACTAAAGAAAAAATGAAAGACAAGAAAAACCTAGAACTGACAAAGAGATCAAGTTTCTCCTAAGAACTCACTAAGAGATCGAGGAGGGTGAACTCACAAAGAGAACATAAGTGGCAAATTTTCATTCATCAAAACTGAAATTACAATGCATGAGGCCTCATATAAATAGGCCAAAATGAAATAACAAGAAATGACACAATGCCCTTTCGGACTACATAAGCGACTCAAGGCCCATAAGGGCAAAAGCGGAAAAACATCAAAATAAAAATAAACTAGTACATAAAATGACAAAATACAACTCATGCTCGTGGCCGTCGATCTTCGGCGTCTCATAAAAGGTACATGCATCGAAAATGCTGACGATGTCTTCATCATTCAACTCCACCAAAATTCCCACTCCTTCACCCTTTCCCCTCATTTGAAGTGGCTCCAAAGATGACATCTCCTCTTCTTCCCTCATTACTTCTACCTCCCGATCCTTCCTCATTGTCTCTATATTAGAGTTGCCCCCACTTCCCAGTCCAATCAATGTCTCTCATGCCTCTCGCCTCCGATGTTGTTGGTTGTATGTGAAGCTCCAATAGTTTCCTTATCATTCCTTCTATGTTGGAAAACGTTTTCCTCCATTGATGTCATTCTAATCCTCAAATGTCGGTTTAGTACCTACATCAAGCCAAATGTTAATATTAGAATATGATTTCATTGCCATTTTTTAATTTTCTAATTGGCCACTATTGGAGAATTATATCTAGATTTCTATTTGGCCACTATTGGAGAATTATATCCAGACTTGCTATTGCATCATTCTCGAATTCTCCTGTTTTTGTGCGTGCTCTTGTGATTGTTTTGGGTAAAAGTCATTAATGCAGAATTTTGTTTGCGACTAAAGATATTAACCTTGTCCTTTGGCACCTTTCTTTTTTTTTTTCCAGGATAAAAAGACATTCGTAGATCATGAATATGGGGTTAATCTATCTATAATGCTAGAGGGACCCGATTTGCGTCACCAACTCACATGTTTTCAGCTGATTACTCTCCCCTCTGGTGAGAAGGCCTCACGCTCAGATGGTTGATGAGTAGCGTTTTTTTTTTCTGGACACTTTTGGATCACCAGAAGGTTGTTTCTGAGAGGTTTATTATGTTGAATCCTTTGGTTCTGCTTTGGAGATACTTACGGTTTTACTGTCATCTTCAAGATATTTTCACTTTGAAAGAGATTTTTGTTATCGCAAAAGTTTTATTTTAACTGCTCAACTTATTTTTTGCCATTATATACGCTTATTTTGTTAACAATACAACTTGGGCTTCTTTTGGGACAATTTTCTAAAGTAATTTTTTAGTCTAAAAAATTTTTTGAGTTAGAAAATTTGTATAAGTTTGTTTTAGAAAGCAATAAGAAAGTTGTCCCAAATAAAACTTTAATGTTTATGTTTGATGAAATGGTCCTTTGGAATAGCAACAACGTTCAACATGAAGCCTATTTCAGCACCAAAACCTTCGCCCTGGGCTTATGACCACAGTAACTCGCTAGCGCTTACTAACCGGATTTGGAGTTTATATCGTTTTAAATGAGAACATATTTAGTTAGACTTAGGTCATTTTATTTAGAAGTTTGAACATCTGGTAAGAGAGTAATCAATAATATACCGTTGTGGATAGAGGGTTTGATTGGATTAGATGCCTTTGTATATCATGATTTGAAACTGATGGTAGAGGAAAAGTGTTGAACTGCTTCACATGAATCTCCTCCACTTGCATCAGTTTCACAGCTAGTTCCTGCAGCCGCAAAGAAACTTAATTCTACTATGAGGTTGAAGAAGACAAGTGTTAGGAATAATTCTCCAGGTATTGTTGCATTGCCTTGCTGCTATGCATTACATGATATATAAAGGAAAATACATGAAAACTACTTGAACGGTGTTGATTAATCTGTTACAAGCCAACGGAGGGGATTTTATCAGAACAAGTGTGCCTGCCATAGAGTAGTAGTGTGCATGTGGAAAAAGAGCAGATTCTGTTATAAGTTGGCTTGCTTATCACATCCCGCAAGCTAACATTTGCTTCGAAAATGTCGAGCTTGTCTCGTAACAATTGGAATCGAGGAATAGATAAGGATTTGGTAAACAAGTTAGCAAGCTGATCAGTTGTATGAATATGTGAGATAGTAAGCACCTTGTTCTTAATGCATTCATGGACAAAGTGAAAATCGATTTCAATATGCTTGATTCTGGCATGAAAAATAGGATTGTTTGTAAGAGCTATAAAGGAGATGTTATCACATAGTAACACTGTGGGTTGAGAACATGGAATTTGATATCTGTAGAATTCGATGAAGCCAGATAATGTCTGTAGCTGCCATGGCAAGTGCACGGTACTCTTCTTTTGTGGAGGATTGAGCGGCAATTTTTTGTTTCTTTACTTGCCATATATAAGATTTGTGCCAAGAAAGCACACAACAACCAGTGGTGGATTTTCGATCAAAGAGGGTCGCCAGCCCAATCTGAGTTTGAATAAGCATGTAAAGTGAGTTTAGTAGGAGTGATTGGTATACCAAAAGAAAGAGTACCTTTAAGATACTAAAGGAGTCATTTGGAAGTTTAAGATCATTCTCTTGAGGATTATGCATATGCTGACACAATTTATTAACAGTGAATGTAATATCTGTTCGTGTGATAGTTTGGTACTGAAGGGACTCAACTAGATGGTGAAAAAGATCATAAGTAGTAGAAGAAAGATTAGTAGTGTCTGGCATTTCCATGGAGAATTTGGTGGGAATGGGAGACGAGATTTGTTTGCAATCAGACATACCATCATGACGAAGTATTTGAGCAGCATAGGATGTTTGAGACAAATGGAGTCCATGTAATGAATGTGAAACTTGCATACCATGAAAGTATGATATTCTGCCCAAAATTTTCATCTGAAATTGACTGAATAGAGCGGTTAACAGCTGATTTATGGTATTATTGTCATTTCCTGTAAAGAGTATGTCATCAACATATATAAGTATACAAAGAGTTACCGATTGTTTGCGATATATCAGTAGGGACGGATCAGCGGTACTGTGGGTGAAACCATAATGGAATAAGTAGGTGGAGAATGTCTCAAATCATTGTCTAGGTGATTGTTTTAATCCATAGATAGATTTGTGTAGAAGACAACTGTAGTCTGGATGCAATGAGTCTTTAAAACCAGGAGGTTGACTCATATAGACTGTTTCTTTAAGTTCCCCATGCAAAAAAGCATTTGACACATCGAGCTGTAAATTTGCCACTGAAATGATGTTGAAAATGCGAGCATAATTCTAATGGCTGATAGTTTTGCAACATGACTAAAGGTGTGAAGGTTGTCTAAGCCAAATTGTTGATTGCAACCGAGTACTACTAGCTGAGCTTTATACCACGCAATAGTGCCATCATTGTTTAGTTTAGTCATGTAAATCCATTTACATCCCAAGACATGGTGAGAAGGATTAGGAGGAACTAAAGTTCAAGTAGCTTGCTTTTGTAGAGCAGCAAATTCGTATGACATGGCACGTCTCCAAACCAGATGTTTGATAGCTTCGGTGTAAGACATTGGATCAATAGATATAGGATCAGCATGCATGCTGATAATGTTCTTAGGTTTAAGCTTCCCTTACCAAAATCGAGTGACCGTGGGATGTGTGGAGATATTTGGAGGTGGAGCTGGTTCAATCTGTGGAGGAGATAAGGAATGAGAGGGCTGAAGTTGAGGAGTTGTAGATGTAGAAGAGATTGGACTTGTAGTGGAAGATAATTCTTAATGAGTTGTAGACAGAGGAATGTCAGAGTTATGGTGGATGGAAGACTCAGAGAAGGTGTTGGTCTGGGGAGACGTGGCTGTTTGTATAATTGATGGAATAAGCTGAGATGGAGAAGTATAGGAATTATTGGAATAGTTGAAGGATGTGGAGCAGGAGTGTGCTGGGAGAACGAAAAGTTAGATTTGAGAAATTTAACATGACGAGAAATAAATGTTTTATTTGATTCAATGTGAAAGCATATGTAGCCTTTGGTATGAGAGACATAGCCGATGAAGACACAAGGTAAAATTTGGATTGAAGTTTGTTTTGAAATATGTGAGGTAGAAATGGATAGCAAAGGCAACCGAATGTCTTTAGGAAGGTGTAATATGGTGGTTGGTGAAAGATTAGCTGAAATGGTGATAGGAAATACTTGAGTTTGCAAGTAACCTTATGGGTAATGCTTGCGTTCACAAGCAAACCTATCTCCAATTGGTGAAAGCAACGAGAATAATGCAATATGGGAGAAATCAGCCTCAAAACGGTGGATTGCAATAAGAGAAACAAAGTTAAACAAACACGAGAACAATATACAAATGATCCTCAATACGAGAGGAGGATCGTCTCTCCCAAATCTCTAGACAAGAGAGTCTAGAGTCCAAATGCCAAGAAACCCTAAATTGCAATAAAACAAAATATAACCTCTCCCTAATCCCCTCATGCACTTTAATACAAAAGCTTTCCTAATCTAATTTCCCTCGCAAAGCTCTAGCCATCCCCCTCTATTCAATTTGAATTCATATTGATGGGTGGGACCCATTAATTTGGGTGGACAAAGGAGGAAGAGGCGGACACAGTCCGCCTCTTGTATACTTGCTGAGCCAGCCAACGAGCCGACTGGGCCAGTTCTGACTGAACCGACGTAACACTACCCGCCCTCCCAAAGAATTTCCTTGTCCTCAAGGTGAAAACCCGGAAACTGCTGTTTCACCCTCTCGTATGGCTCCCACGTGGCATCGTAGTTAGGAAGGTTCTTCCACTGGATCAACACTTCCTTAGTCCCCTCTTCCTTCTGGCGAACCCTCATCAACTATAAGGGTTTCAATACCACCTTTAAATCCTCCATTAATGTTGCCGGTAGCTTGGGGTTGGCTGTATAGTCACCAATGGCCTTCCTCAACTACGATATATGAAAAATTGGATGTATGGTTGCCGTTGGTGGTAGTTTCAGTCGATATGCTAATGCTCTAATCTTCTCCACCACTTCATAAGGCCCAAAGTACATTGGGGTCAGCTTCTCATTCCTCTTGTTGGCGATTGTTTTCTGTCTATATGATCGGAGCTTCAAAAATACTCTTCCCTACTTCAAATTGGATGTCTCTCCGATGCCCGTCCGCTTGTCTCTTCATAATCTGTTGAGCACTCAACAAATGTCTCTTCAATTCTTCCAGCACTCCATCCCTCTCCTCCAAGTATTATTCTACTGAAGAAACGAGAGTGCTATTACTCCCAAAGTGTACCAAGTGGGGAGGATCCCTTCCGTACAACACCTTGAATGGAGTCATATGAGAAGCAGAGTGAAAAGAGGTTTTGTAACAGTACTAAGCCCATGATAGCCACTTAGCCTAGAGCTTAGGTGTCTTAGATACGAAATATCTCAGGTACGTCTCCAAGCTCCTGTTCACTGCTTCCGTTTTGACCATCCGTTTGGGATGTTAAGCTGTCCTCCTCTTTATCACTGTCCCCTGCAACTTGAACAGCTCTCTCCAAAAATGGATGAGGAACACTTTGTCTCTATCTCATAAACTGACTTCAGCCTGGCTCTAGTAGTCAATACCTGAGTGAAATAAGCAATGGGCCTACGACTTTGCATAAGCACTGCACCTAGCCCATAACCAGATGCATCTGTCTCCACAATGAAGGTTTGAGTGAAATCTGACAAAGTTATGACCGATACCGTAGTTATTGCCTTCTTCAGGCTCTCAAATGTTGATGTGGCCGCCTCCCCCATAGGAACCCGTCCTTCTTCAACTGCTCAGTGAGTGGCCATGCTATGGTGTTGTACCTTTTACAAACCTTATGTAGTAACCTGCCAGTCCTAGAAATTCCTTTAGCTCCTTCAGATTTTTTGGCACTGACCACTTTAGCATTGCCTCAATTTGGACTGATCTGCTGTCACTTTTTATGATACAACATGACCCAAGTACTCGACACTGACTTGTGCGAAGCAGCATTTTTTCAAGTCGACCCTCAGCTGGTGCTCCTGCAGTACCTCTAACACCCTTTTCAAATGCTCCCAGTGCTCCTCCTATGTCCTGCTGTAGATCCGGATGTCATCAAAGAATATTAATATAAATCGTCTGGGATAAGGTTTGAAAACCTTATTCATAAGGGCCTGGAAAGTAGTGGGAGCATTGGTGAGATCAAAAGGCATCACCAAGAATTCATAATGTCCATCATTAGTTCTAAAGGCCGTCTTGGGTACATCCTCCTTCATTCGGATATGATGGTAACCTGATTTCAAGTCTATCTTGCTTAAGATCACTATTCCACCCAATTCATCTAGCAGCTCGTCAATGACTGGTATATGAAACTTGTCGGGTACAATTTCCTTGTTGAGTGCTCTGTAGTCCACACAAAAACGCCAGCTACCATCCTTCTTTTTTACCAATAGAACCGGACTAGAGAAGGGACTGATGCTGGGTCTGATGATTTCTTCCTCTAGCAATTTTCTAATCAACTTTTCGATTTTATCCTTCTAAAACTTAGGGTACCGATAAAGTCGTACACTAATGGGTGACACTCCCTCCCTCAACATGATGGCATGCTCCTGCTCCCTTTGCGATGGAAATCTCTGAGGTGGCTAAAACACCTCTTGGAACTATTGAATCAACGACTAAATGGAGAGGGGTATGTCCCCTCCCTCCTCCAATCTCGCTCCCTCCAAAGTGTGCAACTCCACTAAATATCCTTCGCCAACCAACTGAATATCCCTCACTATCGTTTTAAGAGAAATCAGGGATTTGGAAAGCCCCGCATCTCCCTTAATCACCACCTTCCTTCCATCTACCATCAACTCCATTGTGAGTGCTCCCTAATTTACTTTGGTGTTTCCCAAAGTTTGCAGCCATTTTCATTCTCAGGATGACATTTGTACTCCCAAGCTCTAGTGGAAGAAAATATTCCCTCGCATGAATCCACTGGATCATCAATCGCACTCCTCTGCAAATCCCCTGGCCTTTCTCCACCTTCCCCGTACCCATCATCACCCCGTAATAGCCGGTATCCACCAATCTCACTCCCAATTGGTCCCATATTGGAGAAATAGTGAAGGTGTTTTGATGAAATTCAGAAGTGATTTGAAATTGAACTAAAGGAAAACTGATGCTTGATGATCTACTAAGCTAGCCTGAGCTATCTCAATTGATCATCTTGATCGATCATTGATTGAGGAGATCAATGATATGGAGTTTGATGTGTAGAGCTCCTAGTGAAATGGATCTGGAGGGTTTTAAGGTTGATTTGAACTTTGATTGATTGATTTGATAACATATTGAAAAGTATGTGACAAGTTTATTGATTGATTGAAGACTTGAATGTTTGAGATTTAATGCTGAATTTTGCTAACATGAGATTGAATAACTATAAGAAGGATATGTAATTGATGTATGCAATATGGTTGATTTGGTTTTAATTGAATGCAGGTCATTGACTGAAGATTAGGTGATTGAAACTTGATTGATCAGGAACATGGATAATTGAAGTATGATTGATTGAAGATTTGATATAGGTTTGAATTGGAATTTGAATCAGGTAGAGTTTAAAGTCTGGGTTTGATTTGAAGTATGGATTTGATTGAAGTTTAGGTAGACTAAGGTATGAATTGACTTGAGTTTGAATTGATTATAAACCTGGATTGATTTGAATCTGAATTGATTTTAGGGTTCTGTATAGATCTCATACAAAAATGAGGTCAACACTTGTGACTTATAGAAAGTTCTCAAGATTTACAATGAAGAGGTTTAGAGGTAGGAGATATACTAGATCTTGCTGAGTGAGGTAATTTGAGGAGAACTTGATGTGAAGGGTGTCCCAAGCGTCTATGCTAAAGTTGATGTGAGGAAGATGCTGCTGACAAAGCATAATGTGAGGTAGGACGAGCCGAATAAGTAGGGATGGGGTATAGACCGCGACGACATCCACCGTGAAGGAGAATTTGGTTGGTCTTCAGATCCTTTGTTTTGTAGCCAAGAGGTTCAAATAGGATTGAACAAGAGTTATAAGTAGTTTTGCGATTTACGGATAACAAATTTTGAGTGAGATAGGAACAAAATGAAGTGAAGATAGATGAAACTTACGGTGAGGGGTTGGCAATAAACCTTTACCAGTGTACGTTATGGGTTATGGGTAGTAAATAACCATTTCCAACTAGAACTTGCTGATTTCATACATATTGTTTGGGATTAGAGACTTGAGTAAAATTGGACATTAAATGTGAGGTAGCGCTAGTATCAAGCAGCCAATCAGAGGCTGGTTGGATTGTATCAACAGAATAAGCAGAGATGAGAAATCTCCACGGTACCAGCATTTGAAGACAGTATGACCAAATTTGCCACAAATTTGACATTCAACGGCATTCTGAGTTGAACAAGATCCACGTCCAGGTTACGAGCAACCACGAGGAGGGCGAGAGAAGTAACGGCTGCGATATCCACGACCACGAGCTCGACCGCATTGAATAGCAAATGCTGGAATGGGACCAGAAGTTGGAGAAGAAACAGACAGTTCTTGAATGGATTCAGCGGCCAAATTAAGTTCTTCACTAACAAAGTAGTGAATAGAAATCATCCAAACTTATTGGATTTAGATTTGTTCTAATGGCTGTCTTGAATGCTTGATAAGAGTTTGACAATCCTTTCAAAGTATATAAAATGATATTGTCTGGAGGTAGTGGAGAACCAGCAGAACCAATAGCATCGACTTTACTTTTGATTTCAGAGAGATATTGCATAATCGGTTTATCTTTCATGGAGATGTGATGCAGTTCATTTTTGATTTGAAGAATGCGAGAACGATTCATGGATTGTAAGCGACATTTAATGGTTGTCCATATCTCAAAACAAGAGTTGAGATTGATTACATATGGAAGAAACGTTGGAGAATGGTAGAGTGCAGAACGGTTGCGAGGTTTTGATCTATTAACAACCAAGTTGAATATTCTGGATTAGAATCAAGTCTAGCAGCAGTTGAGATAAGTTTTGGAGGTTTAGGCGTGGAACCATCCAAATAACCATCAAAGCTGTTTGCAGTGAACAGTTTTAGGATCTAAAATTTCCAGAGAGGATGATTTTCAGCTGCATGTTGAATATTGAGGACCAATTTTACATTGGTCATCAGAAACTTAAGCTGTGACGGAATAAAAACGTCTGCCATTTTGACTACTTGTGGAGCTTGAGAAGAGGTAGAATGCGAGGAATTATCCATGCAGAAAAAAAAAAAAAAACCAAAACAAGAGATCATCAATTGCAGAAGAAGTTCAGGCCGTCGGGCACATCAGGCTCTGATACCATGTTGAACTGCTTCACATGAATCTCCTTTGCTTGCATCAGTTCCAGCTAGTTCCTGCAGCTGCAAAGAAACTTAATTCTACTGTGAGGTTGAAGAAGACAAGTGTTAGGAATAATTCTCCAGGTATTGTTGGATCGCCTTGCTGCTATGCATAACATGATATATAAAAGGAAAAATACATGAAAACTACTTCAACGGTGTTGATTAATCTGTTACAAGCCAACGGAGGGGATTTTATCAGAACAAGTGTGCTCTGCCATGGAGTAGTGGACATGTGGAAAAAGAGCAGATTTTGTTATAAGTCGGCTTGCTTATCAAAAAGGAAGGAAAACTAAATAGATTAAAAAAAAAAAAACACAGAAAATTTTAATACTGTTATTAAATTTTTATTTGCTATTGTACGCCTGTGTTAGGAAAAAGTTCTTATTTATGAGCAAGTGCTTACTTGGAATTAAGTTGACGCGAGGATATTAGAGCTAGATTGGTCAAGCCAAACTAAAAATATTAGGCTATGTAAGTGCCTACAAGACTTTGGTACAGGAGGACTGGAAGCTACAGGAGACGTGGAGAAAGCCACTGGCATTGTGGACACTTTGGGAAAATTTTCCTGAACTCTGTCCTCGTCAACATTGATAGTTTATCATTTCGTTCTTGGAGAAGTCTCTTTTGAGATGTATTTCCTTGCTCATCAGTCATTAAAGAAATTTCTTTGTTAGGATGTTTTCGAATCTATGTAAACCTTTGTACGTAGTTCTTTTGGGATCCTAATGCATTGCAATAACAAAGAAGTCACTTCAAATTAAGCAAACCCGGTACATAGGTATAAAATTTAAAATTTTAATGAATTGAACTAGGTGTGTCAATTTTTGACACGACCCGAACCAGACATAAAAAATTCGGATTTGGGTCAATCTGATAAATAAACGGGTTGGGTTTAGGTCCTATTTTTGGATTTGTTTATAGTTCGGGTCGGATTCGGGTTAACCCGGCAACTTGGGTTTAACTTGATGTCATCTGTCAGCCGACTCGGCCCTTCGCTGCTACTAGCTTGTTGTTGGCGCTCAGTCCCTGCTACTGCCGCTTAGACGCTCAGCAGCTGTTTTTGGTTTGCAGCTCACGCATGCCCCTAGCTACCTAGCTTATTCTAGGGTTAGGCAGACCGCGCTCGCGCCACTAGCCCGCTGCCTCCAAGGCTCGGACTGCTGCACGCCGCACTGTCGTCTGTCGCAATTTGCATGGTCCACTCGCCTAGTTGTGCAGTTGTGCTCAAAGGAACTGCCAAGGTGCAAACCCAGCGTGCTGGTTGCAGTTGATTAGACCTCACGACTCACGGAACCTAACCCTATTATGGGTTTGCGGATCGGGTCGGGTCAACCCGTAACCTGTGATGGTCAAGTCCGGGTTGAAAATCTCGACCCATTTATTAAATCGGATTGGGTTCATATCAACCCATTTATGCTCATGTCAACTCGGGTTGGACCTGAACTCGACCCATTGACTCGAATTGACATCCCTAAATTGAACTTACACGACTCTTCAGTGAGATTTAAGTGACATGTTGATCAATATTTCAATTATATAAGATTTTCATTCTTTATAAATTGGGTGTATTCGTCCACGGAGAGATGAGATTGTCGGAGCTTAGACTTGGGGTCCTAATCAATTTAGAAGAATTTACGCAGATCATCTTGATGTGTTGGCTGAGAGTTTTTATTATCAATAAAAAGGTCTTGGATTTGAGATTTGATGTTGAAGCATGGCTTAAACTATGTTTCTACTCTTAGAAGTTTCTCACCCTTCCTCATCACATTAGAAGTAAGCCTCTACTCATGTTTTGCAAAGGTTTCATAGTTACCCATCATAGAATCACCCATTACACTAGGATGGAGAAGTTCGAGAGCATATAGCACATAAGCATTGGAATATTGAAATCTCTAGAAAGCACAAAAGAAAGTGATTTCATTAAATCAAAGATATCATTATAATATCTTCATAATCATTACTGCACAACTTAGGAATTTCAAATGAATCACAACTTTTGACTATTTTAGCATTAATGAAAGTTTACTCTTACGATCTGAGTTCGAACAAAGGCTAACTTACAAATTTCATGTAATAATTACATTAAGCTAATATAAAAGAAAAATACAAGATCAAAGGCTAAAGACAATCGCTTCTCAAGATGATGACTCGAACGAGCTAATGAATCATAAATTTTATTATTATCATCATCATCATCATTATTACTCTTATTATTAAAAAAAAAGAGATAAAAATAAAGATGGGAAGAAAGGGAAATTTTTGTTGTGCATTTTTCATCACTGTCGTTGCTTTGCCGTCGTCGTCAATCTCGTCACTAAGGTATAAAGGGCTTCTAAACTCAAAACTCCAAAATCTCGCTTTCAGCGCTTGCGGCGTGCCGGGAGAGCACTTATACATGTTTTTTTTAGCACAGTAGGAGGAAACCCGGTGCGAAGCTTACAGTGATTTGTGTAGGCTTTATACATATTTTTCTTAGCATGGCGGGGACACTTCTAAGTACTCGTGTATGTGCTGTCATGCCTGCGGGAAAAAAACTGTGCATTTCAAACATGTACCTCGAAGACCCATACATGTTTTTCTTAGCGTGGTGGGATTAAAGAAAACTACGACCACGGTGTTACTCGACACCTACCATACATACTTTTTTAGCGTGATGGGAAGACCCAACTCTACAAAATTCCCCTAAACAGAGGAGACACAGGGAGGCTGTTGAATTTTTCAGAAGACTTGAATTGAACAAAGCTAGAGGGGACTTAAACAAAAAACACAGAGAATAGAACTTAAATAAATTACAAAGAACATAACCTAATATCTAAAACAAAATCTATAATTTTACAAAATAACAAAATTGATCATACAAGCAAGGATCAAATGAAAGATATAGTGGCATGCTTGTAATCAACGACACAATTTTTCAATGAAATATCAAGGAGTTATCATGTCAACTAAAATGCAAATTTCAACAAACAAATTCACTATGTAAGCCACCCTACAAACACATCCAGAAAGACTAAAATGAATATGATAGTATGTTCATAGGAAAGAAATAACAAGTACAATAGCCTCCATGTAGTCAAACACACTAATCTACTTGCAAGCAACAATGGTGGACATGTTGTAAGTGTGATGGATTCCCTATGAACATGAAAGTACACGCAACATATTGTTTACGAGAAGCACTGGGAGATTTGCATTAAACAATAGCATGCCTGCAAGAAGTCGCAAGTGACTCGTAACAACACTTGCAAACAACAGCAGGAGGTTCGTCATACATTCAGTGCTCCCTCCTACGAGCAACAATGGGGATTTGTGATGCACACAATAAACCACTTGCAGGAGCGACAAGTGGCTCATATCAACACTTGCAAGCAATAATAGATTATTCATCATGTATACAACAGCTTGCACACAAATTAAAGCAACAAATTTTGTGGCGAATATGACTGGCCCATAAGTAGGGAGTGTAGGCTTGAAATGTGCACATTAGCCCATCTATAGGTGACAACGAACAACAAGTTGTGGATGCTAGATCATCCACACATGCCAACGATAAGCAACTATCTAGCAAATGTCCTAACCCCCAACAAGCAAAGGCAATCAATACATAACAAATGCAAATGCTTACGAGTAGCACTAGAAGATTTGTATTATGTGCAACTTGCACGCAACTAACAATGGAAGGCCCACAATACATACATCAGTCCTTCCTACAAACAATGATAGTGAATGTATTGCAAGTATGGTGGACTCTCTACATGCATGAGTAAGAAGATTGCAGCGAGTGTAGGCAAAAAGGATGAGCCTGTAATAAATACAGACACCTACAAGCCACTGTGGGAAATTCATCGTGAACACAATAATTTGTATACGATGGTTGGTGACCTTTGTATATTCACTGACGACTTACAAACATATTCAACAAAAATTGCAGTGCACAACGACTATCATGTAAGAAGTCTGAAATGACCCGTAACACAGTGCTACGACCCACTTACAAACAATATTAGAAGATTCACGCTAAACGTAGTTCGCCTACATGCAACAGTTGGTGACTCCTAAAGACTTAGCATGAACCAAAAGCAGTGTTAACAAAGCTTGCATTGTGCGATAGCTGGCTCTCAAGAAGCAATAAGTGACTTGCGGAAAAACACTAAAATTCACCTATAAGTAGTAGTTGGGAATTTGTAGTAAAAGATTGCAGGCAACTAGTAAGCTGAGGCTGCAAAATTGCGACGCCAGGTTGTCACACCAAATAAATTAGCTCACTTGCAAGCAACAGGTGAGAGGCTCCTGATGCATCATACAATGTATTTGCATGCTAAGTGCTAAAGAAAGCAACAGCTTGTAGAAGAAGAAATGAACTAAACAACGTCACCAAATACACAACCTTCGGAAATTCGTGCATCTTCTAAATGATGATTTCTTGCATAATTACGCATATTCGAATATTTCAGAAGTACCCTCATGCATTGAAATACACACTAAGGCATTCACATCATGTATAGACACATTGTAAAATATAAAGCACATTACGCAAGCATGTTATCCAACATGTAGAATACACAGTGTAATAGTAGCTCGATGAGGGTAGCTAAATACGTTGACTTGCAAATACATGATGTACTACATGAAAGTGTTGGAGTATTATGCAGATGCATTATGCAGGCAAATGGACAATAAGTAGTAGTTGGGAATTTGTAGTAAAAATTTGCATGCCATTGATAAACTTAGGCTGCAAAATTATGATGCCATGTTGTCACACCAAATAAATCAGCTCGCTTGCAAGCAACAAGTAAGAGGCTACTAATGCATCGAACGATGTATTTACAGGCTGATTACCAAAGAAAGCAATAGCTTATAGAAGAAGAAATGAGCTAAACAACGCCACCAAATCCGTAACCTTCGTACAAGAGGACATAAGGCATTCACAGCCACCCTTAAGGAAACTTGTGCATCTTCTAAATGATAATTGCTGGCATAATTAAGCATATTTGGATATTTCAGAAATACCCTCATGCATTGAAATACGCACTAAGGCATTCACATCATGTATACACACGTTGTTAAATATAAAGCACATTACGCAAGCATGCTATCCAACATATAGAATACACCATATAGCAGTTGCTCAATACGCTGACTTGCAAATACATCATGCACTACGTAAATGTGTTGGAGTATTATGCAGATGCATTATGCAGGCAAAAGGACTATATGTATATACATGCATGTAACAAAAATACGTTATACGATACATTAGTGCGCTAAACCACTACATTACATATTAAGCATGTCATGCAAGATGCAAATGCGTATGCCAATATACATGCACATATCTAAAATACACAAGTAGATACATAAGTATGTTAACATGTAGATGAAAATATAGGTGCATATGTGAGTATGCATATATGTCGTGTACACCCATTGCACTACATACATATAACTAACATACAAATACATCTTGCATAATGCATCTAAAAATATATACCCGCATGGGCCCCAACGAGCATGATGTATGCACATACGTGATGTCTGAGGAGGCTGCACGGGTCAAGAAATGAATCTAAATTCAAGCCCGATCCTTTTATGTGGATTGATCGGAGTCGACACAGCTCAAACTATCAAATAAGTATACGGTCGTGACACCGACCAGGATTTTTTTTTATATATATATTCATATTAGGCCTTCAAGGTCTATTATAATAAAAATTCACTAATAAAGGCCTAAAGTCGACAACGAACCCATTCCTCTGTCGGTAAGTAGACAGAGCCTACAAAGTTCAACCATTAAAATTAAAAAAGTTCCCATAAGTATCCTGATGATGGCCGTGTTGATGGAAAATCTCAACAGGAGGGGACCCCAAATATTTAAAAAATACTTACCAAATTTTCACGAAAATTTAAAATTGAAAAAAAATCATCAAACTTAAAACATTTAAAATTGGAATTAAATCATCTAAACACTCAAAAAAAAAAAAATCCATCTACCTTCTGTAATAATTTATCGATGTGGACAAATTTGAAAATCACTTCAGCTCACAAAAAATAAATTTTTGGTTAAGAATATTACTATGATTCATTCTCAAACTGTCTCTTGCTAGTAAGGACATAGTATGTCCTCTAATTGGTGGTTTCGTTGACAAATTGTATCACACGTAAACGATTATGACCAAAACCCTCCGACGGTTTTGCCGCTAAATGGCATAATTATATTACAGTTATGGTCAGAGCCCGTATGCTCCCCAACGACATCAAATTCTTGACCAATGAATCAATAGGATATGATCGATAGGGCACAAAGTTCTCTGTTAGCTAAGGTGGATTCAAATCTGTCCTCTTAGACAAATATTCACCTCATGTCTACAAGATAACCTTGGACGAAGCAATCCATAGCTGTCGATAAGGATTCTTCTGTCAGGTTGGATCGACTACCTACTCTGACTAAGTAGATCAGGGACCCTGATGACCCGGGACGACATAATCATAGGATCTTGATCGGGTCTATCATAATTCCCCCCACCATCTGCTTTAAGTACAAGGTGGTGAATTAATTTTAAATGTTAAATTTTCAAATACCAAATCATGCCACCATCGTATTCGTTTAACGACTAGCCTTAATCGATAGTTCTCTTTCGCTACCAGGAGGTGTAAATAATCATAGGAGCTTGTGCCTATATGAAACCTAAACTAAGATCATTAAGTCCTCGCAAAATGAGGGTGAAATCTCTTGGTAGTGTCTTATTTAAAATCCAATTTGCCTTCTAAAAATTTACCTCGAAACTTGTTCTTGACGACCCGAAAGAAAGAAAAGAGCTGCAGAGAGACCGGGGCACGAATTTTCGGAGCCCACAACAATTTTCTTATTGCTTTCTACGAGACTTTTTAGTTAAAAAACATCTTGAAAGTAATGAAAAAATAGTGGTAAAAAATTATCCCTAACGAAGCTTAAGTGCGGGTAATGCTGATTGAGAGATGAAATATGCATCCAATATTTAAGTAATCTTCCATGCATTATATCTTAACACAATAGCAAACTAGAAATATTACTATCTGTTGGAAACTTCTTAACTAGAAAGGGAAAGAACTCACCGAAAAGACGAAGTACTGGGAAATCCCATTCTATCGGCTGTAAACAATTTCTTTCAATATACGTCAATGGAACAAGTAGCGAAAGTAGAGAAATAAGATAATACTAATAGTTATTTTAAGAGTTGATGTGAATTAATTTAGTTAATAAACTTTTTAAAAATTATTATCGAAATATTGAGTTTGAATTCCTCTTGCATATCTCGACAATCACCTAAGTTTAACATACAATTATAATTTTAATCATTGATTTTATTTTAAATACTATAATGTTAAATGAACTAAGAAGTCTTATAACATTTAGTAAAAATTGAACAAATTTTCAATTAAATATAAAATATAAAATTATGTATCAATAAGTTTTAAATTTTAATTATTATCATATCGCTTTTCCATAATTTCATCCTTTTAAATTAAATCATGCATTGCCATCACTTGCATTATAACAAAAATAATAATAATATCATACAATGAATGAGAAGGAAAAAATTACTAGTTTTTTAAATTATATATATATATATATATATATATATATATATATATATATATATATATATATATATACTCGGCCCATTTTTTTTATCAAGATAGACTTAGACCATCTCCAACTGAATTTCATATTAGAGTATGTCGTCCATCTTTTGCTCCATTCGAACTCCAAATTACGAATTTTTATTAGTTCCAGTGTCCTGACGTGGCTCTACGTTTGGACGCCAATAACATAACGCCACGTGCTCTTACTTTTTACTGCGCGGCTCGACGACCCGACCTGGACCGAAACCCGTGGTTGCTATGTTCGTGTATTGCTAGGTATTGCTAGGTATTACTAGGTATTGCTCGGTATTATTAGGTATTATTTTACAATAACGAGAAATACTACTCTGTGAAGACCAATATCGAGCAACACCGATCAATACCTAGCAAAACCGAGGTATCGCTCGGTATTCCTCGATATTGCTAGGTATTAGTCTTCATAGAATGATATTTTTCATTATTGCCGAGCAATATCGAGCAATACCTAGCAATACCCCAATATGCACAAATCAGCCAATACATAGCAATCCCGGGTTCGGTCCGGGTTGGGTCGTCGGGCCGCGCGATAAAGAGTAAGAGCACGTGACATCTTTTTACTAGCGTCCGAATTTATAGCTACGTCAGGACACCGGACCTAATAAAAATTCCCAAATCACACGCCAAATTTCGATAGGTGAACAGTTCAACATCCTACGCCAAAAAAATTCGCTGCGAAATTTACCGAAGAAGCGCACGAAAGAGGACAATATCGCATCAAATATGACGATGTTCAAAGGAAGCATGCAAAAGAAGAAGAAATAGCGTTAAATTAGAGAAGAATAACTGCATTTTCAAGTGGAAAAATGAATTTTTCAGTTAAAGATGCCCTTAAGACTCGTGACATTTCAATTTTTAAGATATTCAAACATAATAAAATACATAATGAAATAATAAAATATTAAAAAATAGAATAAATATTTTAAAAAATACATAATGAAAATAACGTGACAAAATGTTAATTATATCCCGATGATACTTCGAAAACAAGAATTGATCTGCACAATATCCTTCTTCATATCAATAAAAATTCGCAATAAAATGCGGCAGCCTTCTTTTAACAGAAATTTGATATCCATTCTGAAACCTTCGCACAATTCCAACAATTAAAGTATAAACAGAACCGCTAAAAAATTCAACTCACCTGCAGTTTGCTTATTAGCAGCGACAACACATTACTGTGCAATAGCCATGAAATACTACAAAACACTTAAATAACCAATAATTCAACAATTGGTCCTTCAATGGCAATGAAAGAGAAGACCAGTTTATTATTAGACTGCAATGAGCATCATTTGACATAGCTCCAAAGTGCATCGGTGCTCTGGCTCCGCCGCATAGCTTCACTGAGTAGCTTTTTGCCAGAATCTAAGTGCCGATTAGTTGGTTTGGTAGCAGAATGTAGCAGATGCGTGCGTGCATGCCGATCCTTGGCCAGCTTCATCGACGTTACCTCGACATGGCTTTGCCTTCCATGGTTTTTTGTCAACTTGTGAAGACCTGCAGAGCTCATGGACGCCTTCAGTGGAGGTTTGTGCTCTGCTCTGATACTTCTATCGAAGTGAGGAGCAGAAGCAGCAGCAGCAGCAAAATTGCTACGGCCTGAAACTTCTTTTGAGCCCTTCCTAATGGCCTGCTTATTGTAGTAAACTAAATTAGGAAGAAGGCCTAGAAGAAACTTCTTAAGCTGCTCATCTCCAACGTTTATCTGGGCAGGATTACCCTCAATATTTATTGCTTGCATGGAGCTGTAATTAGCTGCTAGCTGCCCAAGGCCTTTAACAGTAGAGATTTTATTGAACCGCAAGTCTATTATATTCAGTTTGACAAGACGGTGAAGGCCTTCGACCTCACTGATCTTATTACCAGCTAGATACAGTTCCTTAAGGGAGGTACAGGAAGATAAACCTTGCATGAATAAACAATGAAGATTATCAGAAAGACATGAAAGGTAGGATCTGGTTTGTAGTCGAAATAAAATAAGCAGCTTAAAAGGAAGAATGGAATAGAAAATCAGCTTTGGAGTTGCACATTACTGTATATTAACTAGTTTATAATTGGAAATATCAACGTTGGTTTTAATTCAGTTCATTAAGGTTCATCAACAAAAAATGTGAAAAGATTCATGCAAAATAAACCAATAAACTGAAGGTTATATTGAAGATAACAGAAAGTAAAATGGCTGTAGAAAGCAAGCAAGAATAACAAAAAAAAAAAGTGCATTAAAAAAAAATCAAAGGTAATAAAATACCATGGCCAATTTTAGTTATTCGGTTATAGCTAAGGTCCAATACACGAAGGTGCGATAGATCACGGAGGCCTTCAATTGTGGATATGTTATTCTTTGATAAGTTCAACATGTGGAGACCTTTAGGAAGAGATCCTGGAGTTACCCGAGCTAGGAAAAAACAAAAGAACATAATGAACATTTTATGAAGTAGTCGGTAAAATAAGATATTAACGTGAATAAGAAAGAAGCACAGCATACCTATAACATTTCCTGATAAGTTTACTACCCTCAAACTGACAAATGGACTCAGAACAGGGACTGTGACCAACCCAAGATTTGCCATCTGTGTTGATGAGGATGTGGAAGTTAAGGATGAGATACGATTGCGAGGTACTTCGATGGCTTGGAGACTTCTAGCATCCGGTTTCCGAGAATCCACAGAAATTTTGGGATCTTCATTGCAAACATTAGCCGATCCCTCTCCTGGTTCTTCAACAATGAAGTCACCGCAGATATCTATCTGGCTTATCCAATGTTCTACTCTCTTCATGCTGAATTCCTCCGGGGTCAGTTCTTCCCAGTTGCAATGAGAAGTTCCTTGCTTGATCTCAGCATCTTTTGCTTCTAATTTTCTGGAGTCATCTGCAAAATAAATGTAGCAAATCATTTTTGAATTGTATGCAGCTTTATTTACCCAAATCAAACATCAAGCTCAATGATTACCATCACTATCATGATCGTGAACCATTTCACTTCTAACCAAACTGAGGCCTTCTTCTTTTGAAAGAAAATAACAAGGAGCTTTCCCCTCACCATCAGAATTTGGCTTCAAGTAAGAGGGAGAAACAATGATAGTTTTTTCACTGTTGATGCCAGAATCAAAATATCTTCCATGAGTTTGAAATTCGGCTCCCAGTCCTCTGAAGTTATTCAGATCCGAAAAGGAATGAGATCTGTGATAGGTAAGTCTATGACTTATCGTATCTTCACTGGATTCAGACACATTGACCTTCAGGTTGATCATAGAACATGATCTTGATAAAGTAGGAAGTTTCTTGGAGGAGCATCTAGAGATATCAGCAAGCTGATCATGATCAGACTGCTTTAAATTTTCAACAGAGTATAGAGAATCATTATGTGTGGAATCCGCAAGCAAATCCCGGGATTTAATCAAAACATTTTTCTTTTGCTTATTATGATAACTCTTTCCATCATTTTCATGGTGATTGAACTCGGAAGAAATAGTATCTCCAAAAGAATCCCTAACTTCCTTCGTATTCCAATCATTCAAGTATTCACGTGAAAAGCCATGATCAATATCAACACCCCCCATGATATCATCGCCATAGAAATCACTTTCTTTCTCCATCATGTTTCCAAGAGAATGACTCTTTTTGATCTGTACAGTTCGAATTATCACTTCACTAGCCTCAGAAAGCTTAGCTTCGAGATCTTCTGATTGCCAGCATTCCTTCTGAAAGCATGGAGATGTATTTCGGTCCACAGTATTACAGGATGAATTACTGCCAGCCATAGGATTTGTTTCTATAGATCCCGTAACAAGCTTTATCGATTGATCCTCAGTCACACTTTGACAATCAGCAAGCAACTTCCCTACAGATTGTTGAACTACTTTCTGCAGAAATGGGGGAGAGCCATGTTCAGCACCTAAAGGTATTTTCAACTTGTACATGAAAGAAAAAGGAAAATAAGAAAATCTAGCATACCTTCGATTTGTTGGCGGGAGTGGAGAAGCAGGAGAACCTAACCATCATAATTAGAAAAAAGGAAAATTCTTCGAGCAAGTGAGGTTGTTTCTTTTTGTAGTGCAACTAAGATACTGAGAAGAAATATCAAACAAATCCTGACAATTGTTGAAGAATAGCCAGAAACACATTACTTATTACCTCGTACCACAATGACTAGCTAGAATAGTAACACTGCTCTACACTCATTGCAATCTTAATCACCACTGGCATTAACCATAATCAAGCGAGCGTCCCTCAAAAACACGGCAGAGTCTCCAAACATTGGATGACTTTGAACCCAATGGCAAGAGTAAGGTAATCACCCAGTCATTATGGTCCCACACCCACTTGGAGGTGCAAGAATAATATAATTCTTCTACAGCGGCCAGGCTGAAAAGAGAACTTGATCAACTAGAGGGATAAAATGCCAATCACATATATCAGGTGCAAGCCTGCAATATCAATTTGTAAGTTAAACCTCTAGGAAACAAAGCAAAGTACCATGCCATTCATATCTTGACCACGATAAGCAAAAAACATAATAGTTTCAATATATAATGTAAAATTTGAAAAAAAACAGAGAAAATCAGTAGTCTCAGGTTTCATTTGGAACGGTTTTTTTTATTGCTTCTTAAAACAGCTTTTTAGTTTAATTTTTGTACTAAAAAACTGCTTTAAGAAATAGTAAAAAAATCATCTCAAACGAAGCCTTAATACATAAAGACACGGTACCAAAAAAATGCAAATTGTTAAAGCAGAGAAATTAGAGCGGCTAACTGAATAAGAAAGAAACTTGTTAAATTTAGAAAATTGGAGAGGGAAAATGCTTAATTTTATTGCACAAACTTGTCCCTATTTATAGATCTATACAAGATATCTTAATAAAAAAAACAAATAATTACATAATAATGCATAATTGCTCTAATATAATCCTTCGTAAATCAACCATCTAATTATGGAAGGAGATCAACATGATCCAGGTGAGCCTCCCATGGATTCCCATCTTAGCCGTGGGATCAAAATGCCAAGAGATGGCTAGGACCTAATAGGTGAGCCTCCCATAGATTCCCATCCTAGCTGTGGGATCAAAATGCCAAGGGACGGCTAGGATTTAACACTCCCCCTTAAGCTGGGGAATATAAATCCATCATTCTCGACTTGATAATCAATCCTAGAAAGATAGAGTTATCGAGTCTCTTGGTAAGAATATCTGCAAGTTGGTCTTTTGATGAGACAAGTTTGATACATATAAGACCACTGTCTAATTTCTCCTTTATGAAATGCATGTCCACTTCTATGTGCTTGGTCTTATTATATTGAACCGGATTGTGAGTTATGTTGATTGTTGATTTGTTATCACAATGTAGCTTTATGGGTCCTTCCCACTTGATTCTTAGATTTTCTAGAATTATCTTGATCAATAATAGCTCACATATTCCTAAGGTCGTAGCTTAATATTATGCTTCTGCACTAAATCTTGTCACCACATTCTGTTTCTTGATTCTCCATGTAACAAGGTTTCTTCCAAGGAATGTGCAGCATCCTGAGGTAGATCGTCTATCTACTGGCGATCCTTCGTAATCTACATCAGTATATGCTTCTGGGGTTATTCCATAGTCTCTTATGAAGAGGATCTCTTTACCTAGGTTTCCTTTAAGATAGTGTAGTATTCTATCTACAGCATGCATGTGAGTCTGCTTTAGATCTTGCATGAACTAGCTAATCATGCTTACAACAAATGTTATATCTGGTCCGGTGTGGGATGGGAAAGGTAGATCAATTTTCCCACAAGTCTCTAGTAAGCTCCTTTATCTACAATTGGATCTTCTTTAGCTTCCCCCGATTTGAGATTTAGTTCTACTGGTGTTGGTGTCAATTTACAAGCTAATTTACTTGTTTCTTTAAGAAGATAATTAATGTATTTTTATTGTGAAATAAAGATTCCTTTGCTGGAGTTGGCCACTTTAATTCCAAGAAAATATTTTCATCTATTTAGATTTTTTATATCAAGCTCATTTGCAAGACATTTCTTTAGAATTATCTCCTTTTCATCATTCCCAATCAAGATGATACCATCCACATAAACTAATAAAATTGTGACTTCCCATGAGTCTGAGTGCTTGAAGAATAATATATAGTCTCTTTGGCTATGCCGATAACCATTAAGTAGCATGACTTTTGAGAATATTCCAAACCAAGTTCTAAGTGATTACTTTAGCCCATATAGAGATTTTTTAAGCTACACACTTTGGTATCTCCAAATTATTCCTTGAATCCTAGTAGAATCTCCATAAATATTTCTTCATCCAAGTTTCCTTGTAGGAATACATTTTTGACATCCAACTATTCAAGATGTCAGTAATAATTAGCTGCTGTGAGAGTTGGATCCTCACGATGTTCATTTTGGCCATAGGTGCAAAATTTTTCTAGTAGTCAATCACATACGTCTGAGTGCACCCTTTCGCCACTAGTTTTGTCTTATACCTTTCCAGTGTACCATCATCTTTGTATTTCATACTTTTATTGCATAGATTTGTCCCTATTTATAGATCTATATAATATATTTATATATCTTAATAAAGAAACAAATAATTACAAAATAATACATAGTTGCTCTAATATAACCCTTCCTAAATCAGCCATCTAAATATGGAAGGAGATCGATGTGATCCAGGTGAGACTCCTATAGATTCCCATCTTAGCCGTGGGATCAAAATGCCAGGGGACGGCTAGAATTTAATAGGCGAGCCTCCCATGGATTCTCATCCTAGCCATGGGACTAAAATGCCAAGAGACAATTGGGATTTAACAAAACTAATTTAATGTTTATGCAATGACATGATGACAATAAAGACTTTTCACAAAAGTAGCATTCATCAACTCCAATTTAGTTCTAGTTGACAGAAGATGCCCGGTAAGCTTGTACTAGTTTTTCTTTTGCATCATTGGCGAAAAAACATACGCCACATAACAACTAGAAATTCTTTTTTTTAATTCATCAGAGTAGCCTTTTGTGATCACTTAACTAAGTAAAGCATTCTCAGGCTCTAACTACAAAAGAAACAAGATTTTTTTTCGAGTTTCATTTAGATTAAATTTTTTGTTAGCAGCGACGGGGTGCTGTGGCCTAACCTGATTCTGTCCATCAATTGGATCTTTCTACAATTAACTTACCTCTCCCGAAAAAAAAAAACATGTTAAATAGCTGATGTTCTGAAAAAAGTACGATGCCTTCTCAGTTTCCATCATCTTAAACAGAACTCTCATGTACAAACATGAAAATATTATATGAAAATTTAGTAATTTCACATGTATAGAGCTTTTGAAACACTTCTAATGTGCTTTCAATAAACGACTAACAATGGCCATCTGGCCGTTAAACCAACAACCCGGTAATAAGGATCAAAGCCAATCCACAATATGAGTAAAAAAATTTTAACTGCAATGCATTTGGCAGTCGAATAGATATGGGAAAAAATGCTAGAATTGGTTAAAGATGCAACTAAGTTAAGAACCTGAACGCTGAATAAACGAATAATTTGTGAGGTTTGTAAAGGAGTTCGCCACTGTGACCTTATTACAAATGCAGTCATGGCTATACCAACTCTTCGTTTCATCACAACTAAAATCACAGTGCACCTCATGATACTTTCAACAACTACAAATCATTTCTATAAGCAGCCCCTCTTATTTTCCAACGCCTATACAGTGCTATGCATGACCGTCTTTTTCTCATTTTCAGATGCAGGCATAGAGGTTAAAGTTGAAAATCCACAAAATTACTCATTGCTTGCATTTTAAAGTGCCAACAACGTACTTAGACATTTAAATTTCCTTGTCAATACTGAATTATCTGCATTGAATCGTTGCAAAACTCAGGGAAAGGAACTTTGATAGATATTTTCTTATATAGTGATTATCCATGTAGATATGTATAAAACATAGATTTTCTTTAGGCCTGTGTAAATTCTATGTTTCTTTTAATTTTTTATTCAATCGGATGATAAAATGTAGCAGCTCCCAACACAAAGAAATAATGATTTCAATTACGTCACTCCCAACATTTAAAAATGCAAAATAATAATGAGCTGTGAATTAAAAAGTCCTATATAGATTATAACTGTTAAATTCAAAAAATTGGAGAGGGAAAAGACTTAACTTTATTATACAAAATTATTCATATTTATAGATCTATACAAGATATCTTAATAAAGAAATAAATAAATACAGAATCATGCATACTTGCTCTAATATAATTATTCCTAAATTAGTCATCCGAATATGAAAGAAGATCAGCGTGATCCAGGTGAGCCTCCCACAGATCTACATCCTAGCCATAGGATCAAGGGCAAATGGACAGTTGATATTTAACAGCATGACCCAGGTGAGCCTCCCATGGATCCCCATGTTGGTCCTAGGATCAAGGGCCAAGGGACAGTTGAGATTTTAACACTCCCCCTTAAGCTGGGGAACACAATTCTGTTATTCCCAGCTTGGTAATAACAATCACAAGGAAAGGTCGGCAATGAAGGCACGACGGTAGAGAAAAAACAATTGTTTTAAGGTTGCGACAAGCTTCAAGGACAGCAATAGAAAAACACGTCTCAAACAGCTCAGTGCTTGGGATTCAAAATCTCTTCCTGTCCTATCGAGCCAGGTGAGTCTTTGGGAGGTGTGTATTGTTAGACGCTTCCGTCTGTTGAGCCGGAACAAGCTTCCACCTGTTTAGGCGGAACAAGCTTCTACTTGTTTAATTGGGGGTGGGGCCCAACAGTCCAACGATAATTAAGGGCAACAATTAAGAGGAAATTAAAGAGGGCGTTAGGAGGGAAATTCAAATTAGGAGGGCTATTTTGGCATTAACTATATTTTGTATGCTTTAAATATATTGTTTACCCTAGGGTTAGATTTTATGTTGTGTTTGCTAAAATTTTGAGAGTTCTTAGATTTTGTTTAGGCTCTAGCCACCAGCTAGAGATTGGCAGAGTTGGATCCTCCCCTCCAATTGAGGATCCAGCTATATCTTGTTATTTTCTTTTGAGTTTCTTGCAATAAAAAGTTCTGTGGTGTTTCTTCTTCAAGATTTTCTATTACAACTCACTGATTTGATTGAAAAAAGCACATAGTTCCTATCAATTTGGAAGTAAGAGCCCTTAATTCTGATCAAATTGGTATTAGAGCAATTTTCTGGACGGAAATAGAAGTCTTTCTCATTAATTTCTACAGTGTTTCCTCTCCGATTGTGCAGTTTTTACAGTTTGGAGACCAGATTCGCATCAAAGTTGTTGTTTTTGGCTATTAGAGCCTAATTCTGAGTACTTATAATAGGAAGAAAGGTAGAAGTGTTGATAGTGAAGATTGAACAATTGAAATCTAAAATTCAGATCTTCAAACTCAACTTTCAGATGTCAAAAGTCAAATTTTAGCTATCCACGAGAAAAGGGATGAAAATGTTTCCATCCTGAAGGAGATGTTGAAGAAATTGCTCGAGGGCCAACCCAAAACTGTGTCGTCGGAGGCGAGGGAAGCCTCTGACAACCAAGGAAGCGGGAAAAACCCTAACCCAATAAGACGAAGGGAAGATCAGGAGGTGGAGATTCGAGAGGTAGAAGAGAGAATGCCTCCCCCAGAGCCTATTCCTAGGGAGGAGACAGGTAGAGGGTATGGTGAGAGGCATGAGGAGATCGGGCATGAATGATGTGGTGCTAAATTTGAGAGGATATTGGCGGAATTTGAAAGGGGAAGGGCTAATTATGACCAAAGGATGCTGAATTTGAAAAGAGAGGGATTGATTATGATAAAAGGAGTGCTGAATTTGAAAGGAGAATGTGGGAATATAATGAAATATTTGGGTATGATTGTAGAAAGGATGATTGGGACATTTGGGGGGGAACCACTCCCTTGTGGAATGGAAAATATGGAGGAAACATGGGGAATGTAAGAGATCCGAGGGTTAGGAAGCTGAAGATGCCTATTTTTGAGGAGATGATGCTCATGGGTGGATTTAAAAGGTGGAAATATATTTTATCGTCAATAGGTTGATGGAAGAGGAGAGACTGACGGTAGCCGGGATGTGTTTGAAGGGAAAAGCTTTAGCATGGTACCAATGGAGGGATATGAGACGATCTATATAGACCTGGAGGGAGTTTAAGGATTGTTTGTTGGAAAGTTTTCGAAACAGCAGAGGAGGTGACTTCTATTAGCAGTTATTTGCCATGATGCAGGAGGAGACAGTAATTGAGTACTGAGAGCAGTTTGAGCACTTGACAAACCGACTTGATGGACTTCCGGGATTGTACTAGAGGGAAACTTTATGAAATGGTTCAAACTAGAGATTCAGGTGGCAGTTTGAGTTATGAGTCATCATGATTTGGAAAAGGCTATGGAGCTAGCTCAGTCAGTGGAGGATTAGAGGCATCTAGAGAGAGGGGTTGGAGGCAGCACCTCAGGAGGTTTGCACAATATGATCATTACCTTTTTGGCATCAAAGGAGTCGACACCGGGTACTCTTAAGGAGATCCTGAAAGAGAAGACTGTAGGAGAAAGACTAGGGGAAAACTTCAAGAGACTTATAAAGACAGAGCTACAATAGAAGAGGGCGAAGGGGTTGTGTTTTAGATTTGAAGAGAGCTATATACCAGGGCATAGGTGTAAGGACAAAACTCTTTAGATTCTCACCGTTTGTGATGATAAGAAAATTGACGAAGAAGTTGTCTTTCCACCCTGCGAACAAGGTGGTTCTTTGGGAGAGAGGTATTGTTAGACACTTCCGCTTGATTAATTAGGGGTGGGGCCCAACAGTCCAACAGCAATTAAGAGAAAATTAAAGAGGGGGTTAGGAGAGAAATTCAAATTAGGAGGGTTGTTTTGACATTACATATATTTTGTATCCTTTAAATAGATTGTTTACCCTAGGGTTAAGTTTTATCTTGTGTTTGCTAAAATTTGGAGAGTTCATAAGTTTTGTTTGGGCTATAGCCGCTGGCTAAGATTGAGAGAGCCAGATCCTCCTCTCCAATTGAGGATTCAATTGTATCTTGTTATTTTCTTTCGAATTTCTTGCAATAAGAAGTTTTGTAGTGGGTCTTCTTCCCAATTTTTTATTATGGTTCGCTGATTTAGTTGAAAAAAGCACCTACTTCCAATTAATTTTGATGTAAGAGCCCTTACTTCCTATCAGAAAGTTCCTGCATAAAATAGTCACAATAATTAATTTCACAGTAACAACTTGGAAACCTTTTATCAGGCATTTAACAATGTTACTTTAGTAAAATATGCATGCCAACAATGCTCCCCAAACACGAAATGATAATAGTTCAAGGAGTTTACCCCAAAAAAAATAATAATAAGACAGAAATGAAAGAAATACTCAAATTACATGGCCCAAGTGTTGCTAAAATTATTTCTCCCTTCAATTTGGAATTAGATGTTAAGTAAAATTAGCAATAACATTCATTCACGTATTTTGTTACTCAGCCTTTTTGATTGAATCCAACAAATCATTAGTTCCTAAAATAAGAAGAAAAATTTCCATAAATGCCTCAGATAATTTTAGAAGAAATGAGTCTGAAACTTAATATCATTTGATGTCCATTAAGAAAGTGATTTATTCCTAGTATAAATATTAAATTTACAGAGGAAAGGTAAGACTGATTTCTTTAAGCCACCAATGTTATGTCTAAAATTACAAAGAGCATACCTGGTGCAAACTAGGTATGTCTTTACAGAGAAAAGCTAAGACTGATCTCTACAATTATAAAGAGCACATCTACTGCAAACAACAAGAAGCTATTCTCAATATAGAGAGGGGAATGGATTGATATATATAGTATTACCCATAAACTGTAGATAAATTGTTTTTTACCTTCACAAGACAATGGAGGAAACCTAAACAGTTCTCCAGGATCACCCTCTTATATAGCATATAGCTGGATATAGCATTTTCTTACGTCTATGCAATTGACAACTTCCATAATAAGAATTACACCAATGGAACTAGAATGGTATTAAATCACAGGAAAGAAAAAAAAAAAAGGAAATACCAGCAAAAACTAACAAATACAGAGGGCTCATATCTACCTGCAAGATTTGCCATTGCCATTACTGAGATGGATCGATATAATAATATTTCATTTTAGTTCTTATATTTGCAACCTTCTAAAGCTAATCAACAAAAACCCCAACCATAAAGCATATAAGTACAAAATTCACATTAAAAAATTACCCTATGAAAAGCGCACCAAATCTGGCACAAGAGATAAAACTTCATAAGAAATTTTATCTACGTTAGGCCCAAAAAGCAAACTTTATGACTATTTAACAGATTCTGCACATAACAAGAAGAATTAAGAAACACCATTTTCCTGTTTCGCAATCGCAATAGATCAATTCAACGAGTCACAGAGCCTAAGAACGCCTAGCTTTCAAAACCGAAAAGAAAGGCCAGAAAATACGAGGAAACGAATGGACAGAAAGGACGAACCTTGGGTTGGCCAGGTTGGCTAAGAGGATTGAAGAGCCAATGGAAGAAAGCGATGATTGGAAAAGCAGCAAAGAAGAAAACGCAAGGTCGAAGAATATAAAGAACAACGGGATTTTACGGTGGATGCGAAAGGAAATGCTATTTTATAGGGCTGGGGACAGCCTAAGTGAAGAGGAGGACATGTTCACATTCCACGCCAAGCCGTGACCACACAGATTTCCTGCTTTTACTATAGAGAAGCATATAAATATTTTTAATGAATATTTTTTTTAATGCTACATACAAATTATTATTATTATTATTATTATTATTATTATTATTTCTGATTGGTTCCTCAAAACTAATCTTTCTTTTTGGAGAAAGCTAAACCTTCATTTCCACATGACTTTGAGCTCTCTTCTGCAAGAGATTATTACGTGTGAAGACTGGACACTTAGAACCGTTCAGATTTATCTCTGTGAATAGAAAAAAACATAGTGGTGAATGTTAAAATCGAAGTTCATTGTTCTTTTACTGTTAGTAGATATAAACCAGACAGTTCTTCGTGTCCTATCTCCGCACATAATAATTCATCCTCTTATGGTGCTGGCTTCAGATAGTGATTCCTGCATGATGGACACAACAATTCATAACTCATGATCTATAGTTTATAAGTTGAACTAATTAATACACTAAGAGGATAGTAGCTTTTGGATAAAAAATATTTACTAGTATATTTAATCTGCTAAATGGATTTTTGAGTAGGCATATAATAAATACTAATTGTTATTATTTTTTGTGGAGAGTGCTCATTAGTTGTGGATGTCTTAATCTCTCCTTTCGATATCTTATCAGTGGCATTTCTTAATGCTAATGTACGCTAAGCAGCTATGTTCTTTCCAACTTGGATCGGTTCAGTAGTTCACCAGTGGAACTGTTGGTTTTTACCGATTCAATCCGGTTCGATGCGAAGTCGATTTTGTAAGCTTGATCGGACTAGACACCCAACCGGCTCACGGTTAAACCGGCCAGTACGGTCTAGTTTTCAAAACAGTGGAATTGACATAACTATTTAAAATTCTTTATTGCTCCTAAAATTTTTACCAATTTATAATCCAAAAAAAAAAAAACACTCCAAAAATAAATGTATAGGTTTGCCTAGAGAAACTTGATCTTATACTTATTTGATCCAATGTCTCTTTTATATATTTATTTAATTAAATATCACTTGAAGTTATGTATGGATGAAAATATCCTTCAAGACGTGTAAAATCTCAACTTACTCAAAACACAGTTATAACTTTCTTAGCTCTTTCATATGCAATCCTAAAGCTCCCCAAACCTGACTTGCTTCCTTCGGAATTGATAGAATCGTTGATGGCATAGGAAAGCCTAGCTACAAACTATGCCCCAAAAGATGAAATAATTATTACGTCAGGTCAAATCCGAACGTATCTGAATGTATACCGAGCAGTACCGAGTGTCAATACCGAGTTTTTAGTTGACATGGCGCGTGGTTATTGGTCTATGAACGCATTCGGTCACCGGACGTAATAATTGCTCCAAAAGATGACATAAAAGATTTCATGGCTATAGTAAGGGTTTCCTTTAGCCAAGAATCATTTTTTATGTGTGCTAGAATATTCATGATATTAAAGCTAGAGATTTTATTATTTTAGTATTATACAAAGATCCAATATATAAATAAAAGATAAGTTGCAAGAGACATTATAATTTTATATGAACAAATCGAAAAGAGGAATACCATAAGGTCTGATTTGGTTGAAGTGATTCCATTATTATTTGTTATTGATTACAAATAATATATTTTATGGATGAAAGGTGCTGATACAATATAATAAATATATGAGATATAGAATATATTATATAATGAAAGTTGGAAGAGCTTAATTGCATGATAATGTCTTTAAGAGAATATTTAATTTTTTATTTGGTCATACTACTTTGAGTAAAGGAGACTATATATGCCAAGAAGTCCATTATAAATCTTGGTGTTGATGTTAGGAGTCATAGTTGGTGCTAATGATATGCATCAATCTTACAAACGATGTTGTGTAGTCGAGTGATGGTGGTAAAAAAATCATTGTAGATCAATGGTGGCCGGAGGGTGATCATAATAAGATGATCATGTTCGATGGACCATGGTCGGACAATGGTGATTACAGAATCATAGTCAAACGATGGCGGTCACAAGATGCTTGAAGAGTGATAAAGGTGGCATAATTGTAGTCAGACGATAATATTGGAAGACTATAGTCAAGTGATGGTGATCTGAGGATCATAGTTAGACAATGATAATTAGAGGATCGTATTCGAGCAACTATGGTTGGAGGTTCATTAATAGATGACAGTGGTGAGAAGACCACAGTTAGATGATGGTGGTCAAAGGATCGTAGTCACGCTAAGGTGGTTAATCAATCATCGTCAAGGTCATGAAAAACCTGTAATGGTCAAACGACAGCCAATCAATAGTGGATTGAAAATGAAATTCTGGTGATGGTCTGATGGCGGTGATCAAACATTATTTGAGTGGTAGTTTGATGGTGACTATTAGGTTGTGGTTCGATAATGGAGTTCGAGTAGTCGTGCTTGGGTGGTGCTCTGAGATTTCTTCAACCTTTTGAGATCTCTTAAATCTCAATCCAATGTTCAAACTCCAAGCCTACATGTAGAGAGTGATGATCTATTTGTAGATATTTTTAGAGTGATATACCTCGTAAATATAGGAAAAATCTCAAAAACTCAAACAAAATTGTCCATTCTCTTAATCATAGATCATTTTCTCAATATTTAAGTACCATAGTAATGTCATAATTATACGGTTGTGGGTTTGTTGGATTTGTCTCGTCGAGATGCTCGGCTCGATTATAAACATGCAAGATTTGAAGATTGTTTGGTGCTCCACTTAATCTCCCAAAGTTTCCTATTACACTTCAATTAAGTGATTGGGCTCATTTAGACACTGAACAATCCACATTTGATATTGGTGGGTTTGTCTTGTTGAAAAGTTTGATTTGATTATAAATTTGTTGAAATCAAATAAGATGGCCCTAAATTAATTTTTTTTTAAAAAAAGTATTTTAAATATACCTCAAGATTCGTGCCCGACCAAATTATTTTTATGATGTATCATCAATAAATTTTTATTTATTTATTTTTTAAATGCAACCACACTAAATGAGAGAAAAAAAAAAGAAGCACAATAACTTATCCTCGTTGGGGAGCCACACGAATGTTACAATTCTTTCATTCGTAAGTAAATTATTCTTTAAAAAAAAAAAAGTAAATTATTCTTTGATAAGAATTTTTCTTAGACCAAAATGAGCGGCCAAAAAATAAGGTTGTACGTGTACTTTCTCTCTCTCTCTCTTCTTTGATGATCCTCTTTATTTGTTAGTGTTTTTCTTTTCATGGTGTTTGGTCATAAGGTGCTCAAATGTTATACGATTACCAATTAAATTAAAAGTTTGAGATTTCAGCTAAAATTTTTATCAATTTTTTATTCAACTAGAACCAAATGAGTCTGAGTTACGAGTTAACTTTTTAGCTCAGCCCCATAATCCTCTAAATCAGAGAAATATAATCATTGTTTCAATTTTTTTTTGGAGAAATATGGTCCAATGTTCATTTCGGACTAAATTATTACTCCTTTATATATATGAAATGCTTATTGAAGTTCGTCACGAATAAATTTTGTTTAGCTAGTTTCAATTCGAACTTTGTTAAAACAACATTCGATCGAATCTTATTTGAAATTGGTTTGATCTTTCCTTTATATGTGAAGGTTCAAAAAGTTCCTTCCAAGTGAGCCTATTTCACACCGTCAATCCCTAGCTAGTTCTTGTCCACAACGAGCCACCAATCCAGATTTTTTGTTTGTTAGCTAATCCTATGATGCAAGCTCCAATAAGCTTCGCCGATCTCGTCTATGAACTCTAGTTCTTAGATAATTCTCTCTCACATTGATGTATGTCGCGAAACTCGACAACTCTGGCGTTCTTCTCTCGCTCTTCCTGAGGGGTTCGCCCTAGCCGCCGTCTCTCCGGTGGGTTTCCTCCTTGTTTCGCTGGGAAGTTTCTCTTCTTCTCCTTTATTGTTTTCCCGGTTTTGTTTTCTTGGCTTTATGGCGCGGCCTTCTCGATTTCGTGATCCTGATTTTTAGGTGGGATCATCGTCTCTGTCTTTTAAGGATGCTTTCTCTGGTTCTTCTTCTTCATCTTTTTTTCCTAATTTTAGTGTGTCTTCACATAAAGGTTTACCTTATCTTTGGATTTCCGAGGAAGAAATCAATCTTTGGCTGCTCCTTTCGAATTTGCTCTGGTCGGTAAATTTCATGGTAGGAGGCCCTCTCTTGATGCTATTAGAAACTTCATTTTTAAGCTCAAACATATTGGTGAAGTTTCGGTTACGGTTTTGAATCAAAGGAATGTTTTGATTAAGTTGTTCAACGACTTAGATTACTGTAGGATTTTTGCTCATCAATCGTATTTCGTGAGTGATTGTTTTATGAAATTGGTAAAATGGACTCCTAGCTTAGATATTGAGATTGAATCCCCTATTATCCCTATCTGGATTTCCTTCCTTAACCTCCGTCCTCACCTGTTTTCCCCTTGTATTTTGCATGGACTAGGCTTAATTTTTTGGCAAACCACTCAAAACAAATAATGCTACTAACACTAGATCATGACCTTTACTTGCGCGTGTTCTGGTTGAGCTGGATGTGTCCAAACAGTATCAGGACAAAATTTGGGTTGGTTCGAATAGATCTGGTTATGTCCAATCTGTGATTTTTGAGGATTGTTCAGAATATTGTGCTCATTGTCTTGCTTTGGGTCATTTCAAGGCTAGGTGTAGGATTCTTCATCCTAATCTTGATTCTTCTGTTTTGCTGAATCCTGTGGTTGCTACCGAGCGGGTGGTTCTGACTGTTGGTGTTAATTATGCTCGGATTGAGTCTATCGATCCAGCTATTGTTTCTTTTGTTTTGGCTCCCCCTCCTCATAATGTGAATGAGGTGGTCGAGTTGCTTCCTGTTAATTTGCCTTCGGTTAGTGGAGTTGTGGTTAATGTTGATGCTACTGTTCCAATTGCTACTGAAGATGTGCCCAATTCCTTGCCTATTCCTGATGCACTTTTACTTGGTGGTTTGGTGCCTTTGGATGAGGCTTGTGCTGTTGTTTCTTCTTTGCAAATTTGTGAGGAGGCTCGGGTCGGGGCTTTAATTTCTAATTTGTCCCCTCAGGTTTGTCACAGTGTTGAATGTGATTTAAATTCGGGTGCTCTGTTGCCTGTGGTGGGTGTCATGTCTGCCCTGTGTGTCCTATCTGGTAATCCTTTGCCCCCTGTGGTTGTTGAATGCTTGGATGGGTCGGCTCCTGCAGCTGTTAATTTGGGTGGGATTGTATTTGGGGATTCATGTGATGCCCCTACCTTATCATCCCCTAATAGTAATGCTAATTTAGTTCATAATGCTTTTGTTGATGTGCCGGTGAACTTAATTATCCCTCAAGCCTTGTTTTATCATGTGGGGGACAATTTGGGTATGAATGTGAGAAAGCAGCTCGATTGGCTTCAAGGTTCGTCTGATTCCGAGTCCGTTTAATCTTCTGAGTCTATTGGGGCTGATGATCATGGAAATTCTTTTGCTTTGTTGCGTGAAACACCAGTTGGTTCTGTTGCCTCTCGTGGTAAGGCTCGTGGTAGGGGCAGACAGGGTCGATAATGGCTGTGGTTTATGTGGTGGTTGCCTTCTGGTTGCCCTTTTCTGGGTTTTTGTTGTGGCTGGACTGGATGGTCCTTTGGTGCGGGTGGTTGCCTTTATTTGTTGTTTCTTGATGTTGTTGCATAATTTTGGACCTCTCCGGTTGATTTTCGTTTGGTAGGGCAATGATGTGGCTGGGGCTCGCTTCTCCTTCGGCTGGTTCGTGGCAACCTTTGTTGATGGCTTGGGTTGGCTGCTTCGCGTGTTTCTTCATCAAATTGGATGGTTAGAGCTTGGCTTAAGGGAAGTTGGAAGTCTCGGCCTTTAAATGAGCCCTCATACCTTGTATTTTATTTCGTTTTCTTGTCGTGTTGTTTCTTTGATTTCTGTATCATGTACTTATTTTTGTCTTAATAAAATTTTTGTTAAAAAAAAGAAACATTGATGTATGTCGTGATCTTGCAATGCCAGCTCTAACGACCTTCGTCCGACTTGTTTTGTGACAACAAACTTTCATCACATGCTTCACGTCTAATGACCTTCGTTGGTCTCATTCGCAAGCATGCTGCAACGACTTCCACGTCCAATGATTCCCATGACAATACATCATAGTCACACAATGCCTGCTCCAACAACTTCCATCGACATAAGTTTAATCCACATTCAAACCAGTTTTGAATTAGGTTCGATTTAAAACTAAAATTTGAATGAATTCTAACCATTTTCTAGACAAATGCAAATGGAATAACTTAGTTTAAAACAAATTTTTAGACATATTTTTCTACATAAAACAAATATTAGGCATATTTTTGTAATTTCAGATCAAAAAATATTTTAACTTAATTTGATTATATTAGAGATAAGATCGAATGGCTTTGAGCTGATCTTAATGTGGGTCAAATTATCTACAGTGCTATACACAATCAAAATATTGAGAATTTAATAAGTCATTTAAAATTATAAGTATAATTATACTATAGAGAAGCATATAAATATTTTTAATGAATATTTTTTTAATGCTACATACAAATTATTATTTTTTCTGATTGTTTCCTTAAAACTAATCTTTCTTTTTTTGGAGAAAACTCAACTTTCATTTCCGCATGAATTTGAGCTCTCTTACGGCAGAGATATTACGTGCGGAGATTGGACACTTAGAACCGTTCAGATTTATCTCTGTGAATAGAAAAAACATAATGGTGAATGGTAAAATTGAAGTTCACTGTGCTTTTACTGTTCGTAGATATAAACCGGATGGTTCTTTGTGTCCTATCTCCGCACATAATAATTCATCCTCTTCGGGTGCTGGCTTCAGATAGTGATTCCTTCATTGATGGACACAACAATTCATAACTCATGATCTATAATTTATAAGTTGAACTAATTAATACACTAAGAGGATAATGGCTTTTGGAATAAAAAATATTTACTAGTATATTTAATCTGCTAAATGGAATTTTGAGCAGGCATATAATAAATACTAATTGTTATTATTTTTTGTGGAGAGTGCTCATTAGTTGTGGATGTCTTAATCTCTCCTTTCGATATCTTATCAGTGGCATTTCTTAATCCTAATGTACGCTAAGCCGTTATGTTCTTTCCAAATTGGATCGGTTCAGTAGTTCACCAGTGGAACTGTTGGTTTTTACCGATTCAATCCTGTTCGATGCGAAATCGATTTTGTAAGCTTGATCGGACTGGACACCCAACCGGCACACGGTTAAACTGGCCAGTACGGTCTAGTTTTCAAAACAATGGAATTGACATAACTATTTAAAATTCTTAATCGCTCCTAAAATTTTTGCCAATTTATAATCCAAAAAAAAAAGCACTCCAAAATAAATGTATAGGTTTGCCTAGAGAAACTTGATCTTATACTTATTTGATCCAATGTCTCTTTTATGTATTTATTTAATTAAATATCACCTGAAGTTATTTATGGATGAAAATATCCTTCAAGACGTGTAAAATCTCAACTTACTCAAAACACAGTTATAACTTTCTCAGCTCTTTCATATGCAGTCCTAAAGCTCCCCAAACCTGACTTGCTTCCTTCGGAATTGATAGAATCGTTGATGGCATAGTAAAGCCTAGCTACAAACTATGCCCCAAAAGATGAAATAATTATTACGTCAGGTCAAATCCGAACGTATCTGAATGTATACCGAGTGTCAATACCGAGTTTTTAGTGGACATGGCGCGTGGTTATTGGTCTATGAACGCATTCGGTCACCGGACGTAATAATTGCTCCAAAAGATGACATAAAAGATTTCATGTCTATAGTAAGGGTTTCCTTTAGCCAAGAATCATTTTTCATGTGTGCTAGAATATTCATGATATTAAAGCTAGAGATTTTATAATTTTAGTATTATACAAAGATCCAATATATAAATAAAAGATAAGTTGCAAGAGACATTATAATTTTATATGAACAACTCGAAAAGAGGAATACCATAAGGTCTGATTTGGTTGAAGTGATTTTATTATTATTTGTTATTGATTACAAATAATATATTTTATGGATGAAAGGTGCTGATACAATATAATAAATATATAAGCTATAGAATATATTGTATAATAAAAGTTGGAAGAGCTTAATTGCATGATACATGTCTTTAAGAGATTATTTAATTTTTTTATTTGGTCATACTACTTTGAGTAAGGGAGACTATATGCCAAGAAGTCCATTATAAATCTTGGTTTTGATGTTAGGAGTCATAGGTTATGCTAATGATATGCATCAATCTTACAGACGATGTTGTGTGTAGTCGAGTGATGGTGGTAAAAAAATCATTGTAGATCGATGGGGTTGGAGGGTCGTAATAAGATGAACATGTTTGATGGACCATGGTAAGACAATGGTGATTAGAGAATCATAGTCAAACGATGGCGATTACAAGAAGCTTGTAGAGCGATAAAGGTGGCATAATTGTAGTCAGATGATAATATTGGAAGACTATAGTCAAGTGATGGTGATCGTAGGATCATAGTCAGACAATGATAATTAGATGACCGTATTCGAGCAACTATGGTTGGAGGTTTATAAATAGATGATAGTGGTGAGAAGACCGCAGTCAGATAATGGTGATCAAAGGATCGTAGTCACGCAAAGGTGGTTAATCGATCATCGTCAAGGTGATGGAAACCCTGTAATGGTCAAACGACAGCGGTCAATAGTGGATTGAAATTGACAATTAGGTGATGGTCTGATGGCTGTGATCAAACATTATTTGAGTGGTAGGTTGATGGTGACTGTTAAGTTGTGGTTCGATAGTAGAGTTCGTGTAATATCAAGAATCTGCTCCAGGATCGTCGAGGACGATCTGGATCGTCCTGGGACGATTAGTGAAATTTGCTCCAGAATCTGCTCCAGAATCTGCTCCAGGTGATTTTCTGTACACATCGTCCAGGCCGATTGAAGACATCGTCCAGGCCGATCGGCACTGTAGAAAATATCGGCTTGAGAATAGTCCTGGGAACCGTCCAGGACGATCCTAGATGGTCTGATCGTCCTGGGAAGATCTGGCGATCGGCCGGGCCGATCTGAAGACTTTAAAGCTGATTTCAAGTCGTTTTGAGGAGAGAGAAAATCATTAAAAACGAAAATATCTTTTGAGGAGAGAGAAAGTCGAGAGAAATTTGGGAAAAGTTGATTTTCGGACGACGCGGAGCCGTTTTCGTCCGAGGAGACTATTCAGGATATTGCTGTACGCAAGGTAAGGCACATTCCGCCTTTCTCAATTTTCAGAACCGTCGTGTTTGGCGGTATATTCTGTCCGGATTTCGTTTCCGTTAATGATTTTCGTCCGTATCTTTTGATTGGTTCAGTTTTTACCGCGTAACTTTCTGTATATTGTTGACGTGCCGAGTGTGCACATTTTGGTTATTTTCCGAAGATTTTTGTCTGGGTATTTTTGATTCGACGATGTTTTTTGTCGACTAGATTTTTCTGTGTATTCTGAAATTAGCTGTGCAGTAGAATAAATGTTCTGAAATGTGATTATCTATATTCTGTGCGAATTTGGTGAATTTTGATTTTCAGGAAAAATTGTGTAAATTCCGTATACTGCCGTTGTGCTGCCCGATTTTTGTCTGATTTCTGATTTGCCCGGATTTATTCTGAATTGAAATGCTATCTGTATAAGCTATAAAAAGGGAGCTATAAGGGGCCTGGATCCTATGAGATTCAGTAAGTGTCAGGGAAATCTGAAATGAGCTCAATCTGAAATCTGATATCTGTTCTGTTCCGGATCCGATGAAATCTGTTCTGTTGCCGTGAGCACATTTAGCTATTAATTACTCAGAGAATTTCTGGTGCCGTGAGCACATTTAGCTATTAATTACTCAGAGAATTTCTGGTGCTGTTAGCACATTTAGCTATTAATTACTCAGAGAATTTCTGGTGCCGTGAGCACATTTAGCTATTAATTACTCAGAGAATTTCTGGTGCTGTGAGCACATTTAGCTATTAATTACTCAGAGAATTTCTGGTGCCGTGAGCACATTTAGCTATTAATTACTCAGAGAATTTCTGGTGCCGTGAGCACATTTTGCTATTAATTACTCAGAGAATTTCTGGTGCCGTGAGCACATTTAGCTATTAATTACTCAGAGAATTTCTGGTGCTGTGAGCACATTTAGCTATTAATTAATCAGAGAATTTCTGGTGCCGTGAGCACATTTAGCTATTAATTAAATATCTGATATCTGAGTTCCGTATCTGTTCTGTTCTGATATGATCTGAATTTCTGATTTCTGTACGATTCTGACTCTGTTGATTTAATCCGTTCTGATTTGAACTCTGATGTGATCTGATCTGTACAATTCTGATTCTGATTTGATATATGTCCATATATGTTTTGATTTGATCTGTTTTGTTGCGAACTGTCCGATTCTGATTTCAGTACGAAGATTCTGATTTCTGTCTGTTGTGTTTGGTTTTGGATTCTGAGAGTTTTGATTGGAGGTTTGTTGCTTTGCTGAGCTGTTGAGCTCACTCTTGTTTTCTGGTGGTTTTTAGGTTCTGGGAAAGAGAAGGAAGTCCAGGACTAGATTTCAGAGTCTGATCAGTATAGGTATTTTGTACTTTTTTTATTTTTGTACAGGCATGGCTATTTCTGTTTGTTTTATTTTTTTGTCAGCCATGCACTGTATTTGTAGATGATTGTTTTGAGGAAAAGAAAGAAAAATATAGATGATTTGTTCCGCTGCATTTGATGTTCTATAGTAGCTCTGTGTGTTTGTTTGGTGTATAACATTTTGGAAGATTCAGTTCAGTAACCAATTCCAAAGCTAGATCCTGGTTAGTCTGTTAGGCTGGTCGCAATCCGGCTCGGGCGGGATCCGTCCCCGTCGGGTCGGGTCGTGACAGTTCGAGTAGTGTTGCTTGGGTGATGCTCTCAGATTTCTTCAACCTTTTGAGATCTCTTGAATCTCAATCCAATGTTCTAACTCCAAGCTTTCATGTAGAGAGTGATGACCTATTTGTAGAATTTTTAGAGTGACATACATCATAAATATAGGAAAAATCTCAAAAACTCAAACAAAACTGTCCATTCTCTTAATCATATATCATTTTCTCAATATTTAAGTACCTTAGTAATGTCATAATTATACGATTGTGGGTTTGTTGGATTTGTCTCGTCGAGATGCTCGGTACGATTATAAACATGCAAGATTTGAAGATTGTTTGGTGCTCCACTTAATCTTCCAAAGTCTCCTATTACACTTCAATTATGTGATTGGGCTCATTTAGACACGGAACAATCCACATTATTTGATATTTATGAGTTTGTCTTGTTGAAAAGTTTGATTTGATTATAAATTTGTTTAAATCAAACAAGATGGCAATGAATTTAATTTTTTTAAAAAATTATTTTAAATATATCTCAAGTTCCGTGCCCGACCAAATTATTTTTATGATGTATCATCAATAAATTTTTATTTATTTATTTTTTAAATGCAACCAAATGTTACAATTCTTTCATTCGTAAGTAAATTATTCTTTAAAAAAAAAAGTAAATTATTCTTTGATAAGAATTTTTCTTAGACCAAAATGAGCGGCCAAAAAATAAGATTGTGTACTTTCTCTCTCTCTCTCCTTTGATGATCCTCTTTATTTGTTAGTGTTTTTCTTTTCATGGTGTTTGGTCATAAGGTGCTCAAATGTTATACTATTACGGATTACATTTAAAGTAGAGATTTCAGCCAAAAATGTATCAATTTTTTATTCAATTAGAACCAAATGAGTCTGAGTTACGAGTTAAATTTTTAACTCAGCCACATAATCCTCTAAATCAAAGAAATATAATCATTGTTTCAATTTTTTTGGAGAAATATTGTCCAATGTTCATTTGAGACTAAATTATTACTCCTTTGTATATATGAAATGCTTATTGACAGGGGTGGATCCAGCTTCTTTTTTTAGGGTGGGCAAAAAAAATTTTTTGTAGGAGATGGGCAAAAATGATTAGGATTGATAAAATTAGGTCAAAAAATTTTTTTAAGAGGGGGCAAAATACCCAAAATATTCAAATTATTCTAAAAAATACCCTCTAAATTTAATAAAAAAAAATTTTTTGAGGGGGGGTATTTGCCCCCCCTCACCACCATGGGGATCCGCCCATGCTTATTGAAGTTCGTCACGAATAAATTTGGTTTAGACTAGTTTCAATTCGAACTTTGTTAAAACAACATTCGATCGAATCTTATTTGAAATCGGTTTGATCTTTCCTTTATATGTGAAGGTTCAAAAAGTACCTATAAGTGAGCCTATTTCACACCGTCAATCCCTAGCTAGTTCTTCTCCACAACGAGCCACCAGTCCAGATTTTTTGTTTGTTAGCTAATCCTATGATGCAAGCTCCAACAAGCTTCGCTTTAAAACTAAAATTTGAATGAATTCTAACCATTTTCTAGACAAATGCAAATGGAATAACTTAGTTTGAAACAAATTTTTAGACATATTTTTCTACATAAAACAAATATTAGGCATATTTTTGTAATTTCAGATCAAAAAACATTTTAACTTAATTTGACTATATTAGAGATAAGATCGAATGGCTTTGAGTTGAGTTGATCTTAATGTGGGTCAAATTATCTACAGTGCTATACACAATCAAAATATTGAGAATTTAATAAGTTATTTAAAATTATAAGTATAATTATACTATAGAAAAGCATATAAATATTTTTAATGAATATTTATTTTTTAAATGCTACATATAAATTATTATTATTATTATTATTTTCAGATTGGTTCCTCAAAACTAATCTTCCTTTTGGAGAAAGATCAACCTTCATTTCCACAAGAATTTGAGCTCTTTTTCAGAAGAGATTATTACGGAGACTGGACACAAAGAATCATTCGAATTTATCTATGTAAATAGTAAAAGCATATTGGTGAACAGTAAAATCGCAGTTCATTGTGTTTTTATTGTTCACAAAGATAAATCAGATGGTTCTCTGTGTCCTGTCTCCGCACATAATAATTCATCCTCTTCCAGTGCTGGCATCAGGTAGTGATTCCTGCATCGATATGATGGACACAACAATTCATCACTCAAGATCTATAGTTTATAAGTTGAACTAATTAATACACTAAGAGGATAGTAGCTTTTGGAATAAAAAATATTTACTAGATCTGTATTTAATCTGCTAAATGGATTTTTGAGTAGGCATAGAATAAATACTAATTGTTATTATTTTTAGTGGAGAGTGCTCATTAGTTGTGGATGTCTTAATCTCTTCTTTCGATATCATATCAGTGGCATTTCTTAATCCTAATGCACGCTAAGCAGCTATGTTCTTCAAAAGTGAAGAATAAAAGTAATACTTCCTCATCAGATCATTTGATTGGACCTAAATTTTGAGATAATATTTAAATAAAAAATATTAAAAATTTTTAATTTAACATCTAAGTTTTAATTTCAATAAATTTATAATTAAATTCAGCAACTTGATGAGATAAATTAAAGGATAATAAAGATGTTCCATTTTAACTCTGAAAATAAGCTCAAATCAAACACTTAAAGCGTAATTGAAAACTTTGGAATGCTAATTGGATAATCAAATAATCTTCATATCTCTCATTCTTATAGTTGAATCAGATGTCTCGACGAGATGAATTCAATGAACCCTAAGTTTGTTTAATTCTAATACTATTAATGCACAAATGTTGAAAGAAACAATTTATGATCAATGGAATTAATATGAACAGTTCAGTAGATTATTTTGAATTTGGGCTATATTTGTTGAGAATGCTATTCTCATGAAAGGGAGGGAAGATAGATGAAGGGGGAGCTTGGACATTACTTGAAATTGAAGAGACCTCAATTGTTTACCACCACCGTCTAACCACCACTATCAAAACAATCAAAACATCATTATTCGACCATTGCCATTTGACCACTATTATTAATTTTTTTCATTAGAATATCACTGATAGACCACCATGGCCTAAATACCACAGTCAAACAGTAGTTATCAGACCATTATTATCTAACCACCATTGTCAGACCACCACCATCAAGCCACCACCATTAGATCATCATTGTTCAATCACCATCCTCCAACCATTACTGTTACAAATCAACCCTCTGACCACCGTTGCCTGAATGTTATCCTTCAACGATCATCGTCCAACTATAATCCTCCAATTACTTCTGGCGATTGTATTCTCTTGATCATCATATCTCTTACCCACTATTGCCTAACTATTATTTTCTTATTATTGTCAGTTGATTATGATCATCAAACTATTTACTATGGTTTTATGTCCATCATCGTTTGACTGCAATCTTTTAACTATCATCATTAATTACAGTCCTCTAACAATCATCGCCCAGTTATGATCATTAGACAACTATCATCCAACAATAATCCTTTAACCATCAATGCTCGACTATGGTTTTATAATTACTGTCATTTGACTACAGTACGCCAACCACCATTACTCGACTACATTTCTTTAACAACTATCATCTTGCTATGATTCTTTAATGAACTTCACCCAATTACAATCATCTAACCAGCATTATTTGCCTTTAGACTCCCAACCATTATTGCTTGACTCGGTGGCACAATCACATTAGTCAGACTACACTATTTTGATCATTGTTGCCCTATTATGATCATCCAATCAACATCAACTCACTATGATCCTCTGATAACCATGCTTAACTACGGCCTCCAGACCATTATCTCTCAACTTCAGCTGACCAACCACCATCTTCAACTATAATAAAACATTAATCACTCTTCTTTTATTTATTTAAATGATATATCTTTGTTTAACAATAAGATATTAAATTATTTTTATCAGAATAAATTTTCTAATATAAAATAATAAAAATTCTTAAAAAAAGCAAAAACTTCAGGATACTAATCTTTTCTACAATGTACATATCTTATTATAGTTTTTATAACGGTAATTCATAAAATTAAAGAAATTAGAAAAAAAATCTTTTAGGGACACAAATCACCTCATAGATGTTAATAGTCATTTTTCCCCCATTTAGCGGAACAATTATTAGGTCCTCCGACCGGACGTAGAGCTACGTCCGGTCGGAGCTAAAATCGCGCCAAAAAACGAGAAATACCGAGCAAATACCGAACAATACCAAACAATAACGAGGAATACCATCATGTGAAGACCCAATACCGAGTTATACCGAGCAATACCGAGTTATACAAAAAAATACCGAGTTTTTTCTAGGAAAAACTCGGTATTTTTTTGTATAACTCGGTATTGCTCGATATAGCTCGGTATAACTTGATATTGGTTTTCACAGAGCAGTATTCATCGTTATTACCAAATAATACCTAGCAATACCGAGCAAATACCGAGTTTTTTGGTGGGATTTTAGTGCCGACAAGACGGTCGGAGGACCTAATAATTGTTCCATTTAGGGCCACTTCGCCCAAAATAGTCAAGCCGATATATTAAAAAAATATTATTTTGAAGCATCCATCCAATGTACTAAACCCTCTTTGATAAATTACTATAGAAATGTTTATTTGAGTTGAATTTTAAAAAGTAATTAGTGAGTCGAAACAATTAGATTATGACACATAAAAATTAATGGGCATACGTGTAGCGAAAAATTAAGATTTTTATATATTTTTTTCACGTTTCATTATACATGATATGTATTACTCATCAAATATCAATCAAAACCATATTTTAAACTTGACAAGATCAGCATAAAAACATAAATTCAAATAATTATTTAAAGGAATAATCAAGCGATATTGATGTGTCATAGACATTGGGCATATGAACGACCAAGTCATAGAGGAGCAATGGCCTTGGAAAATTTACCATTTTTATTACCTCATTTTATGGTTTATTTGAGGCAGGTGCAAATATTTATAAAAATGGCTAAAAAATTATTATGAGAAAAGTAGTATTCTTAGAGGAGAATTTACATAAATAACACAAAATTTTAAGGGATTTTTACATGCATAACACTTAAAACATTTCAAAATACATATTTAACACTCAAAGTTTTATATTTACTAATATACCACTCAAATTTCTTATTTTCATCGGTTATAACACTCCGTCAAGCACCGTTAGCACATTTGGTTATCATTTCGGGCGTGCAGCTACTTCCCCCTTTTAGCCGTAGTGAGATTGTCTCCATCTCGTTCGCACGAGCATAGTCATTCGCAGCTGAAGCCGTCGCCTTCACCATTGATTTCGTGCAGTTCGATCACTTTGCAGGAGTTCGGCAAGGTATGCATCGTCTTCCCCGTCTAAAGCCTTGTCCGGAATTTAGGGTTCTTGTTTTTTTTTTTTCATTGATCCAGCTCGGCAAGGGATGCATTGTTTAAAACCCTCTATTTCTCATCATTTTTTTTCCCGCAAGGATCTCATTTCTCTGTTTCGGCAAGGTTCTGCATCGTCTTCCTCGTCCAAATCCTTGACCGGGATTTAGGGTTTTTTTTTTTGTTTTTTTTGGTCGGATGAGGTTGTCTTCATTTTCATTTTTTTTGTATCATTTTCATTTTCATTGTTTGGTCGGATGAGCTTGGAGAGCATTGTTCTAGGTTTTTTTTTTCATTGATCTAGCTCGCCCAGTACGCGTTGTCTACCCTGCATCCTCTGTTTTTCGGCAATGTCCAATGTTTACTGTTTTACGTTTGAAAATTAACATTTGGGTGTTTGGAATGCTTGTTGTGTTTGGCAGTTTACTTTGAGTGTTAACATTTTTCGAAAATTTAGAGAATGCCAAGGCAGCAGCAAATTTAGTTATATGCTTCATGTGCTTGGAAATGTAGTGAATGTCAAGGCAGCAAATTAAACTTATAGGGTGTTTGATTGAATGCCAAGGCAGCAAATTTAGTTTTAACCTGAAATATTTTTGAGTATTAAGTAGCAGTTGAAATCTTGTATAGCTAATTAGCTTTCTTTCTTTCTTTATCTTACAGGTTTAGCATTTTTATACAATGAGTTCAAGTTCTTCGGCAACACCAATTGGAAACCCGACTAATCAAGTATATTGTCATTGCAATTTGCAATGTACAATATATACATCATACAAATCGCGTAGTTGTGGAAGAAAATTCTACAGATGTTCCCGGAATAGATCAGAAGAAGATTGTAAATTTTTTCGGTGGTGTGATGAACTTAATGAATCGGAGCATGATATGAATTATCGAAGAAGTTCAAATGTTGTCGAAACAAGCTTAACTCATGTTAAAGCCGAGCTGTTACAAATAAAGATCTTGTTGGTTGTACTGCTTATTTTAATGTTGATCAATGTAACTAGCAATAGGTGTGAGTAAATGTAACTTCGAGTGAATGTAAGTTTTAGTCAATCAATGTAACTTTCAGTTAATGTGATAATCGACATGTGTTCTGTTGGTTGTACTGCTTATTTTAATGTTGATCAATGTTTGAGTCTATGTATCTTTTATGCTACAACTATCGGCTTTAAATACAACTATCTACATAAAAAAAGAAGTTTAAATAACTATCTACATCTATATGCTACAACTATCTACATCTATATGCTACAACTATCGGCTTTTCTGTTGGTTGTATCTTATATGCTACAACTATCTACATCATTTTTGAAACTAGAAAAAATGGTTTAAATACAGGTTTCAACTTCTGAGCTATGCATCTTGTTGTATAAAGAAGTTTAAATAACTGCTATGCATCGGCTTGTATAAAGAATTTTAAATAACTGCTATGCATCGGCTTGTATAAAGAAAGTTTAAATAACTGCTATGCATCGGCCAAAAAAGCTGTACAAAACAGAGCATTGTTCTAGTAATTCAGACAACTTTAAACAACCAAAAACTGTAATCAACCACAGAAACTGTAATCAACCACAAAAGCTGTACAAAATCACCATTTCAATCCTATATTGGCTAAGCATGGTAGTACTAGGCAGCAGTTCATTCTATCTTGGTTGAGCATTAGATGTGCTAGGCAGCAGTTCATCAGAACCAATCTCGTCACCTCCCACATTTAAAGGATTCTTACAAGTGCTTCGATGATGGCCCCATAAGTTACATCGACTACACTTATGACCAAGTTTTCTTTTATTTCCAATCTCTAAGAAATTCTTAATTCGCCTTTTCTTGGGTCTACCACGAGGTCGAAGCGAAGCCGGCGTAGTCACTAGCTCACCATCACTAACTGCAGCCCACTGTTCCTTTCCAGGTAGGGTTGCGATTGCACCATCATATGCCATTTTGTATCTAATCATAAGAAAATGAAAGTAAAGTAAGATAACTAGTTAATGAATGCATAAGTTGAATCTAACGAAGGAAAGTAACATACCTATATACGTAGTAGTGATCATCAATATACGTATGCCATAAGGTATGTTGTATCGTTCCAATGAATGCAGCACTGTGTATACATGGTAGACCACTTAATTGCCAGAAACCACAACTACAAACCTTCTTTTCTATGTCCACCTCGTGCCTTTCATGAAGTCCTTCAACTTCAGCTTTGCTTAAAGTAGATTGACGAATTAGAAATTGATCTTTTCTTGTTGTTATATCTCTAATGTACTCTTCTGCAAGTGGGACCATTTGACCTCTCCAAGAGCTACTTTGAATCTTTCTATGTGAGCGTTGTTCCATAAGCTTCGCCCTAATCATGTCTACCAAATCTACAACGGGTTTATTTCTTGCTTCTTCAACCCATGCATTAAAAGATTCAGACATGTTGTTCGTATTGTAGTGATTTTTTATGTGCTTAGAGAATGTTGCCTTCGACCACTTGCACGTTAATGCATTCAAGTAAGAGTAAAGTTGTGGACTGATTTTGAAGATTTCTTCAACTTTCTTATACAAATCATGTAGCTCGTAAGTATTTGCGGCTGTCCATAATAAATTCTGAAGCTTATTGCCATCTTCACAACGAAAAAGTTTTTTGATATTTTTCCATAGGTGTCTTATACACACTCTATGTTCGGCATTTGGGAAAATAAGCTTCATTGCTTCAATAAGGCCCTTCTCCATGTCGGAGATAAAAGCTAATTGATCAATTTCACAACCAAAACTTTCCGACAAGTTTCTTAAGAACCACTCCCAAGATTTCTTGGACTCTGATTCAGCAACGGCAAACGCTATCGTGTAGAGACCATTATTGGCATCCAAGCAATTTGCGGAAAGTAGTACGCCAAGATATTTCGATTTGAGGTGGCACGCGTCAACCCCAATTAAATATCTACAACCAGTAATGAAACCATCAATGCATACTTTGAAGCTAACGAAGAATCGCAAGAATGCATTTGTTTTGCTGTCACACATATATGTAATGTGAGAGCCAGGATTCCTGTTGATTAACTCAGACCTCAGCATAGGCACCCACATATAGTTATCATCGACAGATCCAAACATAATATCTCTTGCCAACTCCCTTGAACGCCAAAGTTTCATATATGGCAAGGATAATCCATAACTTGTCTCCAAGTTATTGCTAATTTCCTTTGGGGTGATTTCAGGATTTTTCTTTACAATGTCTTTGATTTCATGAGCTACCCAAGTAGTAGTAGCTTGCTTGTTTCCGGCTCTATTAACCCCAGGACATAAATGAGTTGTTTCTAATTTTCTAACTTCGAAGGAGTGCCCATCATGACACAATGATGCACGTACTCTCCATGGACAACCTCTGTATGCGCAAGAAATAATTATTCTAGATTTGTCACTAGCCTTTATCTTGATAGCATAATTCTGTAAAATTGCATTAGATCTAACTGCTTGCTTGAAACTTTGGGAATCCTCGAACCGAGAACCAACAAATAGAGTATTTGCCTCATTAGTTTGAGATATAAAGAACTCATCACACAAATCATTTACTACAATATCATTATTATCTCTGATCTCTGAGCTAAACTGATGCATTTCAGTGTGAATGTCCTGTGATTGGGACATATCTTCTTCATTATATTTCATTGCAACTACCACCTCAATTTTATTCCTTTCATAAGAACTCTCAAGCATTTCAACTACATCTGAATCGCTTGAAATCAACAAGTAATTCTTCGGTGATGTTCCATTGACATGATAGTGTAAATCGAATGGTTGACCCCTTAGCCAATGACAAAGTGTTTCAACACGTTCTTTTAGCAACAACATAGTGATTTCATCTCTCCGAAGCTTTAAACTTTTTTGGCTTCCACCCACATACTTCATTCGAGCCTGACCTTGCACCTCACTCCAATATCCACCAAATTTGAGAATAATGGAGCAAATATGACTTGAATCCATTTCTGTGAGTGCATAAAATTAATAAGTTACACAAAGTGAAAAAACTGAAACTAAATGAGTTAGCCAAACTAATCAAAATTTTCAGTTTCCTGTAAAAATTTCGGTTTTTTGTTCAAATCTTCAATTAAAAAATTTCAGATCAGTTTCCTGTAATATTTCAATTCAATTAAAAAATTTCAGTTAGCCAAACTAATCAAAAATTTCGGTTTCCTATAAAATTTCAGTTTCTGTAAAGAGATTAACTCATGCGCGAGAATGTCCAATGCAAATATCCGATTTTCTGTTCAAAATTGGATGTAGTTTCTGTGAGCGAAAGGCCCGTTTTCTTCTTTTTCTTACAGCAAATCTCATAAGAAGAAGCGACGGTCTTACTCGAAACAGATACCTTCTCTAGCGAAGAATAGCCAACAGTCGGTCGTCGGAGAAGAAGCGGCGATCTGATGTCGGAACAGGTACCTTCTCGACCGAAGAATAGGCGACGGTGGTCGTCGGAGAACAAGAAGACGCGGGAAGAAGAAGGCTCAGGAACAGGAACGCGCGGGAATAGCTACGAACGGGATCGCCGAACAGGGTTTTAACTCAACGTTAACGGAGTGGTATTTTAAAGTATAGAAATGAAATTTGAGTGGTATATTAGTAAATATAAACTTTTGAATGTTAAATATGTATTTTGAAATGTTTTAAGTGTTATGTATGTAAAAATCCCAAATTTTAATACATTTGAATGACCAATACATAAATATTTACATTTTTTATAATGTACTAACAAATAAATAAATCAAAATATGTACATGAAAAAACTATAATTCACTTTACATTCATTTATATTAATAATAAATTTTATGTGGGTTTTCAGTTCCTCATATTGAGAAATATTGCAAGTGTTAGAAAAAAAAAAAACTCTACAATAATATATGACTCTTAATAAGAAATTTATGGCTATAAAAAGGAAACAAGTGATATTAAAGATAAGTAAATTTATAGTTTCAAACACATTGGCTTATTGGATTAGAAGTTTTATTATTCCCAAAAGTTCTTGTAAATTTATTGAGAAAATTTGCTCTAGATTTCTGTTTCAAGGTAACATCAAAGAAAAGAAAATGCATTTAATAGTTTGGACTACTGCTTGTAAACCTAAGCTAGTTGGAGGTCTTGGGATTCCGACTATTGAATCAATTTATCATTGTTTCTCTTGTTCTCTGTTATAGAGATTATTGACTCAAGAATCTAGAATTGTTAAGTGGTTTAGAGGAAAATTTATCTCTCCTTGGAAACCTCCACGACTCAAGCTTCCGATCTTTGGAAGTTTTTTTTAAGATTTAAGACAAATTAGCTTTTAACATTTCCCCAAACATCAACCTTTCAATGTATTGGGACCCAAGCACTATCTGAGTTTTTTAATCCGCCTGAAATTTCTCATTGTCTTTTTAAAAGCTTCATTCATTGTAATTCATGGGTGTTACCTAACTTCATACGGATGTTTGCTCAAGAGAAAATTTTAAATATTGCTATTTTTGAACAACCGTTTGTTGTCTGAGATGGTCTGACCTGTACTTATCTATAGTTTCATGGCACAAATTCATTTGGAATAAAAACAATTCAAATCGTTTCTCTTCTTATGGTTGAATGATAATTATAGAGAGATTAAAAACTACATACTTACTTAATAAGAGAACTATTGATATTCCATCGTCATGCAATTTTGCCTCAATTGACGGAATCTCACAATCATTTATTTTTTGAATGTGATTTATAATTTTTAAATATTCATGAATTATTTCCTTTCCTTAGCTTGCATTTGATGAGACCTACTCTACTCCAAGTTTGGGAGCATTTTGAGAACTTGCAATAATACAACAATAAGGAAAAGAAATTTTGTTATTTTGTTGTTTATCACGGTTTCTCTGGCAATTAGGTTTCTCCTGCAGCCCTTTTTGTTTTGATTAGATATGCTATTAGATTAAATGCTACAAAGTGGAAGAATTTTGATGAGCTTAAAGAACTATTTCCAACCCTTATCTGTTGATTATGGAATTTGGTTTTTATGTGATTTTATTGGCTTTTGGACAATGATGAGTGAAGCCAACAATCATCCTTGCCTCCTTAGGTGGCCTTGGTGGCAACCAGGCTTTTTTCAGACAGAGGCATCCTTCTTTCAAGTAATCCTGCCTTCATTGGAGGTCCTTGCGCTATCTACTCAAGTTATATGGATGGCCATGTGGCCACCTTGGACTGGTGCTTTTTCCCTTTCTTCGGGTCAAAGGATGTGTTTGGATTTAGTAAACTCAAGCTATATGATTGATCTGATTGTTGGTTTTCGATAAACTGAGTCCTTCTCCCCTTTCACTCACCTTTTAGGTGGTTTGACTGTGGGGTTTTTTCTCTGTAGTATTTTCTTTCTTATTTCTTCTTTTTTTCATGTAATTGCTTTATAGTTGGTTTTCTTTCTCAGTATTGTAATTTCATTTCTTTAATATAAAGGGCTCTGCCCCAAAATTTCTCCAAAGATAAATATTAAAGATAAGTTTCTTCCCGATAAATTACAATAACTGAGCATGATTGCCTTAATGGATTAAATAATCTAATGATTAAATGAAGCGAGCAATTAACACTACAAAACATAAAATTGTGAGTTTGTAAAAGAATACTCTTAAAAACAAAATAATAAAATAATTTGAGGAATAAATGAAGAGTAACCTAGATTTCGCTAAAATAATGAAGGAATATCTTACGAGCCAAGTTAAGTCCTTAAGGTGAAAACTAGACAAGAAGAGTACAACTTTGAACTTATAATCTACTGATCATCAGAAGAAAACTAAAGATTTCAAGCCATCTATGAAATATGAAGATGATTCTTATGATTATATTTTGGATGGTAGTAAAATGTAAGAAGATGTTCTTGTAAATGAGAAAAGTCATAAAACCTAATACATTTGAACAGTATATTTAGGGTTATTACATGTTTCTTGTTTAGGAAGAATCATAATCTTTATAAAATACTATTTTTTTTATAATGAATGAAATCAAAATTTAACATATCTATTAGTATCTTTTTGCTATTGTATATGTTTTATATGAATGTTAGCATATCATGACAACCTTATTCAAAAATCAAAACTAGTTTATCTCCGTATGAAGTTTTGCATGGAAGAAGGTGTAGAACAACATTTTCTTGGGTTGAGATAGGAGAAAGAAGGCTGATTGATTCTGAGCTGGTGGACAATGCTATTGAAAAAATTAGATTAATTAGAAAAATGATAGAAGCAACTCAGGATAGATAGAGAAAATATTTTGACCCGATTCATAAATTTGTGAAATTTCAAGTGAGCCATTTTATGTATCTGAAGGTCAGTCTGATTAAGGGTGTACGCAGATTTGGAAGAGATGGCAAGTTGAGTTTTTGATATATTGGACTATTTGAGGTGATTGAGAAGATTGAGTTTATGATATTTTGATATATTGGATGATTTGATATATAAGTCTGATATCTATAATGTGTTTCACAAGTCAGTGTTGAGGAATGAGTATTATATGTTGAGCAGAAAGTTGTAGAAGCTGAAGTGGAGGTGCAACTCAATCTGACTTATATGGAATAACTTGAACATATTTTGGCTTTCGATGTTAAACAATTAAGAAATAAACACATTATTGTTAGCATATCTATTAGTGTCTTTTTGCTATTGTATATGTCTTATATTCATGTTCTTGAGAGATTTTAGGCCATGATTAACAATAATAAGATTCTTAATAGGCTTATTTCAATAATAAGTAGGAAAACAATAATGCCTAGGTCTAGGTGCAAATTTATTATTCTTCTTATCGTTGAGGTGATTAAGAAATTAAGAATAAAGATGTTGACTTTAGTGATTGGTGAACATTGAACATTGCCCATTTGTAGTCTTTAAACAGTGATTGATGAGAAACATTGGATGATAGGAAATTGATTTGTATTCTCTACTTATTAAAGGAGAGATCAAGCGAACTAGAATGAGGGCATCAAATGTTGATGAGTAGGGACATTTGATGTATGCTTATGGAAGGCCTCATAAGAAGATTGGTATGGAACATTGGAAGTCTAGTAATGTCGACTTGAATATTCTTCTTATGAAAGGGGAAACTAAATAATTGGGAAGATGAGTATATACATTGGTGGCTAAATGATATTGAATCTCTGTGGGCATTGGGTGACAATCTATGAGGAACAATAGAGCTTAAGTGACACGAGCCGTTAACATTCAGCACTCCTTATAGAAATGAAGAACGAGTAATGAAAAAGACATACGTCAGATGTCAGTGATTAGTATAAGTTAGAGGACACCTTTTGGTAGGTGTCAAGCAGCAACCAATAAAGAATGTTAAAAGTTAGTTAACATCAGATGGTTGACTTGATTGCTCTCCTTGGAGGGTAGATAGGGTGATTGATAAGGTGGACATTGATCATTAAATGTAAAGTATTGTTCTTTAGTATGAGTTGGGAGACAAGTAACATGGAATTTCAAAGTTTATATGATGTTAGATGATTAACTCAATTAATTTCTTTATGGAAGGAATTAATTAATAACCAGAAAGACTGTTGTCGAACATGAATGATTAGTAGATGTTAGAAGCTTGTAGAGGAGATCAAAAGACCAAGAAGATGGACATTAAATATTAGTAACTAGTAAACACTATACATTAGTGAGCATTAGGAAATAATTAATTAGTGACTTTAAATTAGACAACATTGATTAATTGCCTTAAATGTTATTCTCCTTTAGGAGAGGAGACCAAGTCTTCAAAAAAGCACATGTTAGACATTAATGATTACAAATATCTAACATTGATCTTTAGTGGGTGTTGGGCAATGATTGATTTAGAAAGTGTTAAAATGGGTTAGCAGGTCAGTTTTGAGTTTGATCCAACATTGACTTGATTTGAAACAAATTAAATTGAACTTGACCCATTTAATAAATGGGGCAAAAAGGTATATTATAACCCAAACCATTGACAACCCAGATGATTCAAACTCGTCTCATTAATCTATATATTGATTATTATTTTTAAATAACTTATCAACTATAGAGTTTAAGTTAATTGATTAAAAAAATCACAACAACAAGCTGTTGACTACATTTTTGTATGAGATCACTAGGGCCAATCCAGACCTTAGGATCTACCAAGATCTTAGAAATTTAAATCAAAATTCAATGCTAAAAGGCTAAGTCTTAAAAGCCTTTTTCAGTGAATTTTCAAATACTTCAAAATCCAATCAAATGATCTCTGATTCAAAGTCTATCACTTGCACAGTGATAAGACATGTCTCCAGAGATAGCCCTCGAAATTTGAGCACATTCTAAGGTTTCTAACCCCAGAAACTCAATTGATATCCAATGACCGTAAAACCTTTAAATATTTATGGTCTATGTCACTAGACTTGCCACCTAGTGGATTCTGACTTTAGAGCTTTCTCCAAAGCCTCTAATCACTTCCAAACCCTTGATCCTGACTCATTAAGCATTAAACTATATTTTGGTGGACTCACTTTGACCCCCAGTTGATCAGGGGTCAAAATCACCAAAATGCCCCTTAAGGGCAATTTTGAAGTTTTTCATAGACTTCAATATGCCCTTTTCAAATCAAACCCCAGGACCTTCTCCAATGTATTCTAGTCACCATTAGGAACATATTAGACTCAAGTCTTGACCCTGGTCAAACCTGGTTGACCATATCGACCTTTTTTTGACCAAAATACCCCTATGGGATTCAAATACCCATTTCAAACCAAATGAACTCCAAATTGCTTGGAACCACTTCCAATAATTTTCAAACATCAAACCAAACCTTTTAAGCTTGGGCCCATCCTCTGGGTCAACCTGGTTGACCCAGTCAACCTAGGTTGACCAATGAGCCCTTAAGAGTTTAAATGGGTTATTTCAACCCATTTAACCAATTTGAACTCTCTAAGCTCTCAAACTCATTTCAAATGCATGATTCAAGTATACTCAAATCAATCATGAGTTGTTTGACATGGTCAAATACTACCCACTTGGTCAAATCTACTTTCAAACACTTAAATTCCAACTTCGAGCTATCTTATCCCTTTCAATCCAACTCCAAACCATGGCTCAAATATTTTCTAATCATGGGCCAATCGAATCTAAGTCATGCTGACTTAGTCAACTTAAAAATACATGGTCAAAATTTCCTATACATGGGTTATTTCATTTAAACTTTGAACCTATAGCTTTGAACCCTTTCCAACTCTCAAATGACCATTAAATGGCTAAAATGACCACTTTAAAATTTTTTATACTCTAATTTAAATATCTCCAGCTTCTTAGACTTATTCTAGAGTCTTTTTGAGCCACTCCTAGCCCTTAGATCAAGATCAAATGGCTCTTGATCAAGCCATGTGTTCAAAGGGGCAAAAAGAATATTTTACACCTCATGTACCCTTTGTCCTTTGATCCACCTGCTCCCACCAATTCCTTGGATAGATGGCTTAATCATGGACACTCCCTCAGTTGATCATAACCATCCATTTAACCTAGGGACAAGTGAATAGAGCAGAATATCTTAGTTAAGTGAATCCTAATTAAAAACTCTCTCACTCACTTAATCCCTCTTCCCCAGAGCTAATCCAGCCCCTAAAAACTCTCAAAAACATTCTCCAGGCCTTCCACTAGCATTTCCAAGCTTTCCCCCCACCAAAATCTAGCCTCCAAAGCCTTATTTGGTGAAGAGAAAGAAATTTAGAGAGAGAATCAGGTTATTCACAAATAACTTTAAATCCAGTTAGATCCAGCTTCTGAGGTCTTCTACAAAGTTTAAGAGGATCTTAGCAGCTTTCCAACAAACCCAAGAAATCAAAACTCCGATGGTTGGATTGTAAGTTATGCCCATTTAAAGTTTAAATTTCAATTTGGAACCGTAGAAAATCTACAATGCATGGAGCCTCCAAACTACAGAAATTATTAGATTATGATACCCTCTAGCTACAGTTAAAATTTTGTGCAATTTTGTTTAGTATTTTGGGATATATGAGCATTTGAAATTTCATACACAAAATCAACTGGAGAGATCTAGACCGTCCGATCAAAGATCGGACAGCCCATATCGCGCCATACCGCGCGTCTTCCTCCGGATTCGAATGCGGGTGCTGACGTGGTTAAGTGGTAGACCCAGTCCGCCACGTGGCGCGTTCCTATTGGGCGCCGCCATTCGGCGGTCAGTTTGACCAAAAATGGTAAAAAAATCAGAAAAATGCCCAGATCTTCCAAAATTCATACAAAATCAAAATTTTCACCAAATTAGATGTTCTTGGGCTCGTTGGCAAGGGAATTTGATGTAGTATTTATTAAAATTAAAATTAAGTTAATTTGGTCACTGTGTTATGAGATATGGTTGATTGTATGAAATTAATGTTTTATGAATTTCTCATAATCCAGTTCTCAATTAAGCCCAAAATGTTGGTGGAAGATTATTGGGTATCCTAAGCATGTTAACTGATTTTTCTAGGGTTCGATACCCAATGGATTTCTGTGATGAGAATTTTCAAGGTAAAGGGTCCATTTTGGACCCTAAATTTTGAAAATTCATAACTCTTTAAATTCTTAAAGTTTTGCTGTGAAATTTTTGTGGAGTGAATGCATGTGCACCAGAGTTAGACACACTAAATTTCAGGCCAATTTGAATAGTAGAGACACCTAAGAAAAATATTTAAGAAAATGTCTAGAAAATTTAAAAAATTCTTAGGGCATTGTACACATACCCATTAGGGGTAAAATTTTAACAAAATAAACATAGTGAAATTTTAAATCTTAGGTTAAACTTTCACCTAATTTGGAGGTCATTAAGTTAGAAAATTAAGTAAATAAAAAATCAGCCTCATTAAGGACTTTGAAACTTCCAAAAATTGTAATAAATCAATTTTAAATCTAAAAAATACCAATAATACCTTGAACTGGCCAAAAACCAACCTTAAATCAATGAAAATTAAAACTAATTGCATTTAACATCAAATCTGATCTTAATCTAATTTTAAGTAAAATTGAATATTTAATTAATTTAATTAATTAATAATAATTAAAAATTTCAAAAAATTTCCAAACACTTGGGAATCTCTCCTTAGGTCATTATTGATATTTGGAGTTGATTTCAAGGAATTGGAAATTCATTTGGAGCAAAATCAAGAAAACCCTTCTAATTAAACAATTTCAAAAATTCAATAAATGCATCAAACTTTAAATTTTCATAACTAAATGTAGAAAAATCTAAATTGACTAAACTCACTTGCATTCAACTCATAATAATGTCTAATATTTATTAAAAATATCAAAATTCCAAAAGATCATTAAATTTGAAAAGTCAACTTTTGGTCAATCTAAGTCAAAATTAGTTCAAAACTTCAAACCTTCATAATAAAATCCAGAAAAATCCAATTTTAGTGTACTTATAGTTTAACTGATCGTATTAAGGTCTAGTAATTTAATAAAATATTAATTTTTTAGAAAATATTCTTAATAAAAAAGTCAACTTTTAACCCCTTAATTAAATGATTAAGAAAATTTCTAAAATTTGAAAATGGTCTTAAAACTCCAGAAATCATTAATCAATCTTAAAATCAATTTCAAATCATTAATACTTAAACTCAAATTTAAATCTTCCCTTAAGCCTTTCAACCAATTAGAACTTCAAACAACTTTAACAAATTGCCCTCTATAAGACATATCCAAATCACACGGCCTACCTCACACACTTTAGATGGTTTGCTAGGACAACCAACTCTAATTTTAGGATAGGCCGGTGTTTACTTTTTCGCTGTGTGCCATGTTTCGAGCTTTCACTGTATGATGGTTGTTAGCTCAGAATTGATTGACTGTCTGTTTATTTATTTACTGTACTCTGTTGAGCATTTAAATTTCAAATATATCAACTGCTTGAGATCAATTATAATTACTTGGGATGATATATAAATGTTGATTATTAGGATAACCCTGCAGGACCGAGTTTAGATTTTTCAATTTTGATTAATATAATTAGATATAATTTGAGTTGTATTTAAAATGATTTGAGTTGGGATGTTTAGACCCAACTTGAATTCCAAAGAGGAGAAGACATCCCTAAAGGGGAGAGTTTTCGTCCATTCGGAAGATCAAGTTTGGATGCTCTTTAAATATCCAAAAAGGAAAGATAACACCCTGTTCAAGGGGGGGTTTCTTTTCATTTGGATATCCGGAACCGATGAATCAAGATGCTCGTGAGAAGATAAAGAAGTGGATAACGAGAAGAATCCAAATCTCAAAACCACTTAAGTCCTAGGTTTAGAACCCGGGTTATTGTCAGTGGTGTCCGGCCACTTTACTTTCAGCAGACCCTGATTTGTAATAAGTAAGATAACTTTGCCTATGGACATTTATTAATTAATTCATTTATATTTGATGTTTGATGTGATTGCGTATAGAATTACCTGGTTTTCATAGTTTTTTGGCATTTTTGTGCCGCTTTTATTTTTTTCTGGACTCGTGAGACTCGTGAGGGTGTGAAAATTTTTATACTCATAACTTTAAAGTTTAAGATTTTAGCGAGTCTGAACAACATAGAAATATAACGAATTTAAGAAATTAGCAGGGGATCGACCCCGGGGTCGCATGCATATTTCTGCACTTCTTCTCTCCTTGCTTTAGACCCTTCCCCACCTTCGGGTAGAGTCTAGATAGTCTGGCCTTTGAGGACAAGATGCTGGACCTGGGAAAGTCTAATCTTCTAAAAAATTATTTTATAAGTCTATTTTTTAACTTTCAAGCATACTTGATATGAGGTTGTTAACTAGCATGCATTGCATTAGAGATAGATTTAAAAGAGTCAAAATTTTAATTGCATTAGTACTTAGCATTTTGCACCTGGCATAAGTCAAAAGAGCCAATTAGAATCTGCTCTAGATGTCAACCTTATTCTCAAAAACTTATCTTAAATAACGTTCCTACCACTCTTTCATAAAAGACCGGATTCATTTATTTTAAATCGATTAGGTGGTTAGCTGGCTCTCTAATCCAGGCCGGGGTAAGTCCAGATTTGCACTACATTAGCTAGGTTCGGGTTACTTTTTAGTACCCACTTTAGACTTAGGTTCTGAGGCGAACTCGGGTTATAAGACCTCAACCTCCGGGAATTGAATCCCAAATTTCTAATTAAATTGATCATTAAACAAAATATCTCTTTCAATCAAATTCGAGCACAACACTTAGGATAGGCTGGAGTGGTTTTTGAAGTAATTCAGAATCTCAAAACACCTCATACCCTTCTTCCGTTGACTCCAGAAATAAGTGTTCAACTTTGAACCAATCCCGTTTGAAAATTCAAACCCTTACCTCCTTTGATATTGATCTTTGAAATTCTTAAATAAATTTTATACTGCTATTTTAATCGAGAGTATTCGTAGGAAAATTCTAATTTTCCTACGATGTAGAAACCCAGACCTGATTTTCAAAATCAAGTTTTCAAAATATCTAATTAATTATCTTTGGGAATTCAAACAAAAATGGCGATCGTTATCGTCATATTCAAATAATCGGTAATAGGTAATATCATCTTTCTTCGGGAAGATATATTATTTTATTATCATTATTTTGATTATGAAATTAACGATCTCTTATCATTATTATAGTTAAATAATTGATTGAACGTCATTTTGATCTTTCGAGATCATATGTTGTTCCCCCTTGAGTTTGACTACGATAATTCGGATAAATTTAAAATTTTGAAATTTGAACCCATTAGGGAATGATATGATCACCTCCCGAGGCGATATATTGTTCATAATGACGTGTTCAATTTCAAAATTCAAAAATAAATATTCCCAAAAATAATTAATCCTTTTTCAAAACCTATATTTTTCAATCAAAACACAAGCAAAATAATTTAAGGAAAAAATAAACTAGTCACTTTCAAGTCAAAATAAGGTTTGCGGATCAACTCAAATCTGATTTGTTTATTAAACAGTTCAACTCAAATCTGAATTTTTCAGATCAGGTTATCATTTCAAGTCATTTATTTCCACTCATAATATTTGTGCTTGGACGAGATCATGCAGTAATTAGCTCAATCAATCTTTGTACAAGAGGGCATGTCAGGCAAACAAAATAATTGGCATTAGGCACCGATGGTTGATGGATGTCAAAAGCCGGTGAATTGTTGGCTAAGCAATGGTGGGCGAATCCATTGCTTATTGGTTGGAGTTTAACAATGATGGCAGTGGGTAGAGCTTTGGAATTATACAAATCCTAAAGTCTTCTCTACAAAAATCTCACAAATGTGTAAAAAGTGCATAATTTTTTGGATGGGTCTTATGGTCATTTTCATAAGGAATCAGGGGCACTTTAGCGAATAGCCTAAATATATATCCCTCTTGATTGTGATATATTTTTGGACATCTAAGTACATTAATTAATTATATCAGAATTAAGTGATCATAGACTTGTCAAACTTCAATTATAATCCTTCGGTGGATGTTGGGTCTCTTAAATGACCTAGCAAATATTTTAATTATACTTCTAAGTGCTTGATTTAGATTGTCATTCCTCCATAATTTTGCTAAATATGTGCATAGGCATTCATTAAGATATGAAATGTGCATCAATATCCATACTCGATCAAATAAAATTTCACACATCATATATATATATATATATATATATATATATATATATATATATATATATATATATATATATATATATATATATATATATATATATATATATATATGCACTGGCTTTATATTACAACAAATTACGCGACCTTAATGGTCTTTGAGCTTAGCAAAAGCATGAGAATGCAAAACTCAGTGTGATCCAACGCTCCATCTCCATTCAAATCCCCCATTCTCAGCATTGCCTCAACCTGTTCCTCCCCTATGTCACATATTCCGAGCTTCTTGGCGTTCGGTTTCAAGCTCTCAAGCGTAATCAGTTCTCTCTCATTATCCACCAGGTGATAAAACCCTCTACAAAGCTCCTCCAATAGCCCACTGGTGCCGAGCCGCTTAGCCATCGACGGTAAGAAGTCTATGAACGCGGACTTGTAATCCCTATCCGCCATTAATACATATAATTAATTGCAGCTTGTTCTTGAATGAATTTGCGTTCGATCGATCTCCCATTTATATGTTTTTATTGATGAGAGTCTTGGTTGTCTTCGGATTTGGTTTCTTCGTTACAACAATGCAACGAAAACTGCGGGCCGAAGGCTAAGACCTATTTCGTGGAAGCAGCGTGGGGTTTTCTGTTCCTACAGTGACTGTAAACCTTTGCCTCGGTCTGATCACGTTGAGACTCTTTCCTTTTGGGGTTATCCCGATGCCATTTTTTAGTAATATTCGTGTTGATTTTTATAAATTAAATTTATGCATAAGAAAATTTAACGATTTTGGGATTGTCAAATCAGCATTATCTTTGTTCTAATTTTTATTGAAAAAAAGTTTTATGTCAGGAGATTTGATGCCAATGCTTATTAAAATGGAATCATTAAATGATATATCCTACAATTATATTATAAATAGAACACTTATATTTAGTTTCATATAGGATGTCTTTCTTTTTTATTAAAGGACTTTTATACATTGCATTCATCTTCAGTTATCATATTACACCAAATTAATCAATTTAAAGCAAAACAACAAACACAAAAAAGAATTGATACATCACAATCAAATACATTAATCAAGCTCTAATTTTGATGTGATAATTTGAATTAAAAGTTACAAAATTAAATTCTGGAAATTTGAACGTTAATTTTTGCAAAGTTATTGTAAAAAAAGAAAATTTTAATGATATGGGCTAGCCCAATGATATCAAAAGTGTTCAAATGCGAGTCCAAAGAGTCAAAATTAAATATTTAAAGTACTAGCCACATTTGATCGAAAGCCCGCCGATACAATGTGTTGTTGACAAATGCATATTGTAGCGCTCTCTTCCTGATTTAAGTAGTTAACAACTTGTCTGTTGGCAATCTACTATTTAAAGGATCAAACAATCTCTAAGTTTTCATGCTTACATTCAAAATAAACATCTTGGCAATAGGAATCCAACAAATTCAAAATTTCTCAATTTTAATATCATTAAAATACTAAAATGCTTAAAAAATAGTCTTGAATCAAGAAAAACAACACATGCCACCTAAATGAGTGTTTATAAACATTGGTCAAAATAACTAAAATGCTACTCCAAAAAAATCATAAATAGGCCCCATTATCCATATAAATGAATCTAAAATTGGAGAAATCTTAAATGTCTTAGAAATTTAGAGCTCTGTCTGCAACTAGTATTGATAATAACCACCAATAATCATCATTGTATTGTTGTCATTATATAAATATCATTGCTAATTTGTCATTGTCTGATTACAATGACCCTGTGATTATTGTCAAGCCATTATGATCGCCTTACTATCATCAACTGTCCGTCATCACTTAACTATCATATACTAACCATCACCTTCTTACAATGACGCTAAAATGAACCAACTAACATTCATCTCTTTATGACAGTTATCATGTTTTATAACTTCTTGATAACTCTCCATCACATTCACATGAGGTCAAACTAGCTATTCATACCTTGTAATCTCGTCTTCTCTGATGGAATGAAAGAGTAAATTCTTATAATTTTGTTTACATAGTGAATTATGTTTAAGTGAGTCAACTCCTATGATTTTTCCCCCTTTTTCATTTTCCACATTAAAAAAAACCTTCATGCCTCCCTTTGGGTCGATTTGTTGACCAATATACATAATACTATAGCTAGCCTTAAAAGATTTTAATTATCATAACGAGGCTGTAGGGATGAAAATTAAAAACTGGGAGGTAGTGTAAAGAAAGTTTTCAAGTTGTAGTTAACTTTTTTTCCTTGGTTTTGATTAGGCTCAATAATAGGAGGTAGATGTTGGAACACTCGGGGGAGGTGCACACAAGTAAGGGAACTCACAAGGATGTTTTGGCTGAGTCTAAAGATATACAAGTTTAGTGTAATGAGCTTAACTTTTATTTTTAAAAGAGTTCTACATGGGTTCATATCAAAAGGAGAGGTTTCTTAGGGTTAACATATTATGTTTTTCTATAATTAAGCAGACAAAGCATTGGATATAGCATGGAAAAAGAAAAGATAAGCTATTTATTTGGGAAAATGACTATAATACAAATTTGGGTATTTAGTTAGTCATTTGAAAAAAAAATCAAATAGGTGTATCAATTAAAGTTGATCCATGCTTGACTAACCAAGCATGTGGGCAAGCTAAGGAAGGTTCTTGAAAGGTCAACTAAGCTTTAGTTAGATTTAATTTGGCTAAGTTGGCCAAATTGGTTAAATGGTCAAGTTGGGTCTAAACTTGAGTTGGCTATATTAAATTGGCCAAAATCAAGTAATACCCTAGCATTTTATTGGTATATAAGGATAATTAGATTTTAAAGGTATGAAGTTGAAGGGTTGGATTAGATTAATTCAATCCAATTTGACCAAAGGATTAACTAAGGGTTCAATTGGGTTTACCTTAGTTTTAACATAGGTTCAAGATAGAACTATGCCTCCTAGGCTATGTATACTGATTAGTCTTAAGGTCTATGTTAAGCTAGCTCCTAGCTTAAATGAGATTATATGGTTTTGATTAAGCCAATTAGGACTAAAGGCTCTGTAAGGGTCATATTGGGCTAAGTTGAGTTTAATCCAAACTAAGGCTATATTTATTATTGGTCAAATCTAAAGGGTCTCTAGGTCCTCTAAAACAGTTAGGCCCATTTTAGGGTTAAGCTAGGCTATATTGGGTTAGGGTTAGGCTACATGAACTTAATCATCTAAGAGTATGATGATAAGTCGAATTGGGCTTATTAGAGTCCAATGAATGGTAGTGTACCACACTCATTTATATTTAATTAATTTACTAAGGATCAGTTAAGTATGATTAAAAATAGGGGGTTGACTAAGAAGGATTAACAATATATGATTTGAGTCATACATGAGGGTCTTGGGGCAGCTAATGTTTGGTCCAGTCCAATAATATTTAAAATATTGGATAAGATAAAATAAGGCTTAAGATAATCTACTCTCATCTAAAATTATCTTGCTTGAACCTATTAAGGCCAAGAGGTCCTATATGATAAAAAAAACTAAATATTAAATCCATTAGGGTTTGGATCCATCTAAAAGAGATCATGTAAGAGCTCTTTTTTTTTTTTTTTTTTTTTTTTTTTTTGATAAAACCCACATGGGGGCCTACGCGTTAATATAAAGTAAAATTATAAATCCATAATGACTCCAAAGCCCTCTAAAATACAACATTTGAAATAAAACATACGAGCCTCATAATCAAACTAATTATAATAAATAAGCAAAAATAAAAAAAATCTAATAAATCGAACCAATCTAAGAACCAACAACCAACAGAGGTCCTAGAAGCCACAAGTCGGCGAGGTTCAGTCGGGGGAGCTCTCGGACGCGACGAAGAAGAGCTCGCTGGTTGGATGTCGGGGCAGCTCACAAAATTGAGCAAAGGGAGGCCGATTTCAGCGCGTTGGGACTTGAGTGAGGAGAGGGGTGAAATTGCGACGTCGGCGCAGCTCTCGGACGCACAACAGTCATCAGACGTGAGAGAGAATGAAATGAGAGAAGTCGTTTGAGGGAGGACAAAAATAGAGCTTTAACCGGCACAATTTCCGCAATTTCTAAGGCACATAAATAGAAGAAAGAAAACCATTACTTCTTCCTAGATTTGCGCCTACGACGTTTGCTTCCACCATGAGATAAGGCTTTATGGACATTACGACTCACATAAAAACCATATAACTCATGAAACTCATCCAACGGCTCATCCAAATAATCTTCAGCATCCCCGTAAGGCAAGGAAACAAACTCATTCAGTCAATCAGATTGATCCACACGAGTTTCTATCAAATTTGAAGACAATTTAGCGTTCAATTCATGAGAAGAAATAATCTCAATTGGCATATTAACAAACAACACATTCTCATTCTCCCTCAAGTTACAGGACAAGCCTACAAAAACCACAACATTATCATCACTTTCCACAGGCACATTAGAAACCAAAACATCCATAGGATCAACAACGATACAAGCCACATGTTCCAACTAAACTGAATTACCACCATAATTTGTAAGAGCAACAACTTCATTTCCAGCATAATATCTAGTGGACAAAATGGGACTGGCTCTAAAGGTTTAATCAATCCTCACCATGAGACTATTATGCCTACCTTAAGGAAAACTAATTTAGGTTAAGTTAGCATAAGGTTCCACTGGGTTTTATTATGTCATGAGTAAAGTTGACATTTGGATTGTGGCAATTATGCCTACCTTAAGGTAATCACTCAAGTCAAAGTTTCATTAAACAAATAGGTTTTCACACAAACTTAAATCATTCAAACACTAGTTCTAGGCTAATTTAGCGCTGTCTTAAGTAATTAAAACTAAAAGAGCTTAAAGGAATAAAAAAAAAGTTAGTGATTGGCTTCTAATGCCAATTAGGGTCATAAAATGTTGAACAATGGTTCATAATGCCTTCTAAGAGTCACATGTTGCTAAACATAGATCCAATAGGCTTGCCTTATACCTAGAATCAAGACATTGATCTATAAAACAGCCTAAATAAAACTCATTTGATTGAGATATATTTTAACATCTTAGTTCTTCAATGACATTAGAATTCAATGTTCTTAAACTCATCAAATTTATCCCATTTATGCCCTTGTTTTATTTATAAGCAAACGAAGCTGAAAGGATATTCCACTCTTAAATGTCATTTGAGAAGTTTATAATTATGCTTCTAAGCTTTTAATTTAAAGTTTCCCTTTTAGATGTTTATCAATGCACCACTATTGATGCAACTAAGGTTTCTTCTGGGACACCTTTTTCATTTCTTTCTAAAATAGTTTTTTACAACAAAAATTTATAATTTAAGAAAATTTTTAAGTCAAAAGCTGTTTTGAAAATATTAAGAAAGCTGTCCTTAACAGAGCCTAAATTTACCACATCAAATTAGGCTTCGTTTAGGACGGCTTTTTCATTGCTTTCGAAAACGGAGTTTTAGTACAAAAATAAAAAAATTTGTACAAAAACTCAGTTTTAGAAAACAATAAAAAAGCCGTCCCAAACAAAGCCTTAGACTGCATAAGAAAGTTAAGAAAATAGAGTTCATACAATCTCGAAATTAACGATGAATTTGGTGGCCCAAACATTTAAATGCACAAAGATTTAAAATATATATTACAATTCTAGCTTGATGAGCTAAATTTTCTTTTATATACATTACATTACAGCAAATTATGTCGCCTTAAATGGGCTCCGATCTGAGCCGAAGCATGAGCATGCAGAACTCGCTGTAGTCCAATACTCCATCCCCATTCAAATCCCCCATTCTGAGCATCTCCACAGCCTGCTCCTCCCCCAACTCGCCAAGTCCGAGTCTGCGGGCGTTCTTCTTCAAGCTCTCAAGCGTAATCAGTCCTCGCTCAGCATCCACCAGGTGATAAAACCCCTTACAAAGCTCCTCCAATAGCCCGTTAGTGCCGAGTCTCTTAGCCATCGACGGTAAGAAGTCTACGAATCCGGGCTTGTATTCCTTATTCGCCATTAGTATATATTTAAATATATTAATTGCTGCTTCAGTCGAAGGCTAGAGAATGGATTAATAGTCCTGTTCCTGAATGGATTTGCGTTTGATCTCCAATATATAGTTTTTGTTGATGAGAATATTGGTGATTAGTGGAGCTGAAGCCTGAGAACTCCTTCGTGGAAGCAGCATGACGTTTTCCGTTCGATCTCTGGCTAGTTACGTATATCTTTGTGTAATCCAGTTGAGACTTTTTCTTTCCGGGATTCGGCACAGGATTGCAGGAAGCCTCTTCTGACTCGATCTCTCTTTCGATCTGTTGGGTAAGTGAGACGTACTACCTTAGTCGCCATTTTTAATAAATATTTTAGTTGAATTTCATAAGTTAATTTTTTAAAATAAAAATTATTGAACTTGACATTCTCAAATCAGCGTTCATTTTTTTTTCTTGGAAAGAAGTTCTGGCCATCCTGACGCCAACATTATAAACATTAATTGTGAATGTAATAGCGGAAAGGAATGAAAATTATTATTGCTCCGCTCGAATTGTCATGTATCCTGACGTTAAGCTCAGGTGATGCAGGTCTTGAGACAAGAACTTTGGTTCTTGTGGGATCTATACTACAGAATAATTCGTAATTTCTAGTGGCATTTCCAATGGGTATATGTCCGTCGGAAATACCAGTGAATAAATTGGCGGTATTTTTGCTGGAAATTATATGGTGATTTTTCCAGCGGATATACCGATGGTAAGTTTCTGGCGGCCAATCCATCAGACAAGTCATCGGTAATTTTAAGCCGATAAAATTTAGCAACAAAAATTGCATATGATATTTTTGGACGGGACTGCTGGCGGAATATCCGCCGGGTTACTTAAACCCAATGACTTGATTCAGGCGGAAATGCCGCCAGAAATTTTGTTTTGATGAAGCCCTATTTCTAGCCATTCATGGTCGTCTGCTCGTATTTTCTCCCTTCCTCCTGTTCACAGTTCTAGTTCGCGTGAGTTGTTGTGCGTGGTTCGCCATCGCCATTTGCTCTGTTTTCCACCTCGTCGTACTATAGCCTTCCGCCGTTTTTTGCCACCTCGTCGCAGTGTATTCGTTTGCCGTCTTGCCTGCGATTCTGTGGTATCTCGGTAAATTTTCCCCCATTTTATTTTGTGATAGAAATTTACTCTTCAAACTTAATTGATAAGATGATTGTAGGACCTGTAATGATTTATGACGTAGAATGTTGGCCATTAAAATAGTAGTATACAATTATTTTATGTGTTGCAGAGGTGAAGATGGCCAGGCGGATGAGTGGCTTTACTTTTAGGGATAAAAAGAGAACGGTGCATATACATGAAAAGTTTAGACTAGCTCCAATGATAGTTAGGATTAGAAAGAGTCACCTTAGATGGTTTGGTCACATAAAACATTGGTATTATGATGATCTAGTTATGACTTATGAGAGTTTTACTCTTAATAGGACACAATGGAGAAAAAAGATTCATGTTGCCAACCCCACATATGGATAAAGGCTTGATGTTGTTATAATTATTATAATAATAGATTTCTATATAAAAGCTCCATGTCAATGCCATTAATGTCAAGAGAAATGCGTACTCTAGGTCGATTTACAAATCATTCCAAATTCTATCCATGCATACTCTAGGTCGATTTGCAAATCAATATAAATTCTATGCATGTCTAGGATAAAATATACACCTCTAATAATTTCATATTATGTATGTGTAGAATAATTCTTCATGTTATGGATAATAGGAATAAAAAAAAGTTGGATGTATAACAATTTGATGAAAGACCAAAATATATTAACAAATGAGTTCGTTAATTACATGTAGTGTTAGTGGTTCGCCGGTTCATCATCATGAGAGGATTACCTCCCAAGTAGTTCAAGGTGTCAAGTGGTATCAGAGCCAGCAAGATGCCACCTCGACGCAACAAGCAACGACAAGTTCAAGAGATTGTGATCGAAGAGCTGCAATGAGAAATTGCCCAATTGCAACAACTTCTTGCAAGATGTGAGCAAGGGGAAGTTGCAAGATGACTTGAAGTGGAAGAAGACATCAGTCCCTTCCATCAAGAAAGTTCAAGTGAGGAAGAAACAAGAAGGCTACAAGAGCACAGGGGAATTGGTAGAGACCTCTAACTGATTGCGGAATCAAGATCAGTCTTCTGATTTTGATGGTGGAATGAATCCTGATGAATTTATCAATTGGTTGCATATTATTGAGAGAATTTTTGAATTCAAGATGGTACAAGTTGATCGAGTTGTCAAATTTATGGCAATAAAGTTAAAAAGAAATGACTCTCTATGGTGGGAAAACCTGAAAAGAACCCGGAACAGAGAAGGAAGAAGCAAGATCACAACATGGGACAAAATGAAGAAAGTCTTACAACGAAAGCATATCCGCGATCAATACCAACAAGATTTATTCTTACAATTCACACAATTACAGCAACAATTGCTAGTGGAAGAATATGTTGCTGCATTTGAGCAATATTCTCCAAATGTGACCTCATAGAACCTGAAGAAAATACTTTAGGTCGATTCTTGGGAGGATTACAACCAGCAATCGCAAATGTGGTCCAGTTATAGCTTTATTGGACCTTCCAAGATGAGGTCAATTTGGCACTTAAGGTAGAAAAACATCAGCATCGCTTCAAGAAATCTGTTGGGAAGTCTTCAATGCAAGACTCAACTACGAAGAAGGTAACTTTTTGTCCATCCAAACCACCAAGCCTCAACGAACGAACACAAGAAAACTCTATTCCACGAGGAATGTAAAATGGGCCATCCCAATGGACATTTCCTGCTTGTAAATGCTTCAAATGTCAAGGATATGAGCATATCGCCGTGAATTGTCTAAATCACAGGACTCTCTCCCCAATCGAAGAACTAGAAATTGAAAACTCTTTGGTTGATGGAATAGCCAAGGCTACCGAAGTGGAACCAACGTATCTGTCAGCTGATGAAGGATAGTTGTTGGCTTTAGACATATCTTGAATGCCCCATAAAGGCGATTCTTGGCCCCATCACAATATTTTTAAAACAAGATGTACGGTGAAAGGGTGGGTTTGCCAAGTTATCATTGATAGCGGAAGTTGCAAAAATGTCGTCGCGGCCACTATATGGTTGATAAGTTTCAATTGGACACTACTGACCATCCACATCCTTACATCTTATCAATGATTCAAAAAAATAAAGTGCAGTTTTGTAAAAAGTGTTTGTTGAATTTCTCAATTGGCCAGTTTGAAGATCAAGTTTTGTGCAATATTGTACCAATGGATGCTTGTCATTTGCTATTGGGTCGACCTCGGCAATATGACCGAAAAATAATACATGAGGGAGCTGCAAACACATACTCTTTCTTACATTAAGGTAAATAGTTGGTTCTCATGCCGTCACAAGCATTTATGGAAGAGGAGATCAAGGTACAAAATTTACTGAACAAATTCTTATTCATCCGGGAGCTGCAGTCCGCTCTAGAGGCCTACTTATTGATGTTAATGGAAGAGAATGAGAGTTGGTCATCAGTTCTTAAAGCTGTCCAGCCTCTACTACAGCAATATTGTGATGTTTTTGTTGAAGAAATTTCTTATGGTTTACCTCCTGTCCAAGATATTCAACGTATTATAGATTTAATTCAGGAGCTGTGATACCTAACCGACCAGCTTATTGCCTCCAACCACATCAACATGAGGAATTGTGACGCCAATTAGATGAGTTGTTGAAAGGCTTTGTGCGAGCTAGTATAAGTCCTTGCACTATACAGGCTCTTCTTGTTCCCAAGAAAGATGGGACCTTCCGGATGTGTATTGACAATAAATCTATTAACAAAATTATGATGAAATATCGCTTTCCAATTCCTCGTGTTGATGATATTTTTGATCAATTACATGGGGGTGTCATTTTTTCTAAGATCGAATTGCACAACGGTTATCACCAAATCAGAGTGCATCCCAGGGACGAGTGGAAGACAACTTTTAAAACACAAAACGATTTGTTTGAGTGGACCGTCATACAATTCAGGTTATCAAACGCCCCAAGCACTTTTATGAGTCTCATGACATAAATATTTCAGCCTTCTTCGTGTAAGTTTGTAGTAATATTTTGACGATATTTTGGTATATAGCTAAACTTTGGAAGAACACTTACAGCACTTAGAAGCAGGTTTTCAACATCCTACAAGAACAATGGTTGTTTGCCAACACAAGGAAATGTCATTTCCTTAACTAACGAGATCGCTTTTTTAGGATTTATAATTTCTGCAACAGGAATCGAGATTGATCCAGAAAAGATCGCATCCATTGTCCAATGGCCAAGACCCAATCCTTCACCGATGTTCGCCAATTCCATGGGCTGGCATTTTCCTATGGATGGTTCATTAAAAATTTCAGCACTATAGCTGCTTCATTGACTGAATTACTCAAATCTAAACAGTTTAAATGGAATTTGGTTGCTCAAACCAGATGTGAACGACTAAAGGAGCAGGTCTCGACCGCACCTGTCTTAGCTCTACCCAACTTTAATCAAAATTTTGAAGTAGAATGTGACGCTTCCAATGTGGACATTAGGGTTGTCCTTAGCCAAGGAGGTCATCGGATTGCTTTTTACTGCGAAAAATTCAGTGAAGCCTGACATAAGTTTTCCACATATGATAAAGAGTTCTATGCTATAGTGCGAGCATTTATTAGAATAAGCTGTAAATATTTCTTTCAGCCGACTGTAGTTGTACAGCTGTCAGCATTACAAAAAGAACATTGCAAAAAATTTTGTTTATTGCTAATTGCGGATTACATTTGGAAATGAAATCTAAAACACGAGTATGGGGGTGTCCAAGCCTATGATGCCAGTAATTCAGTTTATTGGTAGCCGCTGAAAGAGCATGTTGAGGGCCGGGATTAGAGGATGCAGGAAGCGAGTAGAGACCTCCTTCACAGGGTCCTTGAAGAATAACTTTGTGAGTCTTCAAATCCTTAAGTGTGAAACCAGAAGGATCAAAGATGATAGAAATATTGTTATCTTTCGTTAGCTCAGAAATAGAAAGCAAATTAAATTTAAGAGAAGGAGAATGAAAAATCTGTAATATCAAGATCTGCTCCAGTATCGTCCAGGACGATCTGGGATCGTCCTGGGACGATCAGTGGAATTCAGCTCCAGTTTTAGCCCAGTTTTGCTCCAGGTGATTTTCTGCATGCATCGTCCAGGCCGATTGGAGACATCGGCCAGGCCGATCGGCACTGTAGAAAATATCGTCCATGCAATAGCCCTGAAGGGAGACCAGGCCGATCCTTTTGGTCGGATCGTCCCGGGACGATGCTGCGATCGGCCGGGCCGATCTGTGTATTATAAAGCTGATTTCAGTCGTTTTGAAGAGAGAGAAAATCAAAAATAAATATCTGATTTTTCTGAGGAGAGAGAAAGTCGAGGGCATTTGTGGAAAAGTGGATTTTCGGACGACGCGGAGCCGTTTTCGATCGAAGTGACTGTTGAGGAAATTGCTGTGCTCGAGGTAAGGCACATTCCGCCTTTCTCAATTTTCAGAACCGTCGTGTTTGGCGGTATATTCTGTCCGGATTTTGTTTCCGTTAGCGATTTTCGTCCGTATCTTTTGATCGGTTCAGTTTTTACCGCGTAACTTTCTGTATATTGTTGACGTGCCGAGTGTGCACATTTTGGTTATTTTCTGAAGATTTTCGTCCGGGTATTTTTGATTCGACTGTGTTTTTAGTCGACCGGATTTTTCTGTGAAATTGGAATTTATCTGTGCAGTAGAATAAAGGTTCTGAAATGTTGATATCTGTATTCTGTGCGAATTCGGTAAATTTTCTTTGCAGGAATTTTTGTGTAAATTCCGTATACTGCCGTTGTGCTGCCCGATTTTTGGGTAATTTCTGAATTGTCCGGATTTCTTCTGAATTGAAATGCTATGTGTATAAGCTATAAAAAGGGAGCTATAAGGGGTCTGGATCCTATGAGATTCAGTTAGTGAAACGGGAAATCTGAAATGAGCTCAATCTGAAATCTGATATCTGTTCTGTTCCGGATCCGATGAATTCTGTTTTGGTGCTATAAGCACATCTGTTTTGGTGCCGTGAGCACAAAGGGAGACATAAGGGGCCTGAATCCTATGAGATTCAGTCAGTGTCTGGGAAGGGAGGCATAAGGGGCCGGAATCCGTAGAGATTCCGTCAGTGTCAGGGCATTTAGCTATCTGTATCTGTACTATTTTCTGTATCTGTTCTGTTCTGTACGAAATTGTGATTATGACATGATATGATCCGTACGATTCTGATTTCTGTTTCTGACTCTGTTGATTTGTTCTGTTCTGATACGATCTGTACGACTCTGATGCGATCTGATGTCTGTCCGTAAGTTTTGATTTCCGATTCTGTTCCGACTTCTGATCTGATTTCTGTCTGATAAGTTTGGTTTTGTTTTCTGAGAATTTAGATTGGAGGTTTGTTGCTTTGCTGAGCTGTTGAGCTCACCCTTGCTTTCTGGTGGTTTTCAGGTTCTGGGAAGGGCAAGGAGGTCCAGGATTAGATTTCAGAGTCTGATCAGATTAGGTACTTTTGTACTTTTGATTTTTGTACAGTCATGGCTTTCCTGTTCTGTCTTTCTTTCTGTTGAAAGCCATGTACTGTTCTGTAGATGATTATTTTGAGGAAATGAAAGGATAGATGTTTTGTTCCGCTGCATTTGATGTTTTTAGTAGCTCTGTTGTTCTGTGTGCTTCTGTTGAGTTAAGAATTTGGAAGATCAGTTCAGTAACCTAATCCAAAGCCAGATCCTGGTTAGCTATTCCCCGTCGCGATCCGGCGCGGGCGGGATCCGTCTCGTCTCGGGTCGGGTCGTGACAAGCTTTTTTGGTATCAGAGCACTGGTTTTGGAAACAGGTTGGATTGTAAAACAGAGCTCTAGGAAGTGATCAGTGAGTCTGTCTGGGAGGTAGTTTTGGGTCGTTTGGCTTTTTATTGTGTTATTTTGTGTTGTTTTGTGATAGTTTTCCGGATTTTCCGGATTTTTCTGTATGGATCAGCCAGACCCAGACATGACAGACGGTCAGAGTGACGATCAGGCAGCACCAGTGGGGAGTACAGCCCCAGTGGTCGGTGCTGATACGCTTTCACAGTTTGCTTCACTTGTTGCTCAGATGATGAGCGAGACTCAGAGCAGAGCTTCGACTGTTAGATCTGAGGACATTGATCGACACCTGCAGTTATTTTTGAGGTTGAAGCCTCCGAGGTTTGAGGGCGCTGTTGAGCCCAGAGCAGCCGAGGAGTGGCTGAGGAGATTGGAGAAGACTTTTGACGGGATGCAGTGTCCTGCAGACAGGAAAGTTCCGTTAGCTGTTTTTCTGTTGGACGGAGAGGCTGAGCACTGGTGGGATGGCCAGCAAGCAGCCAGATTTCAGGGCAGACTGAACTCTTTGATTACTTGGGAAGAGTTCACCGAAGTATTTCGGGACTGGTTTGTTCCCCCTTCTGCACGACAGCAGATGCAGAAGAGTTTTCTGAGACTTGTTCAGGGGAGCAAGACGGTGATGCAGTACGAGGCTGAGTTTACTGCATTAGCCAGGTACGCTCCGCAGCTGGTTAGCACGTCTGCTGAGAGGTGCTACAGATTTCTGAGAGGCTTACGAGACACTTTGAGGCAGCCTCTGATACCGTTCCGGATTACTGATTTCTCTGAGCTTGTGGAGCGAGCTCGTCTGATTGAGAATGACATGACGGCTACTCAGCAGCGGTGGACTGCGAGTAGGAAGAGGTTTGGAGGAGAGACATCTGGCAGTGGTTCCTCTGGGAAGAGGAGATTTGTTCCTGGATCTGGATCTGGAGATTCCAGGAAGAGCGGAGGATCGTCTGGTACTGCTACCAGTACGACTAGTTCTGGATCAGTCAGTTCGGCACCTGTGTGCCAGAGTTGTGGACGGCGACACCATGGCCAGTGCTACAGGATAGCTGGTCTTTGTTTCAGATGTGGTCAGCCGGGACATCGGATTGCAGAATGTCCACAAATGGGATATGAGCAGCGATCTGAGGGCTTTGTCAGACCTGTTGGTTCAGCAGCAGGAAGACCGAGGACTGTTCCTCCACGCCCTGAGGGATTTGCTGGTAGAGGTGGTGGTTCTAGTTCTGCACCACGGAGACCACCTACGATTCAGAGGGAGCAGAGTAGTTCTGTTGCTTCAGCTCCTGTTCCAGTTCAGCCACGAGTTTACAGTCTGAGTCAGCAGGAGGCTCGTGATGCTCCGGATGTTGTGACAGGTACGGTTTACATTTCTGATCAGCCCTGTCGTGTTTTGTTTGATTCTGGAGCGAGTCATTCTTTTCTGTCCGAGCATTGTTTTGAGATTTTACATTTGGATTCGATGGTTTTACCGGTTTCTTTGTCTGTGATTTTACCGGCTGGGAATCCTTTGATTGCTCGACAGTTTTGTTTGTGTGAGATCGAGATTTCTGGCAAGAAGTGGAAATCGAGTTTGATTCGATTGCCGATTTCTTCGTATGATGTGATTCTGGGCATGGATTGGCTGAGTCAGTATGAGGCTCAGATTGACTGTCTGAAGAAGCAAGTGAGTTTGCTTGTGGCTGGAGAGAGAGTTGTATTTCAGGGATTACGAGGTGTTCTCTCCAGTCTGGTTTCTGCGTTGGAGGTGAGCAGGATGTGGAAGAAAGGATGTCCGGTATTTTTGGCTTCGGTGCGGGATCTGAACCTGGAGGTTGGTTCTGTTTCTGAGATCCCTGTGGTACGGGAGTTTGCTGATGTTTTTCCTGAGGAGTTGGTTGGTTTACCTCCGGATAGAGATGTGGAGTTCTCTATCGATGTTTTTCCGGGTACAGCTCCGATATCGAAAGCTCCGTACAGGATGGCACCGAAAGAACTTTCTGAGTTGAAAGTTCAGCTTCAGGAGTTGGTTGACAGAGGTTTTGTACGTCCTAGTGTTTCGCCCTGGGGAGCACCTGTTCTGTTTGTGAAGAAGAAGGACGGTACACTCCGTATGTGTATTGATTACAGAGATTTGAACAAGGTCACGATCAAGAACAAGTACCCTTTGCCTCGGATTGACGACTTGTTTGATCAACTTTCCAGATCTTCGGTATTTTCGAAGATTGATTTGCGATCCGGATACTATCAGGTGAAGGTGAAGGAAACTGATGTGGTGAAGACTGCTTTCAGTACTCGGTACGGGCACTACGAGTTTTTGGTTATGCCTTTTGGGGTAACCAATGCGCCTGCGATTTTCATGGATCTGATGAACCGAGTATTCAGGGAGTATTTGGATCAGTTTGTGATCGTCTTCATTGACGATATTCTGGTATATTCTGCATCTGAGGATGAGCATGCCAGACATTTGAGGATTGTGTTGGAGACTTTGAGGAGGTATCAGCTGTATGCCAAGTTCTCCAAGTGTGAGTTCTGGTTGAAGAGCATTTCATTTTTGGGGCACGTGGTTAGCGGAGAAGGCATTTCTGTAGATCCCCAGAAGATTCAGGCTGTTGCTGATTGGCCAAGGCCGACTACGGTATTTGAGGTACGTAGTTTCTTGGGTATGGCCGGATATTATAGGAAGTTTGTGAAAGGATTTTCACAGATTTCGACTCCTCTGACGAGACTGACTCAGAAGTCAGTACCTTTTGTTTGGACACCGGAGTGTGAAGCTAGTTTTCAGAGATTGAAGGAGTGTTTGACTTCAGCTCCAGTGTTGGCACTTCCGTCAGGTACGGAGGGTTTTCAGGTGTTCAGTGATGCTTCACTGAAAGGATTGGGTTGTGTTCTGATGCAGCATGGTCAGGTAATTGCTTATGCTTCGAGACAGTTGAAACCACATGAAAAGAATTACCCGACGCATGATCTGGAGTTAGCTGCAGTTGTTTTTGCTTTGAAGATTTGGCGTCATTACCTGTATGGCGTCAGATGTGAGATCTTTACTGATCATAAGAGCCTGAAGTACATTTTTACTCAGAAGGATCTGAATCTGAGACAGAGGAGGTGGCTCGAGTTGATCAAGGACTACGATTTGACTATTCAGTATCAGCCTGGGAAGGCGAATGTGGTAGCGGACGCTCTGAGCAGGAAGTCTTCTGGATTCTCAGGTATTCAGCTTACCTGTGATGACTTTCTGATTCGTGATTTGGAGAGATTGCAGTTGGAGGTGATTTCCTCCAATGATTTGGAGTTGGCTCAGATGAGTATTCAGTCTTCTTTGGAAGCACGGATTCAAGAAGCCCAGAAGTCAGATTCTGACTATTCGAAGTTGATAGCTCAGATTGGATCTGGTAAGACTCCTGAACTTCGAATTTCTGATTCTGGTGTTATTTTCTGTAAGAACAGGTTGTGGGTACCTGTGTTTGGAGACTTGAGGCAGGAGATTCTGTACGAATCTCATCATTCTGGCTACACTGTACATCCAGGCAGTGGTAAGATGTATGCTGACATGAAGCTTTTGTTTTGGTGGCCTGGGATGAAGAAGGATGTGGCAGAGTTTGTGTCGAGATGCGAAGCCTGTCAGTTGGTGAAGGCAGAGCATAAGCGACCGGGTGGACTGTTGCAGTCGTTGCCTATCCCTGAGTGGAAATGGGAGGAGGTAACGATGGATTTTGCGATGGGTTTTCCTCGATCTAGACAAGGACATGATGCCATTTGGGTGGTTGTAGATCGATTGACCAAGTCAGCCCATTTTCTTCCGATCAGACAGACGGATTCAGTTGATCGCTTGGCACAGATTTATGTGAAGGAAATAGTCAGATTGCACGGTGTGCCTCGTGTGATCGTATCTGATCGAGATGGACGCTTTACTTCCAGACTTTGGAAAGGCATTCAGCAAGGCTTGGGTACGAAACTGCATTTCAGTACAGCCTTTCATCCTCAGACCGACGGACAGTCTGAGAGGACTATTCAGGTACTGGAAGATCTGTTGAGACTTTGTGTTCTGGACTTTAGCGGAAGCTGGGAAGATCATATTCCGCTGATTGAGTTTGCTTATAACAACAGTTTTCAGTCCAGTATCGGTATGGCACCGTACGAGGCTTTGTATGGCAGGAAGTGTCGTACTCCTTTGACTCCGACCTCCTTCGGAGATAGACAGGCTTTGGGGGCCACTTTTGCTGATGAAACTGCTCAGAAGATCAATTTGATAAGAGAAAGATTGAAAGCCGCTCAAGATCGTCAGCAGAAGTATTACAATCAGAAGCACAGATTTGTTGAATTTCAGGTCGGTGACTTTGTGTATGTCAAAGTCAGCCCGATGAAGGGTGTGAACAGATTTGGTCAGGTAAGCAAGCTTAGTCCAAGGTATGTTGGACCATTTGAGATTTTGGAAAGAATTGGAAAATCTGCTTATCGCCTATTGCTTTCTGATTCTATGCCGGATGTGCATAATGTGTTTCACGTATCCACTCTGAGGAAGTGGGTTTCAGACTCAGGGAAGAAGTTGTCAGCTGATGAGGTGGAGATTCAGGAGAATCTGGCGTACAAGGAAGAGCCAGAGCTTATTTTGGCGTACGACGTCCGAAAGTTAAGAAATAAAGAGATTCCGATGGTTAAAGTCCAGTGGAAGCACCGGACTGCACGGGAAGCAACTTGGGAGAAGGAGTCTGATATGAGACGGTCGTACCCGTACTTGTTTTGACTGAGTTTGGACTGGATAATGTCGAGGACGATATTTTTCTGAGTTGGGGAGATTGTAATATCAAGATCTGCTCCAGTATCGTCCAGGACGATCTGGGATCGTCCTGGGACGATCAGTGGAATTCAGCTCCAGTTTTAGCCCAGTTTTGCTCCAGGTGATTTTCTGCATGCATCGTCCAGGCCGATTGGAGACATCGGCCAGGCCGATCGGCACTGTAGAAAATATCGTCCATGCAATAGCCCTGAAGGGAGACCAGGCCGATCCTTTTGGTCGGATCGTCCCGGGACGATGCTGCGATCGGCCGGGCCGATCTGTGTATTATAAAGCTGATTTCAGTCGTTTTGAAGAGAGAGAAAATCAAAAATAAATATCTGATTTTTCTGAGGAGAGAGAAAGTCGAGGGCATTTGTGGAAAAGTGGATTTTCGGACGACGCGGAGCCGTTTTCGATCGAAGTGACTGTTGAGGAAATTGCTGTGCTCGAGGTAAGGCACATTCCGCCTTTCTCAATTTTCAGAACCGTCGTGTTTGGCGGTATATTCTGTCCGGATTTTGTTTCCGTTAGCGATTTTCGTCCGTATCTTTTGATCGGTTCAGTTTTTACCGCGTAACTTTCTGTATATTGTTGACGTGCCGAGTGTGCACATTTTGGTTATTTTCTGAAGATTTTCGTCCGGGTATTTTTGATTCGACTGTGTTTTTAGTCGACCGGATTTTTCTGTGAAATTGGAATTTATCTGTGCAGTAGAATAAAGGTTCTGAAATGTTGATATCTGTATTCTGTGCGAATTCGGTAAATTTTCTTTGCAGGAATTTTTGTGTAAATTCCGTATACTGCCGTTGTGCTGCCCGATTTTTGGGTAATTTCTGAATTGTCCGGATTTCTTCTGAATTGAAATGCTATGTGTATAAGCTATAAAAAGGGAGCTATAAGGGGTCTGGATCCTATGAGATTCAGTTAGTGAAACGGGAAATCTGAAATGAGCTCAATCTGAAATCTGATATCTGTTCTGTTCCGGATCCGATGAATTCTGTTTTGGTGCTATAAGCACATCTGTTTTGGTGCCGTGAGCACAAAGGGAGACATAAGGGGCCTGAATCCTATGAGATTCAGTCAGTGTCTGGGAAGGGAGGCATAAGGGGCCGGAATCCGTAGAGATTCCGTCAGTGTCAGGGCATTTAGCTATCTGTATCTGTACTATTTTCTGTATCTGTTCTGTTCTGTACGAAATTGTGATTATGACATGATATGATCCGTACGATTCTGATTTCTGTTTCTGACTCTGTTGATTTGTTCTGTTCTGATACGATCTGTACGACTCTGATGCGATCTGATGTCTGTCCGTAAGTTTTGATTTCCGATTCTGTTCCGACTTCTGATCTGATTTCTGTCTGATAAGTTTGGTTTTGTTTTCTGAGAATTTAGATTGGAGGTTTGTTGCTTTGCTGAGCTGTTGAGCTCACCCTTGCTTTCTGGTGGTTTTCAGGTTCTGGGAAGGGCAAGGAGGTCCAGGATTAGATTTCAGAGTCTGATCAGATTAGGTACTTTTGTACTTTTGATTTTTGTACAGTCATGGCTTTCCTGTTCTGTCTTTCTTTCTGTTGAAAGCCATGTACTGTTCTGTAGATGATTATTTTGAGGAAATGAAAGGATAGATGTTTTGTTCCGCTGCATTTGATGTTTTTAGTAGCTCTGTTGTTCTGTGTGCTTCTGTTGAGTTAAGAATTTGGAAGATCAGTTCAGTAACCTAATCCAAAGCCAGATCCTGGTTAGCTATTCCCCGTCGCGATCCGGCGCGGGCGGGATCCGTCTCGTCTCGGGTCGGGTCGTGACAAAATCTTGGTAAGAAGTAGCTTACGAGTTGGGGTCGGAAGAATACCGGCCCCAGAGTTGGCGATGTTTACTGCACTGCCGTCACCAATGGTAATATTTTCTTGACCTTGATATGGTTGCGAGATAGCAAGATTATCAAGGGAGTTTGTTAAGTGCGACGAGGCGCCCGAGTCTAAGTACCAGCTAGCAGGAGCAGCCTCTGAGTTGGCGATAAGGGCAGTATTACCTGTTCTTGAAGAAGGAACATACTGAGTGTTAAGTCTATGCCAGCAAGATTGAGCCGTGTGCCCTTTCTTGTAGCATATTTGACACACCAAAGAGGCATTGGACGAAGTTCTTGGTTGATATGCCGGAGTGGAGGGAGGACGACCTCGTGAGCGCTTACCACGTCCTCGAGTAGTAAACAGTGCCGTCGTCGGATCAGGCACAGGAAGAGCTCTAGCTGCATCAGAAGCTAGATTTATCTCCTCACTTAAGAGAAGGGGATACATCTGATCTAGACTCAACGGAGTTTGCATAGTGCGGATCGCAGTTTTAAACGACTGGTAAGAGTGCGGAAGACCGTTGAGAATATGGTGGATGACGTCTTCGGCATCTACTGAAGCTCCCGCTGCAGCTATTTGATCGACTATAATTTTGACTTCGGATAGATATTGTGTCATGGATTGGTTCTTGAGAGAAACTTGATGCAAAGCATTTCGGAGTTGGATGATTTTGGAGCGATTGGTTGCCTGGAAACGATTTTCCAAGGCAGACCACAACTCAGCGGTGGAGTCTAATGATATAACGTAAGGTAAAACTGCAGATGAGATAGTGGAGCAGATAGACGCCGATAGATTCTGATCGTGAAGAAGCCATTGGGTGTGAAGGGGATTGATGGATTTCGTGCCATCACTGTTCGTCAAAAACTTAGAAGGAGACGGAAAATCTGGATCCAAGAAATGCAAGAAGCCATTGGCACGAAGAATTTTCTGGATCTGGGATTTCCAGATCGCATAGTTTTCAGGTTGGAGCGGGGTAGTGACGAAATTGCGAACGTTGGAGACGACGAATTTCAGAGTGGTGGAGATTTGAGTTTCATCGGAGTGCTGAGGAACGGCATGATCTGCCGTCTGAGAGGAAGAGGAGGCCATGAGTTCAGGATCGAAAATCCTTTCCTGATACCATGTAGAAATGTAGAGAAGAAGAACAGATACAAGAAAGGAATTCTTGGCAGAGAACAGAGATAAAGAAAGTAAAAGTAATCTTATTCAATCAATCCAAAACCCAAATACAGACGCCTATAAATAGGCTAGATAACAGCTACTAACAAAAGCTAACAAATAGAATGCTGACAGCTGTACAACTACAGTCGGCTGAAAGAAATATTTACAGCTTATTCTAATAGCATTGCGGTATTGGGATCATCACTTGTTGGTCGGCGAGTTCATCTTGTTTACCGACCATGAAGCTCTTAGATTTCTAATTTCTCAAAAAAATTGAAGGGTCGCCATGCCACTTGGGTGGAGTACTCTAGCTTTTCACTATATTTTAAAATGTAAATTTGGGCAGTGTAATCAGGTGGCCTATGCCCTTAATCGTCGCCATCTGCTCCTACAATCATTCAAAACCAAGGTCATCCGGTTTGAAGTTTTGCAATAATCATATTCTACTGACCCAGATTTCAGTCATATATGGGGCCAATTTTATCATAAGCAAGATGGCAACTTTTTTTTTTTTTGGCAACAAAATCTATATTCCTAGAGGTTTTATCAGTCTCGTCATCTTGGCCGAGCCGATTGCCATGAGGGAGGAATGGCTGGACACTTTGGTCGGGATAAAACCAGTATCTTAGTGAAAGAACACTTCCATTGGCCATGTCTCACAAGAAATGCTGATCATTATATCAAACAATGCAGACTTTGTAAACATGCTAAGGCCTACGGACAACGAACTGGACGATACACCCCTCAACCGGATCCCATGGAGCCATGGGTCGATATCAGCATTGACTTTGTGATTGGTCTCCCTTGAACGCAGTAAAATATGACTCATTTTATACCTTGCAATAAGACTCTTGATGATACACATGTGGCCTATTTATATTTTAAAGAGATCGTTTGCTTGTACGAAATCTCCAAGATGATTACTTCAAATCATGCTGTAAAATTTTTGAGTTATTTTTGGAAGACCCTTTGGGGTAAGCTAGAGACTAAACTTCAGTTTAGTTTAGTTCCACCGTCCATCCACAAACGGACGGACAAATGGAGACTATCAATCAAAGCTTGGGTAATCTTCTACGTTGTTTCGTAGGCAAAAACATTCGACAACGAGATCAAATTTTGGCTCAAGTCGAATTCACCTTCAATAGATCCACCACTCAAGCTACAACTAAAAGTCCTTCTGAGATTGTATACGGCAGTAATCCTAAACACTACTTGATCTTATTCCACAAGTGCCAGCCACCAATTTCAGTCCTGAAGGAGCACAACGATGTTTTGAAATTCAGGAACTGCACCAACAAGTCCGAGAACTGATCCAGAAACATATTACCAAATGTCAAACCCGCACAAATAAGTCCCGAAAAGCTGTAAGTTACAAAGACGGTGACCTCGTGTGGATCAAGCTAAGGAAAGATCGATTTCCTCATGGTTCTTTTGGGAAACTTAAAGATAAAGCTGATGGTCCTTTCGTAGTCATTAAAAAATAATTACAATGCCTATCAAATTAATCTTCCAGGAGATTAGAATGTCTCATCCACCTTCAATGCTGCTGATATAATGCCCTACTATGAACCCGAGGTCCCTCCTACCCGGCAGAATGATGCCCGAGCTATTGCTTAGTTGCAGAAATCGTGTTCTTGTAATGTGTGTGGTGCCGTTCATAGTTTATTCATTTTTGTTATTTCCTGTAAATGGTCTGTTGTTTCTTGTATAGCCAAGTATGTAGCCACCAACATTATAAATAGTAATTGTGAATGTAATAGCGAGGTGGAATAAAAAATATTATTGCTCTGCTTCAACTGTCCTGTATCCTGACGTTAAGCTCGGGTGTAGTGTTTCGAAAAATTATTTTGTGCGGATTCCAGACAAAAATGTGTCACGTCGCTCCAAAAGTATACCCCGAGCGCGATATTAATGATCAGTACCAAGCGGTATTGGACGGACGGGACACGATTCTACCGTCCGTTGTCCGCACAGAATAATCTCTCGTAGTCTTGAGACAAGAACTTTGGTTCTTGAGGCATCTAGTGGTTCGTTGGTCGGTCATCAGCAGAGAATGTAAGAAAATAAAAGTCATAAGATGATAGAATCAATGATGAAATTTGTGGCACAAATATTTACATTTACAAAGATATGAAATTTACATTAAGATTCAAATAAAGAGCTGAATATAAACACATTATATTACAACAAATTCCATCCCTTTAAATGGCCTCCGAGGTGAGCCGAAGCATGAGCATGCAAAACTCAGTGTGATCCAACGCTCCATCTCCATTCAAATCCCCCATTCTCAGCATCCCCACAGCCTGCTCTTCCCCCAACTCACCAAGCCCGAGTCTATGGGCATTTTTCTTCAAGCTCTCAAGCGTAATCAGTCCTCGCTCAGCATCCACCAGGTGATAAAACCCCTTACAAAGCTCCTCCAATAGCCCGTTAGTGCCGAGTCTCTTAGCCATCGACGGTAAGAAGTCTACGAAACCGGGCATGTATTCCTGATCCGCCATTAATAGATATTTATATATGTTAATTGATGCTTCGGTCGAAGGCTAGAGAATGGATTGCTAGTCTTGTTCCTGAATGGATTTGCGCTTGATCTCCAATATATAGGTTTTTGTTGCTGAGAGTGTTTGAGGTTAATGCAGCAACGGATAGAGAACTGCTTCGTGGAAGCAGCATGGCGTTTTCTGTTCCATCGCTGGCTCGTTACGTACGTATGTTTTGTGTGTGATCGAGTTGAGACTTTTTCTTTCCGGAGTTATCACGTTGGATATTCAAGTTCGGAGTTTGGCACATAAAAACCCAATCTTTTTGGGCAAGTTAGACGTGCTGACCTTAAGCTGCCGTTTTTTAATAAATACTTGCGTTGAATTTCATCTAACACTTTTTAAAGAAAAATGAAAGATTTGGACATTCTTAAATCATCATCATTTTGTTGAAAAAAAAAAGGACATCTTGAGGCAAATTAAACTTAAAATCTTTTCATAAACTCATATATGCCCTAAGATCATATCATATCTTTAATAAGTGTTGTGTCCAAGAAGATTCGTGGCAGTAGAGAGATATGTCTTTGCTTTGAACGAAGATCTAACACATAGATATATAAGAGAGAGAGAGAGAGGGGTGCAAGAGTCATAATATACACCAATTTTTTTACATAGAAAATCATAAGGACTGACTCAGTTAAAATGAATCTGCTAGTGCACATTGTTGATTACAAATGATGTCATTTACTTCGGGGAAGGCGCTGACTCAATGTACATCATATAGAGCATATTAAATAGTTGGGGTTGGAAGAATCTGATGATATAAGAGTTATTCTTAAGAGAATGTTGGACTGTTCATTTGGTTGGCAGGACTGTAGCCGGGAGATGAAGGTATGAGGGACAGTAGTTAGTGGGCAATGGAGGTCGTAGGTATCATAGTCAGTGGGCAATGAAGGTCGCAGCAAGCCCTATCAGCGAGCGACGAAGGATAGAGGGATTGTAGTCGGCAAGCGACGATGGCCAGAGGGACCAAGACATAATCGGTGGGCATCAGAGGTCGCAAGAACCCTAGTCAACAGGCGATGGAGGTTTAAGGGACTGTGGTAGGTGATGGTAGTCGGTGGGACCTTACGGAGGTCAAGCGGTAGTAGGCGGTCGAGCGGTGATCTAATGATAGCTTGTGGATGGTGGTCTAATGTGAAGTTCCAACGACAATCAGGGAAGGGACGGTGGTCCTGCAAAAATCAGCAAACGATTGGTGGTCCCACAATGGTCAGCGAACAAGCGATGGTCTAGCAATGGTCGGCGGATGAGCAGTGATAGCGGCCAGAAGGAGGTCCATAAGTGGTCGACGAAAGTTTGTCAGCAGTGCTACCTGACTAGAACTCTAGGATCCTTGAAGCCTCAAAACTCTCTTCAATCTCCTGCAAAAGGTCCCCTTCATGAAAAGAGTATGACCTTCATGAAAAGTGCATGAGCTTATTTATAAATTTTTGTGAGTGGCACACCATGTAAATATAGAGAAGATTTAAGACAGGTTCGAAGTGCTCCATCAAATGGTCCCTATGATTCCCTTGAGTATTGAGTGTTTATGCAGCATTTATATGCCTTAATGATGTTAAAAATAAGTGATATTGGACTCGCTGGATTTGTCTTGTCGAGCCATTTGATTTGACTATAAGCATGCTTTATTTGGATATCATCTTGTCATCTAATTAATGCTTTGAAGCTTCCAAATATGTTTCGGTTCCTTGATATTAGACCAATTTTGGTTTTGTTGGGTTCGTTTCCTCGAGATACTTAATATGACTATAAGTTTGCTGAAATTAGAGTTTGGATGACCTCGAATTTAATTTTGGAAGCTTCAATTTCAGATATGCATCAAGAATCGTGCTCGATCAAGGTGATTTTTGGGGATATATCAGTTGTCCTTCTATTTTCGTACGATGAAGTTTGCTAAGTATGAAAATATATGTCTGAGCATTCTTTAAAATTGTGATGCAAAATCATATTTTTCAAATAATTATAAGGCGTGCCCGCTCTTTGGACGTAAACGTGGACCTTCCCTTGAGGTTGTGAACCAAGTAAAATATTTTAAACTATAATTTAATCTTTCAATGAAGTCGAGGTGTTGACTGGAGTAAAAAATATTAGAAAATTTTACTCCAAAACTTTTAATTTTTTTTTTTTTTGTGAATTGAGTATAGAGGCTCTATTTAGTCTTGAAAGTTTCAAGATTGAGACCGGAACGTCGAAAAATAGTCGTGATGGCTCCAAAAATGTCCTAATTTGATTGTTCAGACCAAACATCAGGCTCAGACACACTTAGGCAGCCGAATTGGTTGTCAGCCGACCCCTAAAGCCAGAGGTGCCTGCGCGTTATTTGAGTGCCATCTAGGGCGCGTGAACAGTGCTCTGTCCCATGTTTTTTTTTTCTTTTAAATTATTTCCTTATAAATATTTTAAAAAAATCGATAAAAAATCCCAAAAAAATAAAGAAAAATCTAGAAAATTTTAAGTAAATACATGAATACATTTTTTTCATTCAATATTTTTCTCTTTAATTTTGTGTACAAAGGAAAAAAAATGAGTTTTTTAGTTTTTGGCATTAAATAATTCAAAAAATCTAAAAAAAATAGAAAAGTTGGTGAATCAAATTCCAAACTTTCCCCTTCCTGGATCTATAAGTATCCCCCCACGGGGGTGGGGGAAAAAACATAACTTCTTGAAGCCGGTTTAAAATTTCTTCTGTAAATTAAGGGAAAAAAACGGACCGGCAAAATTTTGGAAGCTTTCAACATCGGAATAGGCTTGTTCTCTAGCTTAGGCTTCAATCATCCTCTATAAAGGGGCAAAGACTATCCTATAGGAGTCTAAAGACCGTCACGATGGAAAAGATTTGGTCCTCTGCACATGCTCTAGTCTTCCTTTGTGAATGTGGTGAAGACTGTCTTATATGAGTCTAAGGACTGACAATAGCGATAAAGGCTCGGTCCTCTGCGCAGGCTCCGAATTTTCTCTTTGAAAGAGGCAAAGACTGTCTTGTAAGAGTCTAAATTCTTTCAACAGTGGTCATGGCCCAGTCCTTTGCGCAAGCGCCAGTCTTCTTCTTTGATGAGGATGAAGACTGTCTTATAGCAGCTTAAGACCACCAACAATGGAAGGTTGGGTCCTTTGCGCAGGCTCTGATCTTCCTCTTTGAAAGATCGTGATGCATGCTAATTTGGTATCATGATGCATGTTGATTTTAAGATGAAATTATTAAAAGAAAATGCTTTTTTTTTTTTTGAAGTAATGTTAGGTAACTCATAAATTAAAGGAAATTTTGACTTTAGAAATAGGAGAAATGTACCTGTTAATTTATTTTTCAATGAAATATATCCAAAAGTCCCTTTCAAGCTTATAAAATCGGTAATTATAATATACTTCCTTGCTTATTTTTCCATAATTAACATTATTTATAAATTATTAATTCCACCTAAGGCCAAACCGCAATATCTTTAATGATTAATACTTACACATCTAATTTGAGATTATGAAAGTAAATCAAATAAAAATTATATTATCTAATGAAGCATATCAATTTCATTGGGAATTAGTAGTTAGCGCGTTTAGGCAGCTATAATAAATTAAATTGACCAAATGTTTAATATTTTAATCTTACACAAGTCGGGTTTTCTTCGCAAGATGGCAATCCAAAATATTTCTAAGGCTTCGTTTGGGACGGCTTTCTTATTGCTTCTTAAAGCAGCTTCCTAGTATAAAATTTTTAAATTTTTATACTAGGAAGCTGCTTTAAGAAGTAGAAAAAAAGCCGTCCCAAACGTAGCCTAAGGCTTTCTATCTTGTTTGAGATTTATTTGAATTAGTTTGATTTTATCTATTTGAGACTAAGGCTTCATTTGGGACAACTTTGATATTGCTTTCTAAAATGGATTTCTAGTATAAAATTTTCTAATTCAAGAAAATTTTGTATTATAAAATTGTTTTAGAAAGCAGCAAAAAAGGATCCTAAACAAAGCCAAACATAGCAAGAAAGAATTTAAAAAATAAGTATTCACATTTCATGGGAGTTTTATACCGGCTTTATTTGGGATAAATTTTTTACTACTTTTTTTAAGAAAATATTTAATTCTAATTTAAAATTTTTTTATACTAACTAATTATTTTAAAAAGCATTAAAAAAACTATCACAAAGAAAACCTATCTCTCGTTCATTGTTTTTTTAAAATAAGAAAGTTTTGATCGATCTGCATGAATAAATTGAATAATTTAAAGGAGCTTGCTGTCCTCAGCAGCGTAATCCAGACTGTAGAGTCCAGGCTTATGGGTCGTCATTGCTCTTTGTTGAAAATCTTAATATTTTAATTTGATTTTGAAAAAATAAATATATTATTTTGCTATCTTTAAATATATATAGTTGTAACTCTTTTAGATTGATGGAAAAAGATTATGGTCAACTGATAACTTTATTATTAAAATCCTACAAATGAAGATGGCCCAGTAACTTGGGCTTCTTTTGGTACAATTTTTTCATTGTTTTTTAAAGCAGTTTTTTAGTGTAAATTTTTTTAATTTAAGAAAATTTTTAACTGAAAAGTTGTTTTAGAAAGTATTAAGAAAGCTGTTCCAAATGAAGACTTAAGTTTTATTTGGGGCATCTTTCTTATTGTTTCTTAAAGTAATTTTCTAGTAGTTGTACTAAAAAGATGCTTTAAGAAGCTGTAAGAAAGCCGTCCCAAATGAAGCCTTAGATTTGATTTGGAGCAACTTTCTTAATTCTTATTATTTCTTAAAGCAGTTTTGAGTATAAAAATATTTTAAATTTAAAATTTTTATACTAAAAAATTGCTTTAAAAATAATGAGAAAAATGTCCCAAACAAAATTTTAGTTTTTTAAGGATTTGATGAATATTTTAAGCTTATTATTTCATAATATAACTGATATAAGAAACTTGGGGTCCTTTGATTTTATACTTTAGTTTTATTTTAGATATTTAGAAGTATATGTACTCTTAAGGGTAAAAATTTATGTTAAATACATATTTTAATGAAAAATTAGCTGCAAGATCAATTACAAACTAATGAACTCAGAGTAATATATATATAAAGTCAAAGGTTTAAGGATGTATTTTTTTTTTCTAATAAGGATATGTTTGAAATAATTTTTTGATTAATTTGATATTTAGATTATTGTCACACATCTATTTATCAAATATTTTATTATTATTTTTTAAAAATTTTTATGATGAGAAATAATTTTATATAATAAAATCTGATAGAATGTGATAGCTGCAAAAATTTCAATGTCAGCATTTAAAAAAAAAAGGGGGTTTATGTTACTTATAATAATTTAAAAAGAATCATATTACATACAATAGTTCTATAACTATTTAAGTTCAAAGCATCTCCAATGGATCCTAACTAATTACTAGCATATTGCTTGAAATATTAATTGTAACTAATAGAAACCTGTATTAGGTACCCATATCTACACCCACCCACGTACCCACCCATACCCAATATGTATGGATGGGTATGGGTACACCCATGATCTCGTAGATGGGTATGGACATGTACTCAATATCAGTGGATAAATTAATTTATATTGCTAATCACTGTATGTAATATATTACTGCAATTCTCACTATGCAGTGCGTAACACTGAATCACACTGCGACCATGATAAATTCTGATATACAGCTTGAAAGTTTGTAGTCATAGCAAAGTGCAACAAGCCTCAATGCCATCAGACATAAGTCTGTGGAAGACTGCATTCAAAAAATATGAAAAGTGGGTGGGTATAGGTGGATTTGACATCCTGAAAGTCACCATAGGTGGGCATAAGTGAAGCCCGCCCATGCAGAGCGTGGGTCCCAATGTGTACCCAACAAGGACCCCATGTAAGATTTTGACAACTAATTACCTATATACTTACCCATAATGCTCTACTTTAGTATATGTATGTTAATTGATTATCCTTATATTTTTTATTTGCTTAATGAATTATTACAAAACTACATGAAAGTCGATACACATGTAGTTCTTATGCTACAAGTCTCAATCAATGATGCGATCTTGAGTTTAAAGATTATATAGATCAATAAATGCAAAGAGAAAGTCGTGGTGCATAATGAATTTATATTAAAATTATGGACATTTCTTCTCTAAAAATTTAATTCTACACATTAATTTTTTGTTTGAAATTAGATTTTAGATTCATTGGTTATCATCTCCCCTCAAATATTATGACATATAAATGCATCACAAGTATTATTGTCTCTATAAGAATTGTGGGCATGCGTCATTAATAAGATTAAAGGTTGTGGTCGGTGGAAAGGTAAAAAAGATGATAAATGCATTCAAACATTTCATTCTATATTATTTGTTTGATAGGAGAATCTTGATGATGATAATGCTAAGGCATTTTCTTTAGATAAATTCAAGAAGAGTGGAAGAGAGTAATAGGAGCAATGCAACACTCATACTCATGAACCAGGAGTCGAGACTATAGCAACTAGAATTACTCAGATATTTTCTTAGAGTGAAGAAGGTTATCCAAAAATTTCTACCATTCTGTCGTACTCAACTCTACTCAACATTAGGATGTACTGAACTCAATTTTGAAGAACGAAAAAATAAAGACACAAGGTACTAAGACTTCATTTGAGATTGTTTTCTTAATGCATGCTTCTTAAAACAAATTTTTAATTCAAAAGTTAAAACTTTTGAACTAGAAAAATGCTTTAAGAAGCAGTAAGAAAGTTGTCCCAAACGAAGCCTAAGTCGTAAGACCAATTGGGTTAAAAAATCTGACAACTTAGCATATGAATCACTAATCATGATGGTGCTAAGAAAGATGATTTTTGATGAATGTGTGTAGATTATTAATTCAACAACTCACCCAAATTATGATAAAAAATCTATATCCACGTCAAATGTGGGGGACTTCTTGAATTGACTGTAACATGTAGCTATCGTCATAATCTTGAAATTGAAATTGGCTATCAAGTTTGAGTTCATGAAATGAATATATGGAAGAACAATTAAGATCAACTGATCAAGAATGGATTATTTGAATGGATGGTGGTGTCATTAGATGTATATGATGCACCGATGATATTTATGTGCTTTATAAATAACATTTTGAGGACGTTCATGCAATCGTACACATCTTCTACCTTGGAGGAACATCTCAGTACATGCACATGCAAGGTGTTCAGCCTTTTGAAAAAAAAAATAATCTATGTCAAAACTTGAAGAAATCAAATATGTATGAGAAAGGCATCTACGCTAATGCCCATTGTCAACAATATTAACGTCTTTCATCCCAATATAACAGACATTCATCGTGGACACTAATGTTGACGTCTGTTATCTCTAATAAGGTCATTGTCCATCTTCTTAGTTGTTGGTCTACTCTTATAATGAGAATGACCAAATATCCTTAAATTATCTCTTATTGATAAATTTAACAACTTAAAGCTCCTCCTACACCTTTCACAATTCATATCCTACTAAATTACATCAATGCATTTAAATTATAAGGAAGTGTATCAAAGCTCCTTCATGCTTCACCAACCCCAACCCACCAACAAAAAATTACTGAAGTTCTTAGTATAATTAATATTATAAAGTGTTGCGTCCTGGAGTATTCGTGGTGGTAGAGAAATATATAGTTTAACGTCTAAGCATTGGACGAAGATCCAGCACACAAGCAGATAAGTGAGAGAGGGTGTAGCATTTATAAGAGACACCAGAGTTTTTACGTGGAAACCCCTAAAAAAAGGGGAAAAACCACGGGGCCTGGCCCAGTTTGAATGAATCCACTAGTATTTGCAGTCGATTACAAATGAGGCCCTTCTTAGGGAGAAGACCTTGGTCTGATGTTACAAATGTACGTCATATAGAGCGCATTACATGGTTGGAGTTACAATAATCAACATAGCATATTTATTTGGTCGGAAAGACCATTGTAGGTGACTGAAGTTGGAATGACCGTAGTCGGTAGGAGACCGGGGTCTGAAAGACCGTTGTCTAGTGATGGAGGTCGGAGTGACTGTAGTAGGCGACGGAAGTCGGGAGGACCGTAGTCGGCAGGAGATCGGGGTCTGAAAGACTGTTGTATGGTGATGGAGGTCGGAATGACCATAATAGGAGACGGAGGTCGGGAGGATCGTAGTCGGCAGGAGACCAAGGTCTGAAAGAACGTTGTTGGCAGGAGACCGGGGTCTGAAAGACTGTTGTCTGTTGATGGAGGTCGGAAGGACCATAGTAGGCGACAGAGGTCGGGAGGACCGTAATCGGCAGGAGACTGGGGTTTGAAAGACCGTTGTTTGGTGATGGAGGTCGGAGTGACCATAGTAGATGACGGAGGTCGGGAGGATCGTAGTCGGCAAGAAACTGGGATCTGAAAGACCGTTGTAGGAGAGCAGTACTTCAGGAGAACTTTCGGCGTCAAGTGGTGGCCCGGAAGAAGTCTGGGCGTCAGGTGGTGGTTCGGTGGAAATCCGGGCCTCACGTAGTATCCTGGTGGAGCACAGGGCTTTAAGTGGCAGTCCGGCGGAGCAACAGTGCCAGGCGGTGGTCCGGCGAAAGTGAGGGCCTTAAGTGGTGGTCCGGTAGAGCAACGACGTCAAGCGGTGGTCCGGCGGAGGTGAGGGCCTCAAGTGGTGGTCCGGCGGAGCAACGATGTTAGGCGGTGGTCCGACGGAGGTGAGGGCCTCAAGTGGTGATGGTGGACCAATGATGGTTCGACTGAACTCCGACGGTGGTCTGGAGAAACTCCGACGGTGGTCTGGAGAAACTCCGGTGGTTCGAGGAGGCAAGGAAACAAGAGCGATCTCCGATCTCTCTCTTTTTTCCTTAGGTTTTGTGGATCCTTTTTCAAAAGGAGAGGGAGCTCTATTTATAGATTTCTGGAGTGGCATGGCCCGTAAATAGGTGAGAGATCAAGGGTAAATGGGGAGTGGTCGGATGAACGGCCAATGTTGAATCACTTAATCATGCACCGTTCTTTAGACATTTGAAGACCTTAATGATGTCGGAATTCAGAGATCTTGGACTCGTTATATTCGTCTCGTTGAGCCGCTCGATTCGAGTATAAGCTCGTCAAGTTTGGAAATCGTTTGATAACCCAAATTGTGGTTCGAACCTTCTAACAGCGCTTCGGGTCCTTGATTTGGACCCATTTGGGCTCGGATTGAGTCAAATTTGGTGTCGTTGGATTCGCATTTCCAAGACGCTCAGTTCGACTATAAGTTTGCTGAAATCGGAGTTCAGATGGTCTCCTAATTAATTTTTGAAGTTTCCAATTTGATTTTGCATCGAGATTCACTCCCGATGTTCTGCTCAAGGCCCGACGTCTTCATCTGAGGCTCTCACCTTTGCCAGAGGCCCTTGTCTTCGCCGGATCATCATCAAAGGCCGTGTGCTCCACCAGAACATCACATGAGGCCCAGACTTCCGCCGGACCACTACTTGAGGTCTTGAGCTCCACCAGGCCACCATCTAATGCCCACAGTTCTCCCAGAATACTGTCGACTACGGTCCTTTCGACCTCCGTCGCCTACTATGATCCTTCCGGCCTCCATCAACAGAAAACAGTCTTTCTGACCCCGGTCTCTTGCCGACGGAGGTCGGAACTCTTGCCGACTACGGTCCTTCCGACCTCCGTCGCCTACTACGGTCCTTCCGACCAAACAAATATGTATATGTAACTCCCACCATGTAATACACTCTATATGATGTACATTTGTGACATCAAGCCATGGCCTTCTCCCTAAGAAGGGCTCATTTATAATCGACTACAAATAATAGTGGATTCATTCAAACTGGCCCAGGCCCCGTGGTTTTTCTCCCTTTTCAGGGGTTTTCCACGTAAAAACTCTGGTGTCTCTTATGAATGTTTCACCCCCTCTCTTATCTGCTTGTGTGCTGGATCTTCGTACAATGCTAAGACATTAAACCATATATTTCTCTACCGCCGCGAATATTCCAGGACGCAACAACTTTCATATTAGATAAATATATTCTTCATATTTCTTTCTTATTAAATAAGCCAAGTGATGTTAGGACTAAGCCTTCAGCAAATTGAAAAATTATTATTTACGGATACGGACACCATTTAGAAGCGAATTAGAACGCGCCACGTCACTTATTTGTTGTGTACTGCGGCTGTGTACCGGATGACATGTCGCGCTCTGATTCGCCTTCGAACGATCTGATGACTGCACATAATAATTTCTCCAACAAATTTCTATTTTTGATCAGATATGCACATAATAATTTCTCCAACAAATTTATGTTTTTGATTGATGAAAAAGATGAGCCATTATGTGTTGATATGAGTGAGAAATTTATTTGGTTATATTTTAATTTAAGCTATTTTTAAACTAATCATGGAATTCTAATATTAAATTATTATAAAAAATTTTCTACTATTATAAATTTAATGATGATTAAATATATTATAATAATTATTAAATAAAAGTTTATGGTAGCAAGTTTAATCATTAAATATCTTTATTGGAAAAAAAAATCTTTTATTTAATCAATATTATAAATTTTTAAGTTCAATAATATTATGTCTTCCTCATTCTAATATATTATATCATTATATTTTGAAACAATTTATTTTCATTTTGTGAGTGTTAATTTAATAGCGCCGTGTGAAATGCTAATTAAGGTCTTAATCAAGGAAATTTTTAATCTTTATTTAGCTTAAAATTTCCATTTTTTTCTTCAGACGCTTTTGGTTGGTCAACCTGTTGGGGCTTTAGCTTACCATTAGGGAAGCTTCCCGTTTCCTACGCTACATGATTAACAAAATGTCTCAGTCGGCATTAAACAAATTGTGGGGACATTTCTTCCATATTATAATTAATTGTGCGTGTTTGATCATCATAATTTTAAATCAAATCAAGTCGTTTTCAGTAGGGGTGTAAGCGAGTCAAGCCGACTCAAAGAGCTCGCGAATCGATCTTATCAAGTTTTGAGTTCAAGCTCAAGCTTGTAATCGAGCTCAGTCCAACTGAACTTATTAGCTCGTTGAGCTATTCAATTTTAAAATAAATTTTAATTTTTTTAATATATCATTTTATTTATAATTTGTTAAGATGATAAAAATTCAAGTTTAATAAATGAGTTGAGTTCGAACTTTTCAATTAAGCCGAGTTTGAGCTCATTAAACGAGCATGAGTTCAAACTCAGTTAAGCTAAACGAGTTCAGCTCAATAATGTCACCACTCGTCTCGACTCAACTCATTTACACCCCTAATTTTCAAAATCAAACTTTTAATAAATTAAGAATATGTACATATGTCGAAGCTTTTGAGTAATTGCCTACAAATAATTTCATGAAAATTTAATATTTTCATAGAAAACTTCACATGATTAATAAATTTCTAAATTTTAAAATTGATGCATTAATTTTAAGATTAGTACTATAATAAGAATTATACTTAAGATTAGTTCAAACCTAGCAGAGAATGGTCAAATTTTGTAGCAACCATCTATAAAGACCGTTTGAGGCAAAACTAAGAAACTGAAGAGTAGAAGAAATGGGAACAAAAAGATGTAGCATAAAATCTCCCATCTCTTCTCTCTTCCTCCTCCTCCTTCACAACCAATTCAACCTGTTCTTCACCACCATCGACACCCTCACCGCCAGCCAATGCATGAGGGAAGGCTCCAACCAAACTCTTTGTCTCCCATGGCGGCATCTTTGAGCTTGGCTTATTCTCTCCAGGCGAATCGAAAAACCGTTATGTCAGCATATGGTACCATGGCCTCCTAACCCAGGCAATTGTATGGGTAACCAACAGGGCTAACCCAGTCACCGATTCCTCTGGGATGCTATGCCCGGTGGCCGGTGGTGATCTCAGGCTAACCGATCCCACAAACACCGCCATTTGATCGACCAATATAAGGATGAAGTCGAATTTAGTCATTGCCATGCTCTCAGACTCCGGCAAGATTGTCCTAAAGTGCATGCTTGTGGGGTTACTGTGCGTGCATGAGAATGTTGCTGATAGGTCAACCATGGCCTCAATTGTTTACATGCTAGGATGGGAAAGCACATCTTTATTGATACCAAAGAAGCCTCAGTTTACTCGAAAGGGAAACTTCGTTGGTATGGATCCTTCTACATGTTATTTATACATAAATGAAAACTCTTAGAACCATGAGAGGAAGATAGATGCCTGCAAGTCAGTCATTTGGCTATATATATATATATATATATATATTTTTTTTTTTTATCGATTCATCGGATTGTGAAGAAAAGTAAAGAGAAAACTCTTCATTTTTTTTAATGGTTAGTATATTAAGTATATTAAGGTTTGAACCTTATCTGTGTTGCTTATACTTGATTTCTAGTGAGAAAAGTAGTGTATATTTATGGCTATTGGTACTTGTAAAATGTACACAATCAATTCGGAAAAGAGATAATTGAATTCAGAAGTCGATGTTTGCAAGCCTCTTGAATGATTAATTTTGCTGCGATTATGTCTTTTGTTGGAATGTCTTCTTTGAAATTTCATGCAAGATATGATGATGTTTATAAATCCCAAAACACTTAACCAACCAAAAATAGTTCAAAAAGATCTCAAGTGAACACTCAAATTAGGGGATGATGTCAAGATCAGCAAAATTATGAGTGGCTTTCAATCATTTTCATTGAACATGCAATATAAGTATCCTTCACTCCTTGAAGATACATTCAAAAGCCTCACCCTTAATAAATCTTTATTATATATGATTGAGATATATCATTTATTGTAAATATTTGATTGTGATTGAGATTTGCAAAGACATGACAGATCATTTATTAACTGAATAAAGATGTCATAATTCTTAGAAAGATATTGAAAATAATTCATGGTTGTCTTGCTACCACAATAAATAGAGCTTTTCGGAGGAAATTTGCTTCTAATAGGAGGAAGTTTGCTTCTAATTGAAACAAAGAAATTAGAGAGAAAATGAGTGATTAGGCTCCCTTCATTCAAATATAGAAGAGGGAAATAGTTTGAAACTAACAATAGAAATCTAACATGTCTCTTACCCATAGAGAGGAAGAAGTTTGCAATAGACTTCTTCAATGACTTCCTTCTCCCAACTTCAATCTTTGTTTTCTATAGTCAACTTATTAGTATAAATTATAAAAGGTGTACACTGATCTCTTCATTAAGCAAAATAAGTGAATATAGCTTCATAAGGTGGTAACTTAAATCATTTATATGTATGAAAAGAAATATTAGATGTATCTTTTTAAAGCTTAAAAGGACTCTTTAAAATTTATACATTCATGTATGTAGGTGAATCTTATTGAATTGTGTAAATTTATGTGTATGTCCTTTTTATATATTCATTAAATTTACTTTCTTCTTTGTCTTTTATCATAATATATAATTATAGAGCTTTGGGTATGTAATTGAGAAAATTGAGTAATGAAAGACAAAAAAATATAATATTAATAAGTTTGATGGCCAGGATTTTAATTATTGGAAGGTGTAAATAGAATATTAACATCATAAAGTAAAGTTTTATTAGTTTCTGAAGGGATCAAAGCCTTGTGCTATTGATTAAGAGAAGTGGAAGTTGAAGAATAGGAAAGTATTAGGAGTTGTTTGTTTTTTCCTATGAAAGATTTTTTTTTTTTTTAACATTCTCAATCAAAAGATCATAGTATATGTGATGAAAGCATTTTCAAACATGTATGAGCACATTAATGAATTCAACTGGATCATATGTCAATTAAGCTCTTTGGGCATTAATTTTAATTTTGGAATTCATTCATCATGTTTGATTTCATTTGCTCCCTGAAAGTTGGAATGTAGTGTTGGTCATTAACAACTCTTATGGATCAAGCAAATTAAAGCTAAATATTGCTAGACAACTCATCTTTTACTAAAGTTATTTGATGTTGAACTACCTAAAATCGCTCAAAAAGAGTAGACATGAAATTGTCAAAATATATATGAAGAAGAACTACAAAGTATATCTACATCTCAGATGGCTTTATCATTAGTTGGGTGATAGTTATTGATGATAATTACACTATTGATAAATAGAGATAGAGTATATAATAATCACTAAAGCTGGCAAGGAGATAGTTTAGCTTTAAAGCTTTAGGTAGAACAAGTTAGAATATAAGAGGATGTCCCGCCCTCTTTTAACAATCAATGTGAAGTTCATGTAGTGTAGAATGTAGCTTTCCACTCTAAAATAAAACACAAACATTGTAAGTATTATTACATTTACAGCTGTTGGAAAAAGATGTTTTGCAAGTGAACAAATTCAAAGGGATAAAAATACTTTGTAGATGTGGTCAGGGATAATGAGACCTCAATCAAACTCCTTGAATGATGCTATGACTGATGTATAGAAAGATATTTAGATCACAAGATTAGGTGATTCAATGATGTGGAGACTAGCCAAAATATGTGAAAGCTGAGAGAATCTCTGATGTTGTCAAGATGAACCTAACATAAAAGAATTTTTTATCATGCAAAATTAAAGTAAAAAAGTAGCTTATTAAGCATCCTTGATAAATTCTCAAGTGCCATGTGTTGAGTACAAGCATATGCAAGAGCCACAATAATGTCTAAAAGTCAAATAGATTTTGGACCCGGAAAGATCATTAATCGTGTAATAATTATGCCAACTTAGTAATTTTACCCCATGATGTGGCATACCTTATAAAGCGCTCTTTTAGAGTCATGGTTTTTATCATAAATATATGGCATAGATTATGCATCATATTTCATAAATTATAGTCTATATCATTACTTGCCTTCCATCTCTAAAAAAGGAAGTTGAAGAAGGGTTTTTGGGTTGGTTATTGGATTTTTACACAAGAAACCTTAGAGAGTCCAAGCTTAGAGAAGAGAGTATTCTATTATAAAGAAATGCTCATATAATTGAGGAACTTGAGTGAGGAGCTTCTTCCTCCTTATATTTTTCCTATTTCATTTATTAATAAACTTGTGTGCTTAGCTCCATGCACTACATGAGATCTAGATTGCAAACCTTACTCCATCAAGCCTCCTTGATGTAGCAGCTCATGGCTGAGATATTTTATACTACATATCATGAATTTTCTTGAGTTTTTACATGCAATTTTAATAAATAATTTCAGCTCTAAATGAATTATTAAATTCAATAAAGCCATTTATATATTCTTGAGGATATGGAACACAATCTTGTGTAAAAGAGTTGAATGGCCTCTTAAGATAATCTAAATAATAATGAAAAGAAATTTGGTGTCATCTGTATCCCAGAATCATCCACTAAGCAGATGGAATTCTTAAGGCGGCCCTTATAAGTTGAAGTGGTGACTCCCTCCATGTAGCACTTTGTCCCATATATGATTCAAGAGGTGGCTCCCATGGCATAACACTTTGCCTTGTATGACACTTAGTTCCCATCTTCTTGCTAGTGTATTTCTCTGATACAATTTGTAACATCCTAAATTCTTAACTATTGAGATATTGTCCGCTTTGACCTAAGGACCTCACGATTTTGTCATGTTGGTGTAACTTCCAAGGAGGTCACCAATCTCAAGATTCCTTTGGCATGACAAACTTAATTTTAGAGCTTCTTAAATGAAATTACAACCATTACATCAAAAGGCGGTTCAATGTTTAAGAGCTTAACTTCTTTTTCTTAAGGGGTTTCACAATCTCCCCTACTAAAGTAACTAACATCCTCGTTAGCATCTATATCACAGAATCATCCACCAGGCATATAAGATTTTAAAGGCGTCCCCTACAAGTTTAAGTGCTGACTCCCACCATGTAGCACTTTATCCCAAACAGATTTCCAGTGTAGTCTCTCATGGCATAGCACTTTGTCTTGTATGACATGTAGTTCCCATCTTTTGACTGATGTATTACTCTGATATAATTTATAACAACCCAAATTTTTAACTATTAAAATATTATTTGCTTTGACCTAAGGGTTCTACATTTTTGTCATGTTGGTGTAACTTCCAAGAAGGTTACCCATTCCAAAATTTCTCTAGGATGAGCACACTTACCTATGAAGTTTCTAAAAAAAATTCTAACTATTATACCAAAAAGCTTATCGGTGTTTAAGAGTTTAACTTCTTTTACTTAAGGGGCTTCATAGCGGGCACGGGGGAGAGGGGAGAGTTGTAAAGGTTAGAGAAGTGATGTATTAGAGCAGTGAAAATTTCCTAGTGAGAGGAAAAGGTGCAAACAGAAGTAGTAATCTCTTTGATCTTGTTGTAATTTTTCCTTAGGTTAATCCTTACTAAAGGAACTTCAAATTATCTTCACTCGACTCATCCACCTAGCCTTGGACCTTTGAGAGACCCAAGAGGTTACACAGTTGGATAGGATCTATTGCTTCAAGAGGATAGGGAAGCATTAAGGGAGGGGTTTGAAGGGTCCTACTCCATGAGGGAAAGAAGATTGAATTGCTGAGATTTCAGGTCCACTAGAATAGCATCCAAACCCTTGGCTAAAGCCCACCTTTCCAATCTAATTGAAGCTTTGATATCCTTCAAATATCAAACAATTTAAAATTACCAAATGAGGGAGCATTCAGATCGAGGTTGACATATAATAGAATTGAGTAAGCCAAATTAAATAACTAACTAAGACTTCATTTGGGACAGTTTTTAATTATTTTTTAAAATAAAATTTTAATATAAAAAAAAACTATACTAGAAAGTTATTTTATATTACAGTAAGAAAGTTATTGCAAATAAAATCTAAAACTTTGTTTGTGATAGCTTTCTTACTATTTTTTTAAATAATTTTTCAGTGTATTTTTTTTTAAATTGTGAAAAAATTGTGATATAAAACTATTTCAAATGAAGCCTAAAACTAACACATTTTTAAAACTTAAATTTAGATATCATCTCAAATATTAGATGAGCCATAGTATAAAAAATAATGGGTCAATGTTTTATTTTATGTCATTATATTAAGTTAAGGTTTTTAAAATCGAATCAAAATGTTCGTTCAATTGGTTGAACCGTGAACTAGTCGGCCGGCCGGCCAGTTTGGTTCTATCACATAACCGGTCTCATAGAAAACCGACAAAAAATAGTTAGGATCGGCGATCAAACCGTGGAACCGGCGTCGGTTTTAAACAAATTGTGTGGTTCCAATCGGGCGTTGGACGTAGCCTTGCTACGTGTGGATCATGATTGGGAGGTGCGGAACCCTTCGCCTAGGGAGCAATTATTACGTCCGGTCAAAACCGAACGTATCTGAATGTATACCGAGCAATACGAGTGCTCAATACCGAGTTTCAGGTGACGTGGCGCGTGATTATTGGTCTATGAACGTGTTCGGTGACCGGACGTAATAATTGCTCTCGCCTAGGACAATTTGTGATAAAAAGAAAGTCGCTTTACGAAGCAATCAGAAAACCGTCCCAAAGAAGCCTTAATTCGTTAAGTGAAAGCCAGAGCCATTAAATCTTGAACTTAAGCTAGAATTCAGAATTTTTTACAACGGGCGTAGTTAAGTTGTAGTTTATAATTTCGTTCCTGAAACCTGCGTCTCCATTGTTTCTTCGGCAGAGCTGTTTTTTCTGCTCTATTACGGTCCAAAAGCTGAAGCTGCAATGCAGCCATGTCGCTCGCGCCGTATCTCTTTTTTATTCGTCGACAGAGCTCGGTCTCCATGGCCGCCGCTCTTCAGAGATTTATCGATTCCAGCTCCCCATCTCAAGGAAAACCCATCCATGCCCACATCATCAAATCTGGGCTCCACTCCAGCACTAGCGTTTCCATCAAACTCCTCATTCTTCATTTAAAATGCGGTTCGTTGAACAACGCTCGCAAAGTGTTTGATGAAATGACAAAGCCGACTCTCTCTGCTTTTAACTACTTAATTTCTGGGTATTTCAGGGCTGGAATTACTGAGAAGTGCCTGGAACTTGCTAGAAAACTTTCATTTTCCGGGGAGAAGCCTGACGGTTTCACCTTATCCATGGTTTTGAGGTTGTCTGCAGCTATGGTTTCATTTAATCTTGCAAAACAGGCACATTCCCAGGTCATTAAATCAGAATTCTGGTACGATGACTTCTTGTTTGCAGCTTTGATTGATTCGTATGTGAAGAATGGTATGATTGGATATGCTAGAAGCATCTTCGATGCGTTGCCAAGGAGGAGTCTTGTTTGTTCTACTGCATTGATCGTAGGCTACATGAACCAGAATTCTTTTAAAGATGCTGAAGAGGTCTTCAGATGCCTAGTCCAGAAAGATGATGTTGTCTATAATGCAATGATTGAAGGTTACAGCAAACTTGTCGAAACAGCTTCAAGATCGTTTGAAGTTTATAAGGAAATGAGATTTGAAGGCTATAAGCCGACGATTTCCACTGCTGTGAGTGTGATTGGAGCTTGCTCGCTCTTATCGGCAATTGAATTTGGGCAGCAATTACATTGCCAAATTATCAAGAATTGCATCTACTGTCATGTTAAAGCTGGGAGTGCGCTCATAGACATGTATGGCAAGTGTGGTGGGGTGGAGGATGCTAGGAAGATCTTTGATAGCATGCAGGAGAAGAATGTTTTCTCATGGACTTCAATGATCGATGGCTATGGAAAGAATGGAATATCAGAAGAGGCTCTTAAGCTTTTTAACAAGATGAGGACTTGTTCTGATGTCAAGCCCAATCATACTACTTTTCTTAGTGTTCTATCAGCTTGTGGGCATGCAGGTTTGGTGGCAGGTGGCGAGGAGATATTCGAAAGCATGGAAAAGGATCATGGCCTGAAACCTAGAATGGAGCATTATGCTTGCATGGTGGATCTATTGGGGAGAGCTGATCGTCTTCTTGAAGCTTATGATTTCATTAAAAGAATTCCTGAGAAACCAAATTCTGATGTTTGGGGTGCTTTGCTTGGGGCAAGCAGGGTTCATGGCCATGTTGCCATGGCAGATATTGCTGCAATGGAGCTCTTCAAGTTATGCAGCAATGAGAGGCCAGGAGCTTACCTTGCTTTGTCTAATACCTTTGCTGCCGCAGGTAGATGGGATGGTGTTTTTAGAGTAAGGGAGCTGATGAAGGAGAGAAGGGTCTCAAAAAATGCAGGATATAGTTGGGTTGACTCGGAAGAAGATTTGTATGGCTTCCACTTTGATCAAATAAGTGGACGATCCGCTTTATAATGTTCGAGCCTCCTTGACATAAAATTTAAATTTTTGTTACTAGTTACCTCTTAAAAGGCTGATTGTTTCTTCACTCTTCTTCCACGAAGTAACAACTGGCAGCGTTTTGTTTATGAGAAAAGGTAGATTTGTCCACGAAGTAACAACTGGCAGTTCTTAAGCTTTTTTTGAGCTCTGCTTACAAGAGAGAGAGAGAGATTTGGAGGAAAACCTATCATAAAGCTTTATTAAAATTTTTCCCAAATTATACATCAGCCTATGCACTTTATTTATAGATATTTACATGGATAAGATGTTAATGCATATCAATCTAATATAAAACCTGGATCAACACCCAACAATCTCCACATTGATCCAAGTTTTACAATCAAAGAATCATCTCTGCACCTACTATGATCTAACTATCTTCATGTACTAAAACTCCACTAGCAATCCCGTCAAACCGAGCTCAATCCCGCTCGTGAACGACCTCCCTCGTGTGTTCCAGACCTCAGCTCCAGCTCATGCTCCAGCACTGAGTCGCCAGCCTTCCTCAGACACACATGCGGGCTCCAACTTGCGAGCTCGCACTACACTTGTCTAATTCTAAGTTCGCAGCCAACCTGTCGCACAGGTTCTTGATTTGATCCACTGATCCGACACAACAACCAAAAGACCTTCCTCATGGATCAATCCTCAAATTGACTCAAAAGCTCCACCTCAAATCTGAATGGATCTTAATCAAGAAATGAAAGAATTTTGAATCTGAAACGGCCTGCCTCGCCATAGTAACCAACGCACCATGCATCAACCATAACCAAATCCATGCCCTCAATGCCCTCGTTTCCTCATGGCTTCGCTGTGCGTTGGTTACTATGGCGAAAGCTCAGATATGCATCACCTGTGGTGTTAGCAACAATTCGAAACTTTAGTGGTTGTAGCAACAGTTAGAGCTGCCGGGAAGACCCCTGACGTGCGAGATAGCATGCGATATGTTGAAGTAGTTCTTTTGGAACCACAGAAAATACATAAAATTTCAGCAGCAGATAACGGATCTAAAGGGTGGCTTATCTGAGCTTTTGGCATCACCTGGATGCCCTTGGTAGAAGGCTTTGCCGGAGGGTCTAGTAAATACAAGCCGGATAAGAACACCAGCGTTCATAGCCTTTGCACCGCCGTGGCCTTCGGCGACATACTCTGCAACCCATCCAGCCGCACCTGTCGATCGCATCCGATTTGAAACCAACCTAATGTCCAACCACCCCTCCTGTCTGCCTCACGCAAACAGAATGGATACCTTCTTCCCCCGGCGTGTCTCAACGGCAGCTTGCTCAGCTCCTCTCTTTCTTGACTACAAGAACCTTCCATCTTTCTTCCTCAATCACCTCAACTTCTTCCTCAATCACCTCAACAAGGCTCTGATACTAGATGTTATGATCTTCAATGAGGAAGAATCCCTTCCTTCATGAGCTTCTTGGGAGAGGAGGGAAAGAGGGAGAGAGATGAACTCAAGTGTTTTTTCTTCGCAGCGCTCAACAATGTCATGGCATTGTACCATTATATGGAAAAAAAAAATTTTTTTTTTGAGGCAAGGCCATCGAACCAAAAGCAATTGAAGACCCCTTGGAACCTCTGACGAACTCAATCGATAGAATTAAGGTCTGAGTTAACAGTACAATTTGATTGATTGACACAATTAAAATCCACACAAAACCAATAGGGTCCCTTAATAAGATCATTGTCATCATCAAAGGGAACGGAGTTTAGGCAATGTGTTCATAGATCGATGTGATCTAACTTGAGTTGATTGATTCAGATGACATCCAATTCCCAATAAGCCCGTTTACTACAGTTGAACGTTAATAATTTATTGAGCATCAAACCAAATATGGATGGCGGAGAATGACCAAACTCTCTAATTCTAGTATTCTACACTCTTCTCTTGTTCGTGGTTGCATCCGTAGTATTGGACATTCCCCTGTACTAAAAATTTCCACCACTCGTTGCTGTCTCGTTCCTTTCTGCTGATTCTTTGAATGAGCACATGATATACATACCTTCACTATAAAATTCAAAAGCCACCAGCTTTTATACAACAAATTACATTTACAAACAAGTTTTAACACCAAAACGTTTAAAAAGTTCATCGCAGAACCAAAAAAAAGTAAAAAAAAAAAAGCCCAAAACACAAATTGAGAGGACAAGCAGGGGGAAAAAATGAAACTTTAGACTATAAATCATCAATTATTTTTCTCCGTAACTATTGAGAAGTCCGTGGCAGTCTGAATTCAGAGCCGCCTGGCATTGCCAGCTCGGTACCCGCCGGCGCAATCCCGGCGGGTTGATACAATGGCATAGCCGTTGGATTTCTCATCAACCCTCCGCTTGTCACAAACTCGTACGCCTCACCTGGAACCGGGTACTCGTAAGGCGCGCCGACCATCTGGGTCCCACCAACATAGACCGGACCACCGTGAATCGGATTCCCCACAACCCCTTGAACCGGCTGTGCATAGCCACCCGGAGCCTGCCCACCGCCGCTGGCCTGGTGAGACACAAATTGGAATGGCATCGGCATCGGCATCGGCATCTGGACCTGCTGGACCGGTATGCTCCCCGCAGGCATCATCGGTCCGGGAACATAGTAAACTGGCATCGGTTCAGGTACAAACTGCCAACCCGGATTCGGAACGTAGCTGGTTTGGCGTTGAACCTGCGGTTCGACCGGGATATCATCGTCTAATTTATGGCCGGGTTTGGTGATTGCCGGTTCAGATAAGGAGAGATTTTCCAGACCCAGACTCATCTGCCTGGCCCCCGCCGGCGGCGTTTCGTCGGAGTTATTGTCTAAACCGAAGAGGTAATCCGGGACCTCGGAGATGATTGAGGACGCCTCGGAACGGCCGCGCTCGAGAAGCAACGGCGGCGTTGCACCGGAGCCGTTGAGTGCATCGAGGAACCAGTCGTCGCGCTTAGAGCCGCCGGAGCGGTCGAGGATGGAGCCGAAGGCTCCGGAGGAATTGGCGGCGTTGTTGAAGAGGAAGAGGCGGAGACGGGGGGTTCGGGAAGCGAAGAGGCGATCGTATTCATCCATCATGTTTTCAACGTCCTCGTCGGAGGTGAGGGAGATGAGGGCTTCGAGGTCCTCGTTGGGAAGCTGGTATTTGACGGAGAGTTGGTCGATGGGGACGGAGGAGCCGGCTATTTTGGAGAGCTTGGAGAGGAGGGTTGAGAAGGAGGCGAAGCGGGGGATGGCGACGATGCGTGTATCGCCGCCGACGTAGCGAAGCTGGTGGTCGTGAGGGCGAGGGAGGATACGGCCGCCGAAGCTGCACATCAGCCTGATGCGGTGTCCGGCGGCGGTGGGAGAGACGGATGAATCGTCGTGGTGCCTGCGGGAGGGCGGTGGCGGTGGGTGATCGGACGTCGTAGTGGTGGTGACGAAGCCAGCGCCTAGTTCCGAGGTCATATTAATATTGCCCGCAAGGCGATCCTTCAAAACCAAATGAAAATAAGTTAATAATAAAATCATTATATATATCTTAAAAATACACGTAAATATCACCATTATACCCAAATTTTAATTTTAGATGAAATTATTTGATATTCTTTTATATTTATGAGCTGTTTATTATATTCCAAAAATTATGGGCATAGCAATTTTTCGACATGTTGGAAGAAACCCTGAATCCTGGAAATAAATTGGCATTAATGTCATTCCACATAAATGGCCCCATCAAAGAATAGTTCCTATTGTTGTTTTAAATAGGAGCACCTTAAAATTTGGATAAAATTTCTCATAGATCTACACAGCAGTTTTGGTGTTGTGATTTGGTCCAGCATTAGATTATGTTATTTTTTAGCTTCATCGTACTTACTTCTAGTGTATAAGTAGAGGTTTGGATTCTCGATAAAGGTGGGGAAATGAAAAAAATATTCAATTCTATTTTTCCTCAATATCTGAGATCTCCCTCTCTTCCCTCTTCCCTCTCCCCTCTCCCTACCTCTCTCTCATTCAAGAAGCTCAAGATGCTTCTTCTTCCTCCAAAAAACTTCTTAACAATTGGTATTAGAACTTGGTGGAGGCAATCTCGAAGTGGAGGAAAGTTCTTGTAATCAGGAAGGGGAGGAGGTCAGCACGGGGAGGAGCAGAAGCTGCACGACCAACTGGCAAACTGCATGTGAAGCGAACGTGGGCCAGTGGCAAGGTTGCACAGGCAGCTTGGATCGCGAGTGAGCACGGTGCACCGCACAAGCTATTGGGAGCCGTGACACGGGCGTGTACATACTATTCACGCAAGTTCTGAAAGTAGGGCGAAGGCATGGGCTCGTTCGTGAGCGCAAGAGGTGTGGGCTTGTGCTGGACGTGCACGTGGATGCTCGCAGGGTTACGAGTCGTTGGACAGACGCGCGAGGGCTGAGGTTGTGTGCAATATGGACACACACGGGTCAACACGGGCATCACGTGAGCGAGTCGCGTGGGTTGGTGGGCTTTTCACAAGCGCGGGAGTTCGGGCTAAGTGAGCTATATGCGGACTTTTCATGAGCTTGGTGATACAATTCACACGGGTGCCAGAATTCTTGATTCAAGAAGCACGAAGCGGCCTGGTGCCACAAGCCTCGATTGGGAGGTGAAGTCGTCAAACATGCAAAATGGATAGGAGGCCATGGATCTGGAGGTGCAACATGTTCATTTGGTTTGGCTATTCGTTGTAAGAGGGGAGGATATAAAGCCCTACTTATGTGTAACCTATGAGGAGGCAATAAGAAGGTTACAGACAATCCTTCTTGCTTGATTCTTGCTTGGTTGACAAAAGCAGGTGGATGAGAAGAGGCAAGGAAAAATTTTGCTAAACATTGTAAAATTAGATCAAGGTAGAGATTATTGTAATTTGGTCCAATTTTAGGTTATATTGTTTCTTAGGTTCATCTCACCTACATATAGTATTATAAGTAGATGTTTGAATTCTCGGTAAAGGTGGGAAAAAGGAAATAATATTCAGTTCTATTTTTCCTCCCTCTCTTCCCTCTCCCTCCCTCTCTCTCATCCAAGTTGCTCAAGATGCTTCTTCTTCCTCCAAAAAAAAATCCCTAACAGTTATTTGCTCTGATATGAGATTTGATAATGAGCTTATGTTGCATATATCTTGCAGCAACAAGTTATCCATGTATGCCCTTATCCATACTGGCTTGTTGTTGTTTAAAAGCCTTTATTGGTCAAAAAGGTAGTACACAGTCACTCACAAGTTTGGCACCCATAGAAGGATTATATGATCGAGAAATGGGAACATCTAGGATCCACAAGAGTTTGACAAAAACATTATCTTGATAGATAAAAGATGAATAAGGCTGAATTAATTATTAAGAAAATTTCTTTTCATTTCACATAGTTTCAAAATATATATATCTAAGTTGTGGTTATATCCAATGTAGATGATTGTAGAAATCTGCCTAGATTTGTTATCTACCATTTTAGAGTTTGTTGCATGCATAAGAGAACTTATTTATGCATCTCTACCAGCTAATCTTTTAAAACCTCACAATTATTTTGATCTAGTGAAATATCTTCATGGTTACTTGGGCCACATATCATATATTGATAAAACAACACACTTGTGTGAATCATGGACCACACCGTCGTAGTCTACCTCACTAAGCATTTGATCAAATAATGAGGCTTTGGTGGCTACAAATCAACTTAGGGTTGCAACTTTTTATAAAGTTGATTATAAAATTATTGTAGAAAAAGCAACTTTTTTAAAAGTTATTATAGAAAATAGCTTCATAGTGATACAAAAATTTCTTAAAAGCAGCAACAAAACAGTGACCAAATAGAAATTATAGTTATTATCTAAAAAATAAAGCAAAAAAAAAAAAAAAACCGTCCCAAACAAAGCCTTAGTCATCTAAACCCTCTCCTAACTATTTGAGGTCTGCTTCATCATCGCCGAGCAAAACAATGATGCAACTAATTTGATCGGATACTAACAATCGAGAGTCATGACTCATGATATTGAATAGGTCCTCAATGATTGTTCCCATTATAAATGAAATTCATGTGGTTGAATCGTGTCAAACTCATATAAAAATCTTATTATTTCTACACATACAATCTCGATCATATTTTGAAATGGAGAAGGATTTGTGGCCCACAACGGGTGACCCCATTTTTGTTCGCAGGGACTTTCTTCTTATTTTTTATTTTGAAAAAAATTAGAGGGAGAGAGAGAAAGAGAGAGAGGAGGACATTCATTAATGAAAAACAAAGAAAACTTCTAATCAGTAAAAGATTTAAGACTTCAACTCTTAAAAATCCTATGGAAACCATACGATGAAATAAACAAAGAAAAATTTACAAATAATTACAGGAAATCCTATCAACAAATCAAGCTGAAAAGCCACAGAGATTGTGATAATTAAAAAAGAAGAAAATAACAAAAGATCAAGCACAGGATGAAATAGAGAAAGGAAGGAGAGGGCAAAGGAGAAATTAAATGAAAAGATATGTAACTCTTCTCTCCAGTAAATAAAAATCATAGAAGATTTTGGATGAATTATTTTACTTACTTGGTCGGGCACTTCTGCTTCTCTGGTTCGTGAGTTTGAGAGAGAGAGAGAGAGAGAGAGAGAGGGAGGAGAGGAGAGGAGAGGGAATACCTGTGGGCTCTTTTGTGCGCAGAAGGAAGGAAGCAATAAAGTAGGTTTTGGCCGGCTGGCTGACGCGAAGATGGACCCACTTCCACTTAAAATATCGTGCAGCTGATGTGGCGGATTTGTTAGCGCCTCTCATGCCATTTTCATGGGGGGCCTTGCGACGGTACATCTCGTGACGAAAGTGGACATACTAAAATTATATTTATATATATACAAAGGGAGCATGAATGTCACTCAGTAGTGTCAATATTTGACATGATTCGAAGTTTGATCCGGATCCGACCGAAAAAATTTTAGTCAACCCATTTGTCATACGGCTCGGGTTTGGATTCAACAAATAGACATATTTCAAAAACCGGATCAGGTTGACCCAGAAATTCGAAAGTGACATGATTTGGACCGCCAATACTCGCTCGTGACGGCTCTCCAGTCTCTGCCAGTCCACCATCCACCTCTCCAGACTCCCACAGTGAGCGCGCTCGCGACCTTACAAAGCAGGTGAGACTGCCTAGTCGAGGTCGCCCAATTGCCTTCTCGTTGTGGCGCCATTTTGACTTCCTCAGTCAGGTTTTCACATACCACACCCAACAACTGGCACCAAGCACGTTGTTCCAACTCCCGTAGTCCTACCATCCTGCTCTTGCCAGATCGCGCCTGCACCGAGCCCATGCCTAGTTTGCTTGTTAGACGCTCGCCCGATGCTCACCAGACTCCAATCACGCCCGCGCACAGCACATTCTCCCTCGACCCTAGAAAATCAGGATCTGCTAGTCAGGTCGGGTAGGGTCGGGGTCTGCAGTTAATTTTGACCCGTTTACAAAACCGGGCTTGGTTATGATCAACCCATTTGAACCCAGGTCAATCTAAGTTCGACCTGAACCCAACCCGTGGACTCATTTTAACACCCCTACCACTCAGCAACACCCCTACCACTCAGCTCAATGTTTTTTTTTTTTTTTTTTTCATTCGTTGCATATTAGTATGCATACAAACCATGCCATATTTTCTCAAATCTTTTACAACAAATCACACGATATATATAACAAAAAATACTCAAAATAATCTCACATTATTTGTGTATTACCAATTTTATCTCAAAATATCATGATGCCATAATTTAGTTCCTTGACTATATAAAACTGATTCAAAATAATTACACATATTGTAATTGTAATAAAAGATTGACCTCTATTTAATTTCAAATGGATCTTAATGTAAACCAATAAGTGTAACATAATAAAGTTCAATCAAATAGCTACAACACATCAGAATGATAAGCATTACATCATTGCATAACTAATATATAATATTACCATAAAAATTACATTAAATTAAAGCAATTACAATGCTATTATTATACTAATAATTGTAAAACAAAAAAATACTATAAAGGTTGTGGGCACTTCTCCCTACAAGGAACTTTGATTATGATCATTAACTCTACATCAATTGTACATGTATATGTTACACTGCATCTTTCTCCTGCTTTGAAGGCCTTTTATTTTTCCTAGCATAGCCATTATTTTATTTCCAAATGAGGGTAGCATAACTCTAATTATTTCATCTAGAATCTCTTATGTGTTATCATTTTTATTGAGTATATAATTTAGTATATACAATTAACCATGCTTACATGTAAAATTTTGAGCATAAACAATAATAAAGAAAACCCTAATTCCAAATTGTAATCAACACATGTTCACATAAAAAAAATGTTCAAATAGGTGACCCATGATATTAAACTTCTTGAATTTACATGTCCTCTCCGCAAATCACCATTAAAATCATTATTAGGACATGTTATTTAAATTGGCTAATGAGGAAAACAATTAAATTGTGAAACCCCTTAAATAAAAAGAAACTGATTTCTTAAACATCGAGATGCTTTTTGATATAATGATTGGAATTTCATTAAGAAATTCCCAAGATAAGCTCGCTTATCCCGAATAAATCCTGGGATGAGTGATCTCCTGAAAAGTTACATAAACGAGATAAAATTATGAGGTCTTTAAGCCAAAGAGAATAATATCACAATAGTTAAGAGTTTGGGCTATTACAAATGATATCAAAGCAATACACCAGCGGTAAGATGGGAGTGTTTGGGCTGTTACAAATGATATCAAAACAATACATCAGTCATAAGATGTGAACTAAGTGTCATACAAGACAAAGTACTATGCCATGGGAGCGACATCTTGAACTCTCAGTAGGACAAAGTGCTACGTGGCGAGAGTCACTACTTAAACTTGTAGGGGTCACCTTTAGTATATTATCTGCCTTGTTGATGAGTTTGGGATAAAGTTACTAGAGTAAAGGAAATTGTGAAATCCCTTAAATAATAATAAAAAAAACTCTTAAACATCGATGTACCTTTAGGCGTAATGATTATAATGTCATTAAAAAACTCCGCAGTTAAATGTGATCATCTCGGAGAAATCTTGTGATAGATGACATCCTAGGAAGTTACAACGAGACAAAATTGTGTGACCCTTATGCCAAAATGAATAATAAATCAATAGTTAAGAGTTTGAGATCTTACACAAACTTTAAGCCTTATTCATGAACTTCCTTATTTTTTTTTTTTTTTGCCAAAATATTTTTTACTTTCATGAAAAGTAAATAATTTCAATACTCATTGTAATGATGTGTTTATCGAGGAACTATTATATTCTTGTATTATCCGTCTTAAAAACTCCAATAAAAGGTAACTTGAGAAGTGCATGTACTCTTGGAAACATTATTGAAGTCCTCTAAAATATTTGATTCCATCAAGTTGTATCAATTTCTAGAAAATAAAGCACAAATCCATCGCTCGAAGCCAACTAGATTATATAGATAGGTAGCACATGTTTTGTCAAAATGTCAATACAACTCAACGCTTCCATAAGCTTTGGAAGCCAAATAATATTCCTAGCGACAACAATCAATTTTGAACTTCATCGTGATATTCATTGCAATAAGGCGAGTCATATTTCTTGCATGCTTTAGAAAAAAAATAGTTGATAAATTATTTGGTGATACTTTTATTGTTCATTAGAAGTAAACACTAAGTTTTCCACTATCATTATTGATAGTCTAGTTATGAAATATATCCACAAACTTTTTTTTTTGGAGTCAACTAGTGCAAATGGCACTGGATACATATGATTATTGGCATCTTGTGTTATTGCCAAGAGTAATCCGCACTTGGCACTAGGTGATACACGCTTTTTAAAGCATTGAATACAAATACTTAAACATCATGTAAGTGTTAGAATCTTAATTAACCATGATTAAATATGGTTTGAACAATGCTTAAACATCTTAGAACCATATTCAATCATGGTTCAAATAAGGCTCAAACATATGTTCTAACAATATTCAAAATAATCTTCTTGATATTTTCTCTAGCGCAGGGTTAGAGCTCCATCAAAATAACCTAATTCATTTGGATCAAATGTTACATTATAAAATATTTAAAGAAAAATCTTAAAAATATCTACTTAAGTTGTTGTTCTTAAAATGTTTTTTTTTTCTATTTATCTTTATCTTCACGATCATTTTAATCTACTGAGTGAAAGCGACGGAGAAAGCTAAATGTATAAAGGAAGAACATTATTAATTTTTTTTATACAATTGGTCTATAATTATAGAAATTCCATTTTGAGTCTAAATGAACTTCTGGGAATTATCCTCCACGAAAACAAAGAGGCATATTTCTTTCATTATAACTACTGTGACGCATATAAAATCAAAATTCTCAATATAAAATAACGCATTTGAACGACATGCATACATTTGTTCTTGTTTTTAATGAACATAAGCAACCAACAAAAGGGTTTTATGGGAAAATTATTCTTAGGCATTTCCAAAATTTCTCAAGCTATGACATATCTCCGTCAATATAGAATATATTAAGTGAAAGACACTCTCTCATTTGCTAGCCCACATTGCAATCTCCCACTGTAAGAGAAATTATTATGTGTGCTCATCAAATATCTTCTGGAAGCGAATCAGGATGCGACATATTACCATTTTGTTGTGTATCGGTGTTATGTACCAGTGTATCGGGTGATATCGCGCATCCTAATTTTGTCTCCGAACGGTCCGATAACCGCACGTAATAATTTCTCTTACTGCACACCCTTATTTGCAACTCACTATGAACATGCATGCCCTTTGCCTTGTACAAACTCCTCCATGGCAAGCTTGCACAGCAAAGTTTTCTTGGCGATGCCCATTATCTACATGTAATGTCCATGAATCCTTGACCTCTTATTTGCGAAACCTGCAACTTGTATGACATCAATAAGTCTTGATGCCTGGAAATAAATTTTAATTCAGGGAAATAAAAAATTGCAAGAGCTTATTTTACTGCAACCTAAACAAAATTGAACTTATGAATTTTTTCTGCAATCGTTTCAATAGGTAAAACATTTCAAATATAATAAATTTATTTTACATTGTATTTTATATAAAGAAAATTGAAATACTTTTAATTAAAAAATGGAACCCTTAATTTAGCATCAAATAGGTCCGAGTTTCTGTCTCTGAGACATAAATTCGCCCCATTAAGAATAAATTATTTTTTTTTAAAGAAAAACTTGGAAAATAATTAATAATCCTTCCACATTCAATTTCTATTAATTTTAACCTAACAAAATTGCCCAAGCGGGCGGCCGGGAGATTTTCAATTTCTCACAAAAATTTCGATGTTAATTCCCGGTGCGCCAATCTTGCAAGCAGACGGTCCGTATCAGTCTGGACCGGAGTGTGTGATAGACTTGAAGGAGATCATGTCCGCTATGTCTCGTCCGCTTGAGAGAAGTCCAGCGCCACGATGGGGTTTTCGCAATGCCTAACGGCGGCATGCTCGCCTGCCAAAGTGGGATTCATCGGCTTCCCATCGGAAGAATCGCACCACTGCCTAATGGCGTCAAGATTAGTTCCTGGCGTCGCCGGCTTGTGTTTCTGCCACCCTAAAATCAGCTTTCCGCGCTTGAAGGTGGTTCCTTTCCAGACTCAACCAAGCGGGCATCTCATTTGCCGAATGAAACGATCAGGTATTGACTTCTATTTCTCCCGCCCTTTTTTTATACTACTTGTAGGGTTTTTGATCTCTCGCTTGAGTTGTCAAAAACAGCTCTCTTCATAGCGTTTTGCTTTTTTGCGTGGGGAAATTTATCTTCGTAATCGTTTGATGAACGCTAGTTATTGGAGGCGAAGCCAGATTCTTATGAACCATAGCTTCTGGAGCGCGTCTTAGGGGTCGTTTGGTTGTTTGAAGTTAACAAATACTTTTTGAAAAACATAGAATTTGCTAGATTCGCTTATTTGGTTGGGTGCTGTCAAAAACCAGCCTTGATTTTCTACTCTGCAAACACCTTCAAAATCTCTGAAAAGGCCGAACGCAGCCAGCCACGTCGCTTGCTTCAAGTTAACGATATGTCTTCTTATTGTGAACGATGCAGTGAAATGTTGTTTGCTCTTCACAACTTTGAAGGAGATGCCACTAAAGTGGTCTTCGCGTATTCTTTGGTGAAGCATCACCTCTTTCGCCAACTTAAAGAAACAATTTATCACTCAATATGCTAGGATCAAAATTTGTTGAAGAACTGGCACGCTATTTTGAACAATGAGACCAAGCATTTTAAGGGGTCTTTAAAAACTGCCTCCTATCAATCCTGGTTTTAACAGTTTTTGTGAAAAACTGGCTCAAAACCAGGATTTATCAAAACTAATTGTAGTTAAGGAGTTTTACCTTCTGTTTTGGGATTTGTTTGTATTTAATTAGTAGGAGACCAATTAGCTTCCTATTTTTATACCATAAAGATTTACTAATCACACCTGAATAGTATTTGTTCAAATTAGGTTTATTTAATCAGACTTTGAACCAAACATGCTCTAAGTGAAAATAAACGGATAACTTTTTAAAACATATTTTCTATCTACAAGCAACCAAAATAACTCTTAAGCATGGAAATCATTGTTTAAAAAAATCATTTGAGGCGTATGTGTCAAGGTGCTCCTTCATTTGAGGCTTACCCCTTTTTAAAATAAGGTGTCAGCTCGAGGCCTAATGCAAAGAGAACTTTTGAGAGGGTGCTTCATTCAAGTTAAATTTTCTTAATTTTTTATTATATATTATTATTATACATTTTATTCTATTATATGAAGAGAAAGAAGCGATTAACTATAGGATAAATTGTTTATGTTATGTTTAATAAAAAAATTAAAAGATGGACACATCAAATTATAGAGGCAAATAACTAGTGATGATTAAATGAATCTTTTTGTTGCTGATGATAGGTATAATATCTAATGATGAGTGGATAACATTAAAAGATAGTGAAATATTTGAAATTAAAGATGAAGAAATTGCCTTTAATGACAAGAAAATGAAAATATTAATGCTAATAAGGGCTGTTAAATTTGGGGTAGCTTTTATTTTATAATCATTTAAAGAATGCAGTAATATGGGATTAAAGCTTCCAAAAAAATCAAATGATAATTTAAGTATAATGGATTATATTATTATTTTATTAATGTATTGCTTTACTTTAAATTATATTGAATCTAATGATAACTGATACAGGGTGTCATTGAAAAATATTGTTGATACGTCATCACAAAATTAGCTTGATTGGGCACGAATCTCGAAGCAAAAGCTAGTTGGAAACTTCAAAAATTAAATCCGGGAGTATATGAACTCCGATTTCAGCGAGCTTACAGTCAAACTGAGCGTCTCGGAAATACGAACCTAACGACACCAAGATCGACCCAATCCGAGCCCAAATGAGTCCGAATCAAGGGCTCAAAGTACTGTTGGAAGGTTCAAACAGCAATTTGAGTTACCAAACGGTCTCCGATTTTTACGAGCTTATACTCGAATCGAACGGCTCGACGAGACGAATCCAACGAGCCCAAGATCGCTGAATTCCGACATCATTAAGGCCTTCAAATGGCCAACGAACGATGCACGATCGTAGGATTCAATATCGGCCGTCCATTTGACCACTCCTACTCGCCCTTGATCTCACACATATTTACGGACCATGCCACTCCAGAAAATCTATAAATAGAGCCCTCATTCTTCACAAGAGAGGATCCAAGCAAGAGAGAGAAGAAGAGAAGAGAAGGAAGAAGAGAAGGAAGGAGTTCCTCCTCGACAGCCGCCGGACCACCGCCGGACCACCGCAGAACCTCGCCGGACCACCGTCGGACCACCGCAGGAATCTCGTCGGACCACCGCCGGACCACCGCAGGAACCTCGTCGGACCACCACAGAACCTCGCCGGACCACCACCCTTAAGGCCCGACGTTCAGTCCCTACGTCCTGCCAAAGACCCGACGTCTTGTTCAAGGCCCGACACTCAGTCCCTACTTCCTGCCAAAGACCCGGCGTCTTGTTCAAGACCCGACACTTAGTCCCTACGTTCTGCTGAAGACCCGACGTCCTACTCAGGGCCCGACATTCAGTCCCTACGTCCTGCCGAAGACTCGACGTCTTACTTAAATAATTGATTGTAATCTGTTCACCCCTAGAGGTGATCCAGTCCTTTGTAACCAACTCAAAATCTAGTGGAACCATTTTCAACTGGGCTAGGCCTCGTGGTTTTTTCCCTTTTAAGGGTTTTCCACGTAAAAAATCCTCTGTTCTCTGTGTGTGTTAGTTATACGTGCAACGCTAAGATGCAAAATAAAATCTCTATCGCCGCGTATTTTCTAGCCCACAACAGATTGGCGCCGTCTGTGGGAAAGTCAATCCCACTACACTAAGGAATCCTCCAATGGTCAACAGGCGTAGCCATCGCATCATGGGAACCTCCCGCTCTAATTCACACCAATCCAGGAATCAGTCCCTGAATCAAGGACGACAGGCATCTGCCTCCTTTCACCCCGGTAACAGACACCCTGCAGGAGAAGGAACTTCAGGGCCGTCCCTAGAAGAACGTATCAGAAAAATGGAGGAATCTCAGAATGAGATCCTTCAGCTCTTAAGGGGAGCTCGAGGACCAGCGCCGATACCCCAAGAAGATACTCTTCTCCCTCGAGATCAGCCAGGATTCGAAGACATTCTTCATGTCGAAGTTCCCCTTCCTCCGCCAAGGATGCGCCCTCCTACACATCCAGAGAATGAGCTTGCTGATACAACAAGCTCTACCCATCCTTCGCGCACAGGCCACCGGCAGTATATGCCGTCGGACATCCCCGAGGACTTGGACCAACAGCACGTCACTGAACTCCCCCGTAATACTCTACGACATGAGTTACGGAGACTAGTCCGAGAAGAGTTCCCCACAAGGGGTATCAGGCAGTCCCTTCACCAACGGGACATTCAGGAGTCATCACCTTTCACCGAAGCTGTCCTCCGATACCCCATTCCGGCAAGATTCAAACTTCCAAATATTGATTCTTACGATGGGACTTCAGACCCCTACGAGCATATCGATCACTACCGCACCATTATGCATATCCAACAGGCACCGGATGCTCTACTCTGCCAAGTTTTTCCTGTCACTCTTAAAGGGCAAGCTCGGACGTGGTTCTATTCACTGCCTGCCCGATCTATTCCATTATTTGTTAAATTGGCCAAATTATTCGTCGAACAATTTGTCGCCAACCGAAGAATGGTTAAAGACTCCTCCCATCTTTCAGGGATACGACAAAATGAGGGAGAATCTCTCAAAGAATACTTTCAAAGATTTTCCGCGGAAGCCCGGCAAGTTCCAGGGGTAGATCCCGAGTTGCTTAGAGGTGTATTTCTCGGAGGGCTTCGTCCTGGCTCCTTTTACTCGGCACTAATGCGAGAAACGGTCCATTCATATGCTGATCTAATCCATCGAGTAGAGGCCCAAATCTCTGCCGACGAAGCCATTAATGCTCACAGGAGACAATTTGAACAAACAAATGGGAAGCGTAAAAATCCTCCAGAAATGGAGTATCCTCCCTCACAAAGGAAGAAGCAAGGAAATTATAATTTTCCTCCTCGACCCTCACAGCCGCGACGAGAACCTCGCCAAGAAAAGGAGTACACACCACTTAATACATTCCAAACAAACGTATTAATGGCCATCCGGGATCAGGAGAATGTGAAATGGCCACACCCTTTGAAGCCCAACGTCGGAAACCAGGAGCAATATTGCCACTTCCACCGTAGCCGTGGGCACACTACTGAAGCATGTTGGCAACTCAAGGAAGAAGTTGAGAGACTGATCCGACAAGGATATCTCCGACAATTCATCAAGAATACACCAACCCGAGAAGAAGTTGGTCCGACAGGGGGGCAGAATCAACAACAAAGGCAGTCGGTAAACAATCGCCAAATAGTGGGAGAAATTGGAACCATTGCTGGAGGCCTATCAACGCCTTGCCAAGTTTTAATTGCGTAGAGCACAATAGTGCTACTTGTTTTAAGTATCGTATGTCTTTAGTATTGTGTGACTTCAGTACTGTCTGTCTTTAATTTTGAATGTTGTTTGTGGTGTTTGTAGCTTCTCCCTCCTTAAGCTGTCTTAGGAAGCTATGTTTTTGTAAGACTTTATCTCCTTATCTTCTTCGAGTAAAATTATATTGATAAATTCGCAAAAGTAGTGAACTTTAATATCATTGACTCGAACAAATACATAATCGTTATTGTAGCTCAATCACCAGATAATCAATCCTTGGTGGATTCTCCCGACCTCTTCCAGACAGGTTAACGTCGTCGAGCAGGGCTCCGGCATACAACCTCGGAAAGGTCTCACATCCTTGGTGGATTCTCCCGACCTCTTCCAGACAGGTTAACGTCGTCGAGCAGGGCTCCGGCATACAACCTCGGAAAGGTCTCACATCCTTGGTGGATTCTCCCGACCTCTTCCACACAGGTTAACGTCGTCGAGCAGGGCTCCGGCATACAACCTCGGAAAGGTCTCACATCCTTGGTGGATTCTCCCGACCTCTTCCACACAGGTTAACGTCGTCAAGCAGGGCTCCGGCATACAACCTCGGAAAGGTCTCACATCCTTGGTGGATTCTCCCGACCTCTTCCACACAGGTTAACGTCGTCGAGCAGGGCTCCGGCATACAACCTCGGAAAGGCCTCACATCCTTGGTGGATTCTCCCAACCTCTTCCACACAGGTTAACGTCGTCGAGCAGGGCTCCGGCATACAACCTCGGAAAGGTCTCACATCCTTGGTGGATTCTCCCGACCTCTTCCACACAGGTTAACGTCGTCGAGCAGGGCTCCGACATACAACCTCGGAAAGGTCTCACATCCTTGGTTAACATCGCCAGAATGTCGTCAATGGACTTCTATCTTACTTCTCCATAATATTAAAATTCTACCAAATTTTGAATTTTCTCATGTCGCTGAACTTTTGCCTTGCAGGACTTTCGACGGACTTCTACCCGACATCGGACTTCTCCAGGTCGTCTGACTTCTGCTCGTAAGCGGACTTCTACTCGTCGTTGGACTTCTGCACGTCGACGAACTTTCATCGGTCTTCTGCCCGATGTCGCACTTTTCCCCGACGTTAGAATTCTACTCGACGTTAAGTTTCCACCTTTCGTTGGATTCATGTCCGTTGTCAAACTACTACCCGTCGTCGAATTTCTGCTCGTCAGCGGACTTCTACACGACGTCGGACTTCTCCTTGTCGTCGGACTTCTGCTCGTCGACGAATATTCATCGGTCTTCTGCCCAAGGCCGTTCTTCTACCTGACTACGGGCTTCTGCTTGCCGTCAGACTACTAACCGTCGTCAGACTTTTGCCCGTCGACGGACTTTCATCGGTCTTGTACCTGGCGATGCACCTCTACCCGACTTCGTACTTCTACTAGATGTCGTACTTCTACCAGTTAATAGACTTTTGTCGGTCTTCTGTCCGACGCTGTATAACTACCCGACGTTGAATTCCTGCCTGTCATCATACTTCTCCCCAATGCTGGAAGTATGCCCGTCATTTCAACCTCCCTCCTTACAACGGTTTATCCAACCTCCATCGCAAACCACCAAACATCAAAACTCCACAAGATCTCTCGAAGAAAAGAGGGAGAAAGAGAAAAATGGAAAATCTCCGGACTTCCTTGCCAAGAGAGGGGCCTCAGAAAACTGAGGGAATGCCTCAATAGAAAGGACAGAGGGAGATGGGGAAAGAAGAGAATGAAAAATCTCCGGACTTCTTTGCCAAGAGAGGGGCCTCAGAAAACTGAGGGAAGGCCTCAATAGAAAGGACAGAGGGAGATGAGAAGAAAGGAGGAGAAGAAGAGAAGAAAACAGAAGAAGAAGAGGAGTTGAGTGAATTTCTAAGGGCTTGAAGGGCCTATTTATAGTTTTTTGGGAGAAAAGAAGGAAGTTTCTAGAATTTCTGATTTTCTAAATTTTCTTAAATTTTTCTGAATTTTTTCGGAATTTTTTGAGATTTTTTAGGAATTTTTTCGGCCAAAAAACAATTAAAAAATCATTTTTTAAACGTCGTGGGACCCACTTGAGGCGGTGGAATAAACCGACACCTCGCCGCCGTCGAAACGACGCGAACAGCGCGTGAATCCGCGGCTTATTCACGCGGATCGCAGCCTCCTTTTGGCTGACGGCAGCCGGCCAAGCAAACCGGCAGGCGGCCGGCGGCAACTACCGCGGAAGGCCGCGGAGCGGCCTGGCGTGCCGCGAAACAAGCCCGCGGAGCGGGCTAGGCGGGCCGCGGAGTGACCCGCGGAGCGGGCCATGCGGCCCGCGATTCGGTTCGCCCGGGCCGTGGAACGGGCCGGCTGGCCCGGCAGCGGCGGCGGCGGCGGCGGCGGCGGTGACCAGCGGCGGCGGCCGGCGGCGGCGGCCGGCCGGTGAGGCCGGTTCGGCCGTCCGGTCCAATCCGGGACCAAATTTCGTCCCGAAAACAGCAAATCGGACGTTTTTGGGGTCCCCGGACACGTTTTTCGACGTTCCGGACTCAATTTTGACACCTTCGGAGCTCATCGAGGCCTCCTCGACTTGATTTGTGCAAAATTTCAACTTATGGAACGTAATTTTTGCTATTCGACCAACGCAAAATGCCGACACTTATATTTTCGGACTCCTGGGGCTTCGACGTCCGAAAATAGGGGGGCAACTGATACGTCATCACAAAATTAGCTTGATTGGGCACGAATCTCGAAGCAAAAGCTAGTTGGAAACTTCAAAAATTAAATCCGGGAGTATATGAACTCCGATTTCAGCGAGCTTACAGTCAAACTGAGCGTCTCGGAAATACGAACCTAACGACACCAAGATCGACCCAATCCGAGCCCAAATGAGTCCGAATCAAGGGCTCAAAGTACTGTTGGAAGGTTCAAACAGCAATTTGAGTTACCAAACGGTCTCCGATTTTTACGAGCTTATACTCGAATCGAACGGCTCGACGAGACGAATCCAACGTGCCCAAGATCGCTGAATTCCGACATCATTAAGGCCTTCAAATGGCCAACGAACGATGCACGATCGTAGGATTCAATATCGGCCGTCCATTTGACCACTCCCTACTCGCCCTTGATCTCACACCTATTTACGGACCATGCCACTCCAGAAAATCTATAAATAGAGCCCTCATTCTTCACAAGAGAGGATCCAAGCAAGAGAGAGAGAAGAAGAGAAGAGAAGGAAGGAGTTCCTCCTCGACAGCCGCCGGACCACCGCCGGACCACCGCAGAACCTCGCCGGACCACCGCCGGACCACCGCAGGAATCTCGTCGGACCACCGCCGGACCACCACCCTTAAGGCCCGACGTTCAGTCCCTACGTCCTGCCAAAGACCCGACGTCTTGTTCAAGGCCCGACACTCAGTCCCTACTTCCTGCCAAAGACCCGACGTCTTGTTTAAGGCCCGACGTTCAGTCCCTACGTCCTGCCAAAGACCCGACGTCTTGTTCAAGGCCCGACACTCAGTCCCTACTTCCTGCCAAAGACCCGACGTCTTGTTCAAGGCCCGACACTCAGTCCCTACTTCCTGCCAAAGACCCGACGTCTTGTTCAAGACCCGACACTTAGTCCCTACGTTCTGCTGAAGACCCGACGTCCTACTCAGGGCCCGACATTCAGTCCCTACGTCCTGCCGAAGACTCGACGTCTTACTTAAATAATTGATTGTAATCTGTTCACCCCTAGAGGTGATCCAGTCCTTTGTAACCAACTCAAAATCTAGTGGAACCATTTTCAACTGGGCTAGGCCTCGTGGTTTTTTCCCTTTTAAGGGTTTTCCACGTAAAAAATCCTCTGTTCTCTGTGTGTGTTAGTTATACGTGCAACGCTAAGACGCAAAATAAAATCTCTATCGCCGCGTATTTTCTAGCCCACAACAATTGTAATTGAAGAAGAATTTGAATATAATAATAAGACAAAATTCGAGGATTATAATTTTTGCACATGATGTCTACTATAAAGAATATGAAAGTGAGGATGAAGATGCCGTGGATCCTGATCCTTGTAGCATGTTTAAGTTTTAAGTAAATGTTTGCCATGAATCTCATTTTAAAATTTTGTTTTATTATAATATTTAATATTGTGATTTGTAGTTTATGTCTTTATGATGAAGAAATAAGTAAATATATTGATAATTTATTTTATTTTTGTCATTTTTATGAATTATTTATATTTTTTTTTATTATTTTTTATGTTTTTAGGCTCACGCCCCATCTCACTATGGCAAAACTCATTGATTCTTAATTTTACCCTTTTAAACCTTGATGGGAACTATAGTTTTGAGTTTTCATAAGAAGAAGTGAACATTAATTTACTTTGTGTTTCGAAAAATGGTAATTACAAGTTGCCCCTTTTTAGAAATTACCTTGTGTTTCGAAAATATACATATAACCTCATGCATAGGGGTTACACTTATATTTTTATAACATATGAGGCTCATGTGTTTCTTACTAATACTATTTGGGTTTATTTGTAATTAAACTTTCTTGCCAAATTAATTCTAAACCTTTAATCTTTAATTTTGCTTGTTTCAAAATAAATATTATTGTAAATTTTACGACTGAGCTGGTTTTCATGATTTCAAACATGGTTATTATTTTTAAATGGGAATGTGAGTAAGCTACAAATAAAAGGAACTTTTTAATTTCTAGTGATCATATAACACACATCTTTATAATTTTACTGATTACTGGATACTAAAGTTGTTATTTACTTTTCAGAAATTGTGCCGCTCCTAAATGATGAGCGGTTTCTGTGTTGTTTTCAAATTGGTAATTTGGTTGCTTGTATTTGAAAAACATGTTTAAAAAAATGATTTTATTTTCGCTCGTTTAAAATGTGAACAAGAAATCAACACTTTTGAGCGAGTTTTGTGGAATGTGAAATCAATGTTAGATTCTAGCTACCACTAAACAAATGATAGATTTGTCAAACTTCTATCATTTTTCAAGACAAAATTTCAATCTAAAAGCAAACAAATAAGCCGTAAGATGCTGTTGACATTCTGATGTTTCATGGCCATTGAAAAGCACTTGATAATTGAACTAATTTTTATATCTTGTTCAGAGAATATAAAAATGCTCGTAATTGTCACTATTTTCAAATTTCGAAGGATAAAATTTGCTCCAAATTATCATTCAGGAAAGGCTTCCCTTGCTTTAACAAATTAAGAGGTGAGATTTTATCATAGCATCCTTTCCTTCAGTGCCTTTCATATTACTTTAGCTAGCAGATCTTATGCATGGACATGCTCTTCTATCCACCCTCGGAAACCTTATAGAAAAGTCTTTATAGTATTCAAATTACTGTTTTTTTTTTTAAAGCTACAATTTAATCTTATATTATCATATTCACGCACATTCCTTTAAACTCAATAGTTTTATGAGGTCATTCAGGATTACCTCCAGTTTCATAATAACAAGTCATGACTTTGAAGCAAGGAGCTATGCTATATGCGGTTGGTAAACATGATAGTACAGTGATTCCTATCCAAATGTGTTCTTCTATGCTATCTTGGTTCATGTGAGAAGTATATATATATATATATATATATATATATATATATATATATATATATATATTAACCAGAAATATTTGCTTTTCTACTATGATTTTACTTTGATATATCTATTGTAGCATCAATCATTATGATAATTCTGCAAAACTAACCAGTTACATCAACAGGCGATTGCCTATGTTTACAGTTTTCCTAGAATCTTCATTTCATTCATTGTGATGTGATTAAAGATTTATCTCAAAGTTATTGCTGCTATTTGCAAGCAAGCGTAACAGTTCTATTTTATCAGAAAGGGGTTTCTGTCACTGTTATTTTATACTGTTGGTTGTACAAGTTCTTTGAAATTTTTTTTTTTTTAAATTTCAAGTAGATATTCTGTCGGATCTTGAGCTTGGGAAACCTGAAGGAAGAAGAGGGCCATATAGACGTGTAAATGGAATATTTTGGATTTTACTTCTCAACATTGGCATTTTTGCGGCAGATCACTTGTTTCTGGTACTTCATGAGAGTTTCCAATACCATTTTTTTAATTTTTCTTTGGTAGTGATTATCTATCTGTTCAAGACCTTTTGTTGATGAACTTCCTTGATTACCTTCATCTAGTTGGAAAAAACATACGCATGAACATAGCAATACTGCACAAACCTCAAAATAGAATAAATAAAACTGTGCGGGTTGGTGAGATTGACCCGCCTACAATTACCACCGTTCAAAGAAAAAATTCTACTATAATTGAAACAGTTGATACAAAAAAATGTATTTTTCCAATCTGATCACAATAATAAGATATTTTATGGCACAATCACACTTGCCTCTTGATACGTCATCACAAAATTATCTTGATTGGGCACGAATCTCGAGGCAAAATCAGTTCGGAAACTTCAAAAATTAATTTTGGGAGCATATGAACTCCGATTTCAGCGAGCTTATAGTCAAACTGAGCGTCTCGAAAATACGAACCCAACGATTCCAAGATCAACCCAATCCGAGCCCAAATGAGTCCGAATCAAGGGTTCAAAGCGCTGTTGGAAGGTTCAAACCGCAATTTGAGTTACCAAACGGTCTCCGATTTTGACGAGCTTATACTCGAATCGAACGGCTCGACGAGACGAATCCGACGAGCCCAAGATCATTGAATTCCGACATCATTAAGGCCTTCAAATGACCAACGAACGGTGCATGATCAAAGGATTCGATATCGGCCGTCCATTCAAACCACTCACAATTCGCCCTTGATCTCACACCTATTTACGGGCTATGCCACTCCAGAAAAACTATAAATAGAGCCCTCATTCTACACCAAAGGGGGGCTCAAGTGAAGAGAGAGAAGGAGAGGAGAAAGGGGAAAAGGAGATTCCTCACCTCTTCGACCACCGCCGGAGCTCTTCCTGCCGCCTGAAGACACCGGAACTCTGCCGGATTTTCGGGAGAACGCCAGAATTCTGCCCAACTTCCATGGGATGCTGAAATTCTTCCCAATTTACAAGAGAATTCCCTCATGACGCCGAAACTCCGCCCAAGTGAAGCCAGAGTTCTCCTCTGCCACCAACGACGTCGGACTTCTACCCGACGTCGGACCTTCACTCTTCGCCAAGCTTCTACCCGACGCCGGACTTCTACCGGTTATCGGACTCCGCTGGACGTCTATGCGAAGATGCATTTCTTTTCATTGCTGGACTTCTACCTGACGCTGTCCTACTGATCTTCGTCGTCAGACTACAGTCCTTTCGACCTCCGTCGCCAGCCGACTACGGTCCTCCTGACTTACGTCGCCCGCCGACTACAGTCTTTTTGACATCCGTCGCCCGTTGAATACGGTCCTCCTGACTTATGTCGCTCGCCGAATACATCCTTTCCGACCTCCGTCGCCCTCCGACTACAGTCCTCCTGACTTACGTCGCCCGCCGACTACAATCCTCCGTCGCCAGCTGACTACGGTCCTCCTGACCTACGTCGCCCGCCAACTGCAGTCCTTCTAATAAAGCGAATACGTCGATAGTAGATCTTTGTATTTACATCATGTAATGTACTCCATAAGATGTACATCAAGCTAAGGCCTTCTCCCAAGGAAGGGTCTCATTTGTAATCGACTGCAAATACTAGTGGATTCGTTCAAACTGGGCTAAGCCCCGTGGTTTTTCCCCCTTTTACAGGGGTTTTCCACGTAAAAATCTTGGTGTCTCATAAATGCTAGACCCTCTCTTCTTATCTGATTGCGTGCCAGATTTTCGTACAATGCTAAGACGTTAAATATGATATTTCTCTACCGCCGCGAATACTCCTGGACGCAACACCTCTTATGATAGTGTTGATATTGAGTGTAAGGTTTCTAATATAGATCTAACATGTGATGTGAAAAATCTACAAATTCATAAAATTTCATTGAATGCATTCTATTAATAAAAAATAACTGTTGGCCACTTTTATTAAAATCTATGATACACTGACACTTCTCCTTAGTGAGGTATTCAGTGTCCGACACGTTTCAGTCACGACACACATTCGACACACCTCCGATACGTATCGAATATGCTGAAGGCGTGTCCTTTTAAAAAATATTAAAAATAAATCGGACACGCATGTTTTAAATATTTTATGAATTTTTAAAATATAATTTTCTATATTTCAATTTTTATTTATAAAAAAAAAATTATTTCTTCTCAACAACCCCAAATCAATTTTCTGTACTCAATACTTCATTCCCTAAACATACCACTTTCATTTCTATCTGCATATCGCAGTTAGGGATTCACAAAAACGTCCAATGCCATCACAACATCGACTTCCGACGCTGTCACAACATCAATGTTTCAAAACTATCTGAAAATCAAAGTTTGATGCTAGCAATTTCTATCCCCACAATCACACTGTTGCGTTGTCTCAACATCTCATCTTTGACCAACATCATCTCAAAATAGATGAGTAACATTGTGTCAACATTGACACTCGATGCTCAACTCTTGACAATATTGTCGTATCCTCTCTCGACGCCTAAAACACAACATCGATGTCTAACTCTTGACATCCTAATATTCATCATTTTACGCACAAATCCTAATTAAATGATTTATTATTTCTCAATCATTCTTAATATTCTACTTACTATTTTTAAGATATAAAAATTATAATGTCATGTCCAACTCGTGTTTGTGTCCTATATTTTTAATAATTGACGTGTCACATGTCTGTGTCGTGTCCGTGTCTGTGCATCATAGATTAAACTCAACACAATATAAATCAATTCAAATGATAGATCTATAATTTTATAATAAAAATCAATAATGATGTAACGAAGGATTAAAAAGAATAAAACGCACTAATACAATTTATGCCATTGTATGGATCTGGATTATAACAAATATGATTAGATAATCTCATTTTCACCGAAGTTAAACAAAATTAGATGAAGAAGAAAGAGGATAGAAAATTATGAAGAAAAGATATCAACAAATGAACAAGCCTTAGGTTTGTACGAGGAGGAATCTCCTCTTGAAATTCCTGAAGTTCCGCATTCGATCAAGGGTTAAAATTTTGAAAGTAAAAGAATGATACGCAGATCTTTGTGATATTGTATTAAGCTATTCCATGAATCTTATGCATTCTATGACAAAATAATTTTCATGACTTCAGCAACAATAATTTGTACTTAAGTTTCATACCACAGATTAAGAGTAGGCTTTTAAATACCGTGCTTATCTGGAGAAAAAATAGCCTTACGAAAATCAAAAGATCCATAAGCTATGCATGTTGATGAGACTATGTTTCTTTTACATTCTGTTCATTCGTTTGATTTTGCATTATATCCTTATGTCAAATAGGAACATTTGTCTCAACATTGTGAAAGATTTAAAGTATTTGATGTGCAGTAATTCTTCCATGGCATGCTAGCAAGAAGCTTTTGCAAAATTCTTTTTCTTCTATCTAGGGCTACAAACAAATCGAGCAGGTTTTTGTTCATATTTGAGCTTGTTTATTATCTAATTGTTCAAGCTCGATTTGAGCTTTTCTGTTTCTGTTCAAACTTGATTCATTTAAAATGATAAATGTTCATATCTTATTTATTTCGTGCTATCAACGAGCTTTACTTTCTAGATATTTATATTAGATTGTTCATGATTTTTGTAATGAGATTTAATCGACCCTATATCAATATTAATCGAGTTTCTTAATAAGCTCGTTCACGACCTCTGTATCTAATGTGAATTGAGTTTTAAACGATGTTGTTCATGAACATAAACATGTCGACCACGTAGATGTTCAAGCTTGTTTGTTTAACTGCTGAGTATTTAAAAAAATGTTCAAGCTTCTTTAATTGCTTAATCAAACGATCACAAGTTTTAATCAAGTTGAGCCACGAGCTATGATGCACCGACACGGACACGGCACGACACGGACACGGGACACGACATTTTTTTAAAATATAGGATACGGGTGCGGCGTGGACACGGCATAATAATTTTTTAATATAATATATAGAAATTAAGATGACATTATATTAAAAATGACAAGCATAATAAATCAATTTCATGATAACTTGTTTAGCTTATAGCACAAAGATGTTTAGTACAAAATGTCTAGCACAACCACAAAAATATAAGCAAAAAATCATTTAGTACAACATGACGGTCCAACTACTCAATAGAGTGAATAATAGAATTAGATTCAGAGGTTGATCTTTGGCCTTTAATATCATCATCATTGAATATCATTGCTTCCAAATCTGCTTCATCTAGAGAAAGATTTGCAACCTCCAATAATCTCATATCATCAAGGCACTCGAACCCATATCTAGCAACATCCCACATCTTGTTATCACATGTCATATAAAGTGGGGTTTTCCTTGATAGAAGACGAATATTTGTATGCATATAAACTTAATCTTCAGCTCGTTGTGGAGTTATTTTATTCTTCTTCATTGATTGAATAAATGAGTATGTGCTCCAATTTCTCTCACAACAGGAAGAGGATGATACTTGAAGTTCTGCTTGTTTTTTAAAGTTCGTAAGTTATTTGTATGGAAAGATACCGAGCATGTACCGAGCGGTACCGAGCGGTACCGAGCATGTACCGAGCATATACCGAGCATGTACCTAGCTGTACCGAGCTTGTACCTAGTGGTACCGAGCATGTATTGAGCGATACCTAGTGATACCTAGCGGTACCGAGCATGTACCTAGCGGTACCGAGCATGTACATTAGCTTTTTTTGGTAAGTTTAAAAAAAAAACAATTAATATTTCAGGCGTCGATGCCATTTATCAGTCACCGAGAGAGGAGATGAAAATATCTTCACTGCCAAAAAGAAATGAAAATGAGAAAATTTGATGATTGGGAATTAAGTGCGGACATTGATTTAGTGTTGTGAATAGGAAATAAGAAATTTAGTTTAAATCCTGCAAAATACAAGAAATTATATTTAAAAATTTCATAAAATATTTAAGATACGCGTGTCGCGTGTCCAATTTGCATTTAATATTTTTTAATCGGGCACATTTTCGGCGTGTCGGAGGAGTGTCGGACGAGTGTCGTGTCGGACACTGCACGCCTATTTGAGGAGAAGTGTCGGTGCATCATAGGCCACGAGTAATTTGTTGAATGTTTGATTCATTTGCCGACCTAGTTTTGTCTTTGCTATGTCCTATGAGTTTGTTGGACGAAAACATGATTTGAGTACTGTATTTGTTTATTCTTTTCAGATTAGAGAGATCAAGTCCTTATATCTGTACCACAACAGGCCAGCTTGGTACCAGTTTATAACCGCAGCATTTTGCCATGTTAATTGGTAAGGCCTCTAAGCTTTTCAAGGTTACCTTGCAACTGTTTCTTTATCTACTTTCTTGAGAAGGTTGCCTCAGCTTCATTCAAGTAATTTGAATGAGTGTGTCTTCTCTAAAGCACTGACCTCAGCATAACTTTACAGGAACCATTTGTCCAGCAACCTATTCTTCTTATACATCTTTGGTAAGAGCAAAGCTGGCTAGTCTTTGGATTCTTCTGTTCATAACGTCTTATATTTTTCATTTAAATTATTATTATTATTTTGTATTATTTATAGGGAAACTTGTTGAAGAGGAGGAGGGTAATTTCGCACTGTGGCTTTCTTACATCTTAACAGGTGCCGGTGCCAATCTTGTCTCATGGTTAGTCCTTCCAAGGAATGCGGTATCTGTTGGAGCCTCAGGTGCTGTCTTTGGACTATTTGCAATTAGCGTCCTGGTAAAGGTAGGTTAATCACCAATGAATGCATGGTTTAGATGACTGCTTGTTTAAGCGAATTAAATCACCATAATCATTATTGCAGATGTCGTGGGACTGGAGAAAAATTCTTGAAGTTCTTATCCTAGGTCAATTTGTTATTGATAAGGTGATTGATCAACTCGCTAGAAGATTATTTGTTTTTTCTATCATGAATCAGATTACTTACCTAAAAGAAATAATCTCCACTACATCTGACAAGTTCATTTGTCAAAACTAACAACCAAATTGTATCCTAACCCTACACGTGTAAAAAGCTCTGCTATCTTATCTATATAAATAGTAGGACAGTACTGTAGCTCATCCAATCATATATGAAAAGCTTTTGTAGAATGCCTGTTTTAGTGTAATTACCTAGGTTCTCTCGGCAGACTGTTGTATAAGCACTGTCTTCATGGTATCAGAGCAGGTTGAAACCAAAGTAGATTGCTATTAACTGCAATGGCTCACTCATCATCTTCTCAGGGAGCAGAACATGCAGCGAAACCTTGCAGAACCTGTTCCCATACCTTCTTCCCTCAAACGGGTTCTCTCAAACATCAAAACCATTGTTCCCATTTCCCTTTCCAATGAAAACTATCCAATGTGGAGATCCCAAATTCTTAAGCTTCTGAGAGCCAACGGCTTCGCAGGCTATCTTGATCACACGACAACCATACCTCTGCGCATCATCCAGCATCCCGACGGAACCACCACTCTGAATCCAAGCTACAATCAATGGCTACTCGTCGACCAAAACCTAGCAGCAGCCATCTACTCAATAATCTCACCATCAGTTCTTCCATACATTCGGTATCTTGACGGCTGTTCTGAGATTTGGAGCACACTATAGCAGCGACTTCAAGCCTCCAATTGTTTCAGAGTCATTCAACTAAAGAATGAACTACATAATATCTCAATGAAAAACCTCAACAGGCAACTGTACCTTACAACAATTAAAACCTTGGTCGATAATATAACAGCTGTTGGTTCTATTGTTGATCCTGAAGATATCATTCTTTACATTTTCAACGGACTTACTCCTTCATATTAGGCATTCAAGATTTCAATTCGCACAAGGCTAACACCCACTCTAGACAACCTTTACTCGATGCTCATCAACGAAGAGATCAACATTACTGCCAAGTCATCCCGCGAATATCACTCCACCGATCCTCACACAACTTTATACTCATTCCGTGGTTGAGGCAGAGGACGCTTCTCTTCCAGCTCTGTCACTGGTGGTCGCCCAACTCACCCCTTACCCACGGTTTGTCAAATCTGCAACAAGAGGGGTCACTCTGCACCCAAATGCTGGCACCAACTCAACATCAATTACAACTCGGCTTCTTCTTCGACACAACCCAAAGCCTTGGTTGCAGACGCACCATCCCCAACTCGTGACTGGTACATAGATTCTTGCGCTACATCACATCTCACAAATTCACTAGACAGCATAGTGCACCCAACACAATATCAAGGCTTAGACAACATCACCGTTGGCTACGAAAGTCATCTTCCCATCACTTATTTCGGTGCTGGTATACTTCCCACCCCTACTTGTAAGCTTTCTCTTCCTCATATCCTTCACGTTCCATATATATCCCATAACTTTCTCTCAGTATCTATTCTTACTCATGACAATAATGTATCAATCTCGTTCTCTCCTTTCGGCTTCATCGTAAAGGATCTGCGGACTCAGACCACTCTGCTACAGGGCCCCTGTCGAAATGGCCTCTACTCAATTAAAATACCTACTCAAGCATCCTCCCATTCTGCATTGGCTTCCACATCGTCGTCTATCCACCACCGGCACAACTGGATGGGACATCCACACCTTCAAGTCGTGATGGCAATCTCTCAGCAAAACAGAGACCTCGCTATCCCTACTTTTTTCTGCTCTCATTGTAAGGCTTCTGAAATCCATAAACTAGTTTTTTCTACTGGTCAATAGGCTTCAACTACTCTAATGTTACTTCACTCGAATGTATGGGGACCTTCCCCAGTTTCTTCTCATCAAGAATACCACTATTATCTTCTCATTGTCTATGACTTCTCTCGCTACACATGGATATTTCCCATTTCTCATAAATCAGAAGTCCCTAATATCATTATAAATTTCATCACATTCATTGAAAAACAAATCTCAGCCAAGACTAAATGCATCCGAGCTGATGGGGAAAAAATGTCCTAAACCACACACTTAAGTCGTTTCTGCAAACAAACGACATTCATCATCAAATTTACTATTCCTACACTCCAGAGAAAAATGGGAATGCACAACGCAAAAATAGGCATATAATTGAAACCACACGTACCTTACTTCACACATCCCATCTTCCCTATCAATTTTGGCCTGACACAGCTCTCACAGCAATACATCTCATTAATCATATACCATCCATCATCACATGTTACAAATCTCCACTTCAATTTTTGTACAATCAAAAACCCGATTACTCTCACCTCAAAACATTCGGGTGTGCCTGCTATCCATGGTTACCACCAGTTCAACACCACAAATTAGCACCCTTAGCTCATACTTGTTCTTGATCTGGCCACCAACAAGATCATCATATCCCCCCATGTAGTATTCGACGAAGACTACTTTCCATACTCCTCTCCACCCCCTCCTACTACAATAGAACCTCACCACCATTCAGAAACTGTCAATCCCCTTCTTCTAACCCCAACCTCTCTTATACAACCCTTACCCAATGCATCACCCTCATCTACCACGGCAGCCCAACCTCCACAATCCACAGACGTACCAAATTTCACCAATGCCTGTCCCACATTCTCATTACCGTCCACTCCACCACAACCATCAGCCCCACCCATACACCTTCCTCATCCCATGGTTACTCGCCTTAAAACGATTTCACTAAAACCCTGTACCATCCTCAACTTATAGCATACTATCACTTCATCTCAGCCAGCACATTATCGACCCTACCACAAACTCAAAGGTTGCAAAATCCCCTCAATGGAGAGATGTCATGGCACTTGAATTTTTGGCTCTCCAAAAGCAAGGGACATGGACCCTTGTCTCACCCCCTCTCATGCCAATATACTAGGTTGCAGCTCGACATACCGCACCAAATATCACTCCAATGGCACTCTAGCCCGTCACAAAGACTGCCTCATTGCTCAAGGCCATCGTCAAAAACATGGCCTAGATTATCAAGAGACATTTAGCCTTGTGGCCAAAATCCCATCAATTTGCGTTCTTCTTACAGTTTCCCTCAATCATTCTTGGCAAATTTATCAATTAGACATCGCATGGCGGCCTTCAAGAAACTATATATATGTCCCAATCTCGTGGCTTTGAAGACACGTTGCATCCAAATCATGTATGTCTTCTCCACAAAGCCATCTACGACCTAAAACAAACTCCATGTCAATAATTCGACACATTTTCCAATTATCTTCAAACTCTCAATTTCCACCAAAACAAAGCCGATCATTCTCTACTTATTCTCTCCAATAATCACATACAAATGTATCTTCTTATCTACGTAGATGGTATTTTACTCATGGGCAACAATCCTTCAGTCATGTCTAAGTTTATAAATCTGATAAGCCTTCGTTTCACTATGAAACATCTGGGTACAACACATGACTTCTTAGGAATTCGAATACAACAGCTTCCGAACTCCTACTTCCTTTCTCAAGCAGCATATGCCGCCTCTATTCTTCAGCAACCTGGACTTCAGAACTGCAATCCTTTCTCTAATCCAGCCTCCACGAAACCATTCTCTGCTCCATTCTCAGATTCACTAATCAACAGCCCTCTAATCTATCGACAACTCACCGGTTCCCTCCAATACCTTACTATAACCAGACCAGATATCTCTTACTCAGTCAATCTCCTATGTCAACATATGCACGATCCGCAGCCTTCGCACTTCCACTTGCTGAAACGATTATAGCGCTATATCAAAGGCACCTACAGCTTCGGTATGCCCATTTCTCCAGGTTCCTTACCGCTCACTTCCTTCTCCGATACTGATTGGGCCAATGACACCATCACCAGACAATCTACCTTCGGCTACTGCTCATTTATTGGCAACACCCTCATCTCGTGGAGCGTTAAGAAACAGCATACAGTAGCCCGCTTTTCCACCGAAGCATAATACAAAGTGCTAGCAGCAGCCATTGCAGATGTCCTATGGCTTCGCCGACTATTACCTTATTTCCACATCACTTTGCCTCAACCTACAACACTCTACTGTGACAACATGTCCGTCATTACTCTTTCCAACAACCCAGTGTTTCATGCAAGAACCAAACATATTGAAATAGATCATCACTTCCTTTGTGATCACATCCAAGCTAAGCACATCAACATCACAACCCATCAACACAATGGATCAAACGGCAGACATCCTCGCCAAGCCTCTTTCAAACAACAGGTTTCACAAGCTGAGAACCAAACTGATGGTGCGATCCGCCCTGTCACTTTCCGGGAGATTAAAAGAAATAATCTCCACTACCTCTGACAAGTCAGGGTTAGTATCTAATGGCGATGCTCTTCTTACTACTAATGACCACTACGGCATACCCGTTTAGCTACGTAATAATGATTGTAGCTGCCATCACATCCCAGTTTCCCTCTTGTTTGGGGCCGCTTCCTCTCTCTATTCTTGACAAGAAAGATGCAAAGGCTATCATTTTTAGGAAGCTTCACAAGAAATAGTTTGTCAATGCTTGCCGATGTCTGTCTTCTAAAGATAACGCTCAGCAGCTACTGGTTCATGACCCGCCAGTTATCTATGCACAAATTGAACAATTATGTGCAAAGCAAACAATCATATAATACTTAACTGAAACAAAAAGTTTACACTGAATATAATACTTTGACAGTTTTGCACTTACCAGTGATTTTTACTTCTAGGCCCTGGTATCAGAAAAGCAAACCTTCATGTACCCTGAAAATTTCGGGGGTTTTTTTTTTTTTTTGTGTTTTATTTGTGATTAGCATTGATTTTCAGGCAGGGGCGGAACCCTCTTTAGGTTGGGGAGCAATTTCCCCCCTAAAATTTTTTTTTTTTATTATATGATTCTTTAGGTAATTTGTCTTCCCCCATCTATTTTCTTAGTCTTTATTACTAGAGTTTTTAGGCAATTGCCCCTTCTAAAATTTGTTACGGGGGCGCAACCCCTTGACCCGAGAGCGTTGCCCTCGGAACCCCGTGACTTGACCGAGCAAGTCAAACCCTACCAGGGGGCACTGCCCCGTTGGACCTCCGACATATCTACGAAGCGTACGGCGATCAAAGATATGAACAAATAGGGGTTGCTATTGATCAATTTTCTTGTAGTGAAGGGTTGAGCCAAATTCTAGACAACACCAATAGTTCATTATAAGTTTCCTCCCCCCTCCCCCTTCAAAATTAAGGCTGATTTCGACTCTGTTTTATGGACTCTAGTATATTACTAATTCAAAATTTTGACCGTTTTCCAGGTTATGGAAGCAGCACAAGCGTCCACAGGGCTGACAGGTTCTCTAGGCAGAGGATACTCTTTGCAGAATGTAAACCACATAGCCCACCTGTCTGGTGCTCTTATTGGCGTTGCACTGATACTTCTCATTAGTCGAATTCCTTCTCAACCCTCGAGTCAAGGTAATAAGTTCTTAAAGGAAAACAAGGAAAAACCAAATTGAATTTCTCGATGTGATTGATTTGAAGCTATGTGGATACCCCTTCTCTTTCTTCCTCCATTTGTAATTGATCTTGATGTTAGAAACGAAGTTTTTCATTTACTGGAGAGCATTGTATTCGTCTTTTGTTTCTACTAAGGTAATCCTTCTGACCTTATCAATAATATATGATATAAAGTTCGTCAATTCACTGATGTGAATTGAGTCTTGTTGAGATGAAAATGGTTAGGATTGGGTTGGTTCCTCTTGAGATATCCGACTCTTTGAAGGTAAAAGTGTAAGCTTGATGCGTTTTGGATTTTTCTTTTTTATTTCTTAGTAGTTCTTTTGATATTGCTAATGTGATAATTTCAGCCAATAAACAAAAATTATTAGTATTAAGAACTAAATATTTTTATTATTTTGATTGTACCATTTATTTTCTATTAAGGATCTCAACTTAACCACTTTAAGATTAAGGTTTTGTTTGGATGATTTCCTTACTATTTTTTAAAGTAAATTTTTAGTAAAATTTTTTTTAAATTTTTATTAAAAATTTATTTTAAAAGAAGTAAAAAATTTATCCCAAATGAAGCTTAAAGCTAATTCTACAATATCAAAATTTAAAGCCTTGAACATAAATTTGATCAGCTTAAAATATAGAAAACTTCAATACAATGTAATTTTTCAATTTGTGAAATTATTCTGTGGATATTAGACGATCCGGAGATTAATTAGAATACATTATATCATTCAGTACATAATGGTACTGAGTACCGATACGAGCAAAAAAATGATTTGATGTGTTTTGATTGATTTCCGGATGCCATCCGGGATCTGCACAAAATAGTTTTTCAATTTTTTGAGACTAGCCTAAGGGTAAGGCCCCAGCTCTGATTTACTGAATTATCAGAATCCCATTGACAAGATCTTATGATTACCCCATTAAAATAAGGGACTCTCCTTTCTAAATTTTGATCATGGAAATCTTCAACGCTCATTTCTTGTTCAATCATCAATCATACCGCCAGTTTATGCATTTGTGCTTTTACTTGGAGACCATCCCTTTAGCTAAGCGTCTATTTCAGAATGTTTTTTTATTGTTTTATTTTTTAAATAATAATTATAATTTTTTTATTTGCTCATTAATTTTTATAATGAAAAGCTGTGAATAACTAAATTATTTTTTCTTGCTATAATTTTACAATGCTCTCTAACAAATTCAAAATTTTGAATTTAGTGACTGTAGCACTCGAGATGAACTCACCCAAAATGTTCTAATCTTTTGGTGAAAGTCAGTGGGTGGAAAGGGAAAGCCAGAAAAGTTTATCACATGAGTCTAAAATCATAGACTAGCGCTATTGCGCTCGCCGCCTACTCAAGTGGGTTAGATCTTTTGATCCCATCCACCGAGCAAAGCAGCAGAAGCTTCCCACGAAAATGCCCGCGAGCATCATCTCTCCACTAAAATCTTATGGATCTTGGTGCAAATTTGCCCACCGAAGAAGTAGAGGTGTCAATTTGGGTCGGCTTCGGGTCCAACCTGAGATGACCCGGGCGTAAATGGGTTGACCCAAATCCGACCCGTTTAGCTAAATGAGTTACGATATACAACCCGAATCAGACCCGTGCAACCCGACCCACAAATCCAAACCGGGGTTAATGGGATTTCAAAAAATTTAGTTACACGACATCGAATGGATATATTTTTTTGTCTTGTTGTATGTGTCGGATAACCCCATTGATTGGATGTATTTTTTGGGTTAGTTTAATAGTAAATTTAGATGCATATACTGAAATGTATTGCTTTTTTTTCAAAGAAGTTTTATAATTAAAAAAAAAGTTTATTAAAATTTAGACTATTTAGTTACACAACACCGATTATTTGTCTGTTTAAAAAACTCAACGAAGTTCAAATAATTTCTTAGCCATCGTTTAGAACAATTTTACATCATTATTTTTTCTTTGATTTTAAAAATTTTTTACTAACGGGTTAGCTGGGTTGACCCACGGGTTTTCGGGTGAACCCGAACCCGACTTGTTATACAAATGGGTCAAAAAATCGAACCCGACTCGTTTAACAAAGGGGTTGACCAGAACCTGAACTTTTTCGGATCGATTCCGGGTTGTTGGGTTTCAGGTCGTGTCAAATTTTGACACCCCTTGGCGAGAGAAAAAAAAGAAAAAGAAAATTGCTCTTATGCCTTGCTTTTTTTTTCTTTGAATGGGGTATCTATCCGCAACTACTTTAAAGGAAGAGCTTGACTAGGATGAAGCGAGGCTGTAGCAGAGGGAATTTGAATCCGGAATGGGGGGTTCACAACCGTGCTCGCCCACCAACCACCCTAAATCTCGTTACCTCGGTGTGTATGTCATTCAATTTAAATGTAAATCTTTGAATTATCAACTCTTAAGGTTTTCAAAGGGATCCATTCAGATAATTGGATTTACTTGATTTCTCATCGACTATCACCCAATGCATATTAACATTTGTTATTATCAAGACTTGATATTTAAAGCCTTTTTTACTTGCCCCATCTATCCTTGATCCTATAAGGTCATAAGGAGAATGGTCATGTTGACTACATAACATCACCTAATCTTCATTATTAATCATCAACTATCATTTAATGACCACTAATGTTTGATGTTGCCAACGACCAGAGTTTTATTTATACTCTTCTTTATGGTTATCCAGTCTCCTTTCATATAAGTAAAATCAAATCCAAACAATGGATTTGATTGTTACCATTCTTTAACCTCCAAGGTCCCATGTTAGTCGTACATGTGATCTATCATTCATCATAGACGAATGCCTCATGCCTATCAAAGAGATGTATCATGCTTATCTTCTTGATTTTATAATTTCCTCTCTTATAAGGAGGGCAATCAAGAAATCACTTTCAGCTCTAACTGTCAATCAAATAATTATATTAGTCTACCACATTCACTACGACTTTCTCTTCAATAAGAAGAGAACGCTTTATATTCTATTATAATTATAGAAGGTGCTCATATAATTTAAAATCTTATGCTTAATTTTCATGTATTATTAACTAAAATGTAATTTTTTTATTTTTCATTCAACATAACGAGAATATATATTTTTTGCCATATGTATGCATTAGTAAATTTACTACCTCCCTTTTAATATTTTCATTTGCAAGGTGATTGATATAGATTATGCTCTCTTATATTTATTTATTTTTGAATATGTTATGTTATATATTTGAAATGTGTATGCTTTCTAGTACTTGAATTCAAATTTATGAAGAAAATGTGTACATATTTATTTATTTATTTATTTTTGAACTGTTATCAATAATAGATTGTGAATTATGTGATTCAAATTATTTAACTAATGGGCCAAGACTTCTTTAATAATGCATAGTTTTTTAATTAAAAAAGTCTAATTGGACGTTTGCAATTGGTAATATATATATGATTTATATCTTTATAAATATATGGATATAATTATTGATTAAATTAATAGATATGATCTATCTTTTTTAATTAGATAAATAAAAATTTAATTTTTTTAGATAACTTTATTTTAAGACGATGCTTTCTTTTTTAGTATGGGTTTAAAAGTAAAAAAATTGAAAGCAATTACCTTTTTAATTGCTTTTTTTTTTTCCAAAATATAGACACTCAGATGCAACCAGAGATGCCTTCATCACAAAACAGGTCACATAGGGACATAGGGTCTCTCGTCGTTGGGTCAAAAAGCTGCCTGAAGTTTGAAGACAGACAGCAAATTGGCAGGCGAGCCGCGGAAAAAGGAACCACTACGCTCCACTACAATGCACATCCGGACAAAAGACTCACTCTCTTTCTCTCTCTATCTCACCCTCTCTATTTTTTTTTTTTTAATTTCGTCAAAGTGGCAGTTTGGAATTTATAAAATAAAATAAATAGAAAGTTCTTTAAATTTTTAAAGCTTATTGTAAATTAAACTAAATATATAATATTTATGATATCTCAAATACCATCGCCTTCTATAATTGCCGTGAGTCGCTGCTCGGCGCTCGCCATCGCCGGCCGCCGGTTTCTGCCACTGTTACCTCCGATCGGCCATCACCAGCCGCCCGCTGACCCAGCAGCCATGCCCTGAACAAAAAAATTTAAAATCTAATTTCAGGATTATTTGAATTTTACTTTTAATAAAGTTATAATCTAAACGTGAAGGTGTACAAATGTTCAAAATATATCAATTTTTTAAGAGGGGCCATTCTTGATTGAGTGTTTGAGATTTGATAACTATAATTAAAATGATACAACATAAACTAGATGAATAGCTCTTTATTCAACCATTGATAACTATAAAAAAATGCCACATGCGCTTACTTTTTGTTTAAAGCTGAGTGCTTTTTGTTTAAAGCTAAGGAATTTTTATAATAATTGCATGTGGCATTTTTTTATTGGGTACCTGATGTATCTCTACATCAGGTTACCTGACCCAATAAAATTTCCATTGAGAGGGAGCTTAAGTGGAGAGAGTTCTCGGGTTTAAGAAATCCAAAAGTTCTTTCAAACAATTACTACCAATCGTTGTCATTTTGTTCGTTGTTGACCAACAACCACAACAACGATATGATATTCACCGTTGAACCCCTGAACTCACGTTGGATTCCGCTCTTAAGCGGTGCAACTCTTTTAAGCTGGGAGAAAATAAGTGTGTGGCCTAGCACCTGTGGGGCTTGTTCTGACTAGGTCCATCTAGTGATTAGTTACTCCGCCAAGTGTCTACTCTTCAGGTGTGACAACTAGTAGCTACCTCTATTCCAAAAAAAAATAAAATCACTATTGCCTGACTAATATTGTTTTTCGTCAAATGACATTGAAGCTTGCAAAATCACTAGAATGTAGTTGGTTATAACTAGGGCTGCAAGCGAACCAAACGTTCGACGAGCTACTCGTTGCTCGGTTCGATTAAAACTCGTTTGTGATCGAAACAAACAAACTTGAACAATATTTTAAATACTCGATTCTTAAATAAACAAACTTGAACACTAATGCGTTCGGCTCATTTATGTTCACGAACAACATCATTTGAAGTTCGTGAACAAGCTCGTCATTAAACTCGATAAGAAGCTCGATTCGTGTTCGATTTTGAAATCGTGAATAAGTTCAATAAAAATAGTTAATATTTGACTATAGAATTAATAAATATAAATAATCATTGCCTTTTTTGCATAGACAATTGCTTTTATTATAAATGTGTTTGTTCATAGATATGTTCAAGAACGTGTTTGTTTGATTGTTAAAAAAAATTCGTTAAATATGTTCGCGAACAAGCTCGATAAGCACTAAACGAACGAACATGAACTGAACATGAACCGAACATGAACACTCATTAATTTAAATGAACCAAACATGAACACAAATAATAAAGCTCGAACAAACATGAACCAAACTTGAACAAGCTGAAATTAAATGAACAAAAACATGAACACTCACATACTCGGCTCGGCTCGGTTCGTTTGCAGCCCTAATTATAACCATTACATTGATGATCTACGTTGTTTTTCCATTATGAATAATACTCTCATTAATTAATTTATGGTATATAATTTAATATTTTTAATCTCGTGTTTTAAAATTAGGGGGAGGATGCCATTTTGTAATTTTAAGAAATTGGTTCAATTTTAGATTAGGTTTTCTTACAAAATAGCACATCAATATATAAATGCTATAAAGTAAGTTGATGTAATAGTTAAAAAAAATTCAATAAAATTATAATATTGTTTTCCTCCTAAAAAATCCCCTCTCTCTCTCTCTCTCTCCCATTCTTCCCTTTCTCTCTCCCCCTCTCTCTTAATCAAGAAGCTCAAGCTTCCTCTCAAAATCCAACACTAAAAATTATTCAAAACTATTGGGAGCCCTCTTTAGTTCTATTTGCATGAAACTTTGTGTCATTAAGACAAATAATACAATTCTATCATCATCTATTTTATGGCATGTAAGAAAATACTAAAACTCAAAAATACCGACAAAATATATTGAAATGAACTAATGGAATAAATTTCAACATGTTGGCTATCTTCTTAAATAAATAAAAACAGTTAATTGTTAAACCATCATCCAAGCTATTACACACATATTACTACAAACTATCTATATTTTATATTTAACACCCTAAAAACTATTTTTGCATACTTATAACTCAAACCTTAATGCTACATCTATAATATCACTTCACTTCACTTCACTTCACAACCCTTAAATTACAGTGTTCTAGCCTTTGCAAATAATTTTGTGCCCCCTCTCCTTCGACTAGCTCCATCAAATTCCTCAGAGTGCTCACTTTACCGAATTTTTATTCCGTCAGGTTACCTGATGTAGCTCTACGTTAGGTAGCCTATAATATGTCGTCACGTGCTCTTACTCTTTACCGCGCGGCCCGACGACCCCACTCAGACCGGAATCCGGGATTATTATGTTCGCGTATTGCTCGGTATTGCTCGATATTGCTAGGTATTACTCGGTATTAATTGCTTGGAAATAACGAGTAATACAGCTCTGTGAAGACCAACACCGAGTTCTTTAACTCGGTATTGCTCGCTAAAAACACCCTTAAAAGAAAAAATCCCTGATTTTTTTTTTTGAAAATTTTAGATCAAATAAGATAAACTCACATTTTTAATTCAAAATTTTTTAATTGATAGTAAAAATTCATAACCAACAAAAGAAGATCAAACTGCACAATAACAAAGGTCTAACTAATTAGAACCGTGAACCGAGACTTCAAACTTCAAAGTCCTATCTACATCTTCGCCCACTCTGTCTCATTTCCTAAAACCTTTTTCTTTCGGATTGGAAATAATAAATCATAAAAATAATAACCTAAATTTAAAAAGTATACTTTCCCCCATCATTGCCACTTTCCCATTTGTTTTTCCAGTTTTCCTGTCGGCCCTTTATTTTATTTTTCTGAGACTCGGTTTGTGAGAACATCTCCTGAATCTTCTCCTCATCAGTCATCACCACCACAGCACAGAAGAAAGGATGCGACTACTCATTGTTGCCGCTTTCGTCCTCCTGCTACGCGCCGAACCCGCCTCGGCGAAGCAAACCTCCTACTTTAACGGTGCACCGTCAACCGTCCCGGCTTTCCCTATCGCCGGCGGCAATCACAACACCTCGGCCGCCTGCGAGCTCGACCTCTCAGCTGAAATGTTCGGCGGCGTTGAAGAAGCCTGCGGCCGCGGCGTCAAGATAGACCGCAGCCGCTGCTGCCCTGTCCTTGCAGCCTGGCTCTTCGCTGCCCACGCCCGCTCCGCCCTCCGTTTCCATCCCTCGGCTTCGCCCGGGCCAGTCGGCCAAGACCCTTCACCAATGATGCCGGAAACTGACTCGAAGCGCTGCGCCGATGCGCTCCAGACCGCTCTCCATGCCCGCAATATCAGCCTTCCCCGCCCCAACACTACCTGCGACGCCGCCCTTTGCTTCTGCGGCATCCATCTTCATGAAATCAGCTCGTTGTCTTGCTCCGCGGCTTTTAACCTCTCGACTTCGGGAGAGAGCGGAGGCGATGTTAGTCCCATCGGCGACGTCCGAGATTTGGAGCGCGACTGCCGCAATGCCTCTTACGCCGGCTGCACTCGCTGCCTCAATTCCCTCCAGAAGGTTTAATTTTGCGTACTTTAAAAAAAAGAACTTTCCATTCTATATTTTCTGCATTAATGGCATGGCTAACGGATTTGTAAGGCGGGGGGAGTAATAAATTCGTTGCTCATTCGTTCTTTTTTTTACATTGGTTGATAGTTAAAGGGCGGCGGCGGCTTTGGCGGCGGCGGGGAAAGGGCGGCGACGATGATGGACCGGGATTGCCGCCTGATGGGGCTTACTTGGCTGCTGGGGCGGAATAAGACGGCCTATATCCCGACGGTTTCAGCCGTATTAAGGGCGATTCTCTACAGCGCACACCCACCGACACCTCCGTACGGATGTAGCGCGGATCAAGAGAACATGCCGCTCGCCGTCGACTCCAACCAGGTCCAGCGCGCGGCCGCCGGCTCTTTTTCTTCTGTTTCCCGTTCTGCCCCTTGGGTTTTCCTTTATTCCATGTTGGCTCTCGGCGCCACTGTTCAAGTTGCTCTGTAAGGGACGCGTCTCTCTTAGTCATTTCGCTTTACTGATGATGTACATGAGTCATGGATACCGTTCTCGCTGCATTTTTTGGTTTTTGACGGTGGATCCATTCCTAATATGAGCATTTTAGAAACATTATGATGATTAGTCTGATGGCATCTCCAACATGAAAATCTATTTGTCACATTTAAAATTAATAACGGTCATGTTAAATAGTAATTCTAACTCCAATCAAACTTAATTTTTAAAGATTAATTATTATGTGCGGACGCTAAACACAATTCAGAGATCAACCATAATGCACCACATCACCACTTCGCTCGGTACCGCATCACTATAATGCGGCTCGATTACGTTGACGTGACGCATAGTAATTGGTCTCCGGACGGAGTCTCCGCGCATTATAATTTCTCATTTTAACACCAAAAAATAATATTATGTGTATATTATTTCTCATATTTATTTTTATATTTATTTCTAATAAAAAAATAGGTTGTGAATAGTGACACTATTGATATCAAAGATAAAATACAAAAATGTATTTTCATTTTTAGTGGGAAGGCTAGGAGAGATTATTACGTGCGGAGTCCGGACATCCGGATTGTGATGTACACTATGTATAAACATTGTGTACAATGTTGTACACACTATTTGTACACAACGTGTACATCACAATCTGGACGGTTCGGACATAATAATTTCTCCAAGGCTCGGAAGCATAAGAGCTAACTTTAATATTGCTTCAGCTAATTTTTATACTCTATAAAGATATTTCAAGTTTTTTTTGGAAACCACTCGTGGTAAATGTCTGATGCGGGTTTTTCTAAATTTCAGAGGGGGGGTACATGCACCCCTAGGGCTCCCCTCTCTCGTCCCCTGTTCATTTGGGTTTGAATGGACGCTCGTTGGAGCTGCAAAAGATAAATGACATTCGGTTGGAGATGCCCTTATCGTAATAATGTCAATCCCAACCATTAGGGTTTAATGATTGCCGGAACTTTGTTGATTACATGTTAAGAGTGCTATAATGACAAAAATCATAGGTCCTATTTGCACGTTGTAAGGATCAGATTGTTTCGATGCAGAAATGAAAAAAATAAAATTATATAATTAAAGGGAAAAGCAAGTAGTGAGTGGACTTCAAAGTTATAAAGCAAGATTAAATTATGGGAGCTTAAAAAGGTAATTCTGACTGCTTTTTCATGTAATGATAAAAAGATCATTTAATTAGAATTTATTTGCCTGAGCTAATTAGAATTTATGAGATTAGATAGCCATCTAAGAATTAGCAAATATTTATTATACAACTAATTATTAGATTTAGGATATATTTGGAAGAATACCTTTGCTTTCTCATTGAGTTCTTTTTTATCGTAATAATATTTTTATTTGATTATTATTTTCTTATTATTTTTAAATTTTTTTTTATAATGGGAATTTATTTTTTACAAACAGAATTATTAATATGTGTTAACTAATTTATGAAAGCAATTGTTTGATTTTTTTTAATAGAATATATTTATAAATCCTTTATAGCTTTTAAAAATTTATTCTCTTCCATTGCTTCTAAATTATTTTTAGAAAATAGGCCTTTAATTCAACTTGTTGAAGTTATTTATATGGGACCTTAGCCTCCACTTATAGTGTTCATGAGTAGTGTTAAATTTGTTATTTTTCAAAAAAAATTACAACCTAAATGTATTTTAATATTATTAATTAGTATTATTTCATTTATTCTTTCTCATTAATATCAACTTGGCTAACAGCCCATCCCACATTTTTTTAGCTTTGGAAAGAACAAATTAAGATTTTGTATTGAGATAGCTTTAATACTATTTTTTAAAATAAATTTTTACACAAAAAAATGTGAAGTAAAAATGTTATACTAAAAAATTATTTTAAAAAGCAATAAGAAAGTTATCCCAAATGAAATGTTTGGAATGACTTTCTTACTATTTTTTAAAGCATTTTTTCAGTAAAAAAAAAGTTAAATTAAAATTTTTTGTACTAGAAACTTACTTTATAAAACAATTAAAAATTTATTTCAAATGAAGCTTAAATTTTACTTAAAAATTAAATATTAAATTAATATATCAATTTGACAAGTTAAAATTTTTTTTAGATTAATTATTCAATTAATCAAACTTTCGAAGGAAGCAAGAAAGTTAAAAAAAAAGCAGTTGGTAAAATAGGAGAATTCGGAATGATAAACTCAATGCCAATTTTATTTAATTTCTTCAGCTATGATATACAGATATTTATACTATTAAAATATATAATATCTTAAAATAGTTTTTTTTTGGGACGTTGAGGCGCCTCGAATACGAACAATTATTAGGTCAGGTGACCTGACGTAGCTCTACGTTTGGACGTCAATAACATGTCGCCACGTGGTTTTACACAATACCAAGCGGCTCGACAACCTGACCTGAGATTGCTATGTTCACGTATTGCTCGGTATTGCTCGGTATTGTTAGATATTGCTTGACAATAATGAAAAATATTGCTCTGTGAAGACCAACTCGGTATTACTCGGTATTGCTCGGTATTTCTCGGTATTTCTCGGTATTGATATTCACATAATGGTATTTCTCATTATTGTCGAGCAAAATTGACCAATACCGCGCAAATACCGAGCAATACCTAGCAACACGCGAACATAGCAATCCCGTCTCCGTTCTGGGTCGGGGTTGTTGGGCCGCGCGGTAAATAGTGAGAACACGTGGCACTATTTTAGTGGCGTCCGAACGTAGAGCTACGTCAAGTGACCGGACCAATTAAAAGTTCCTCGAATACGGGCTCGTTGGAGGAAAAATTTCGCGTCTACCACTGAGCTGCACGCGCCCATCTTAAAATAGTTATAAATTATATATATATATATATATATATATATATATATATATATATATATATATATATATATATAATCTGATGTAATATAAGCAATTCTGTATGGCAAAATCGTACAAAGTGCAAATCTAGTAGAATTTTTTAAGTGAGCGCATAATTGCTTTGTACGAGACTACGAGTATAGTTTGCCGGCGAGGAATGCGCCCTTCAATTTGTTTTTTTTTTTTTGATATTTAAGATTTTAAGTTTAAGATAAATTCTTACAAATATTACATACAGATAAATTTAGAATTTATCATCTCTTAATTAATAGCTAAAATTTTCAATCAACACATCAAATAGATCAAAATGAGCTATGTGCCCCTCACAATTTAATAAATGAGAAGTTACAAATTATTCCATAGCATACTAATGGATTCAGTACATAATATTTTATAGTAAATCAGTCATAAATTTATATATGTTTTTAATTCATTTAAGATTTATCATTTTTCATTGAGTGGCCATTCGATTGTCTTAAAAAAAGAATGTAAGTAAATGGAATAAAATGTTCAACATTTCCAATCAGTTAGAACATTAATGAACTTCAAGTCAAAATTTATTATTGTTCATACATTTTGGATTAGATATGATTTTCTTTCTCTAAATACGGATTCAATCTCCTTAGGTTCTCTAATTTTGATGTTTGTTTCACATATAACACCAACATAATGATGCTTCCATATAAAAAGAGAGTACTTTGATATATGAGAATATATTATATTTGAAAAAAAGGGCACAAAACCTATTATTTGATTGAATCTTATATGTTATTTGGAGTAGTGGAGAGTTAATTAATTCAAGTTAAATATTTTTAAGAAAGATTCTTTCCTCATCATATCATGTCAAGACAATCATAATCATATCCTAGAGAGATACAGGCTTCAAAAAGTAGCTACAAAACGTCGCTACAAAAAAAAAAATTTAATAATACTTCCGAGTTTTAATCACATATTTTTGCTTTATTTGAAGTACAAAAATGTAAATCATTTTAAAAAAAGTAGAATTTATGACAAACACTAATACATCACAAGTTCACAATTGTATACCTAATACTAGACTCTAGTTATTCCAATCAACAAACGGAGAGATTATTCTGTGCATACACCAGACAGAAAAAAAATGTTTGATTTTGTCTCTGTGAACACTAAAAATGCAGCATGAACAATAAAAGAATAAAAGTGCAGTGAGCTGTGCTTTTATTATTCACAGAGACAAGTTCTTCCCGTCCGATATCCGCACAGAATAATTCATCCAATAGAGGACCTATAACATGGCACTAACTCACACTTCTCTCACACAATAATCTGTATTTATTCACTATATCAGCCTATAATTTTATGCAATAAACGTATTACAATATCTATACAAAACAATCATAATAAAAAGAATCACATTAATATGTTCTATATTATTATTAAATTTGAATCTATTCATATAAAAAAATACAAAACCAAACAAAATTACAGATTGTGTCAAAGAGTTCTTTTATGAGAAGAAGTAATCGATAGGCTGCTGCACCCCTGTGTTTACCAGCAATGTCTTGAGCGTGTGCATTATGTCGTAATCTGGATCAAGCTTGCGTTGCCAACCCTGAGTTTTGCAAGAACAAAATTAATAAAAATCAATATTACATTCTGCATACGATGAAAAGGTGCTTTATGCCATGTTGCAACTATTGAAGAGCTATTTTTGAATTATGAGCTTTAAAAACTCTAAAAATCTAATCATTGGATAGGAAGGAACGTACACTCTTGATAATAATTTTGAAGTTATGTGAAATGCTAGTTGTCATAATGATGCGGACATCGGCACGAAGATTTGGCGCATCTATCACAGGAGGCGTCGTAAATCGACGACTATAATTTAAATTGTCATTTAAGAGTTATTTTATGAATTTTAGCTTTTATTTTATGTTATTTCTTGTTTTACCTCTAGGTTAGTTTATTTGAGTGTTGTGGCCCAAGGGACAATTTTGTAATTTCGATTTTTCTCATATTGGGGCCTATAAATAAGGGCCTTAAGCTATTGTAAGAGAGGGATTGATTGATATGAAAAATTGTTTTCCACACTTGTGTTCTTCTTGTGAGAGAGCGTTAGTGAGATTCCTATGAGAGGAATCGAGACATTTCAACAGCCGCAGGATGGGTCCGGGCTCGTGAATTCAAGTCCCTTGGAGAAGGGCAAACGAATCACCCGTCAGTTTTCGGAAGAGTCCAAGGCTCGCGGTTCTTTTTTTTTTCTTTCTTTCTTTCGTTTTTATCTTTTCTTTAATTGTTTTTTCCATCGTCTTCATCTGCCGCCGGATCTCCCCCCATCCACCCGTGAATCTCTCCTTCCCCTTTACCCTCCCCCTTTCCTAAATTTGGGTTGGCAAAATCAAGAGGGAAAATCCATGACAATTGTGGATTTCAGATTTCAAATTTTGAAATCTTTCCTAATATAAGAGTCTATTTTAGGAAAGTTTCTTAATTAACTTTATTTGAATTTGAAATTCAAATTGAATTTAATTGAGCAATTACCCAATATTCCTAGCCTATTAAATCTCCCCAAATCCCCTCCCTAATTTCCCTCTCTGGATCCTATTGCTGCCGGCCCTATCTCCTGGGCTTGGATTAGGAAATTCTTCCTAATTCCTACTGTCTTTGTTTAGAAATAACTCCATCTCCTGTTAGCTGAAACGTCTAAAGCCAACCCCTTTAATTGGTTTCCAAAATCTGAGAATAAGCATTTGGAAATATTTTCCATTGCTGTAACCTCTTAATTTCTTTCCTAACATCTGTTTGAAATTTGGAAATACCGCTCCTCCCTCTTTCTTCCCCACGTTTCTCAGCCAGTAATTAATTCAGCCGTTGCTAAACCTGACCCTCCTCTTTCCTAAAACTACACCCAGGAACATTCAACCGTTGCCCATGCAAACCCAGCCATCGTGAGCCTCATAACTGCTGTTTGGAAGATCAAGCTGTTGTCCAGCAGTTTCGGCTGGAGTTTTTTTTTTGCTGTAGCAACATCAAAGAAGCCACTCGCCTCTTTCTCTCACAGCTCCTCTCCTTCCCCAAGTCACTATTGACTTTGAAGCCCACACCGCAGCCCCTCTTAATGCCTTTTCCTCTGCTTATTAACCGCTGAAACTCCTCTCAGATCTTGTGAGAAAAATCTGAAAATTTTCAGATTTCCTGAAAAGAAAAATCTAAAACTTTTCAGATTTCCTGAAAAGAAATTGTGTCATATTGTGGACGATTTGCTCTTCGAGACCCTTACGATGCAAAGCATCCCCCATTCGTTCTACATAAGTTAACTGCTGCTGCCCTGTAAATTCCAGCAAAGCTCCTACCCGTTCTACATCACATAAGTTATATCAATTTTCATATCAATTTTCAGGAAGAAAGCATGAAGATCATTGCCCAAACCCAACTTAAGTTTCAAGATAATTTATTATGGCCGTGTATTTTGTTGAAGGGCCTACAAATTCATTTTTTGAAAGCTGGATTTTGACATGATAACTATGAATTTTGAACTTCATCGTAATATTCATTGCGGATAAAATGAACATACTGGTCCCTTTACTTTTTATGAATGATCAAATGGTCTCCAATTATATTAAAGGATTATTTTGACTCTCAACTCCTTAAAAAATAACAAAAATAATCTCACCATGAGACTATTTTGATTTCCTTTTAAAGACTTGAGGGATCAAAATAATCATTTGATATAGTTGATGCTCATTTTGATCATTCACAAAGAGTCAAGAGACTATTTTGATTATTTTCTCATTCATTGCGACATAATGAGTACAAGCTCTATGGGGTGCCTCTGAAATAAAGGTCGACAAAGCATTGACTCCCTCAACTTTAAAATTGAAAACACATCTATGACTCATTATTTTTTGAGTCAACTAGTGCAAATGTCACTAGATAAATTTGAGTTTTGATATATTGCATCATTGTTACAAGCAAAGTACCTCAGGAGTGTGTATTTAGAAATATCTCATCCACACTTAACACTGAGCAACATACACTTTTAAAAACTTGAAAACAAACACCTAAACATAAATATACATACTTAAAATGTCCTTCATTATTTAAGATAAAAAATTATCCTTTAACATGTCCTACATAGAGCATGACTAGATAAGATGTTAATTTATAAAAGAATATTTCAAAGGACCCTCTTATATAAGTGATAACCTACTCACAATATAGCCTAGCCTTCTCATCGGACAAGTTAATAATACAATCCATGTTATGATTGTCTTTAGCTTCATTTTAAGATAAGATGCAACAAACTTATTTTTCATAAAATGTCCAATAAGCCATACTTCTTTACCTGATTTTCTTCACCTTAAATTATAAGTTTTTTTTTGGATATATAATATTCATATCAACTTCTCTTTACTCTCAAAGAGCTGTCCAACTTGCAATTGAGTATAGGACAAGCTCAAGCTTAATGACATTATATTAGCAACAATTAAATTGGAGGTACTTTCAGGCACAAACTCTTCTAAGATGGGTGTTATTCATGTATTATACATGACTTGTATTGTTGGTTTATCCCCAAAATACATGAAGAATAAAAACACCTCATAAATTTTTTGGTTTTAGATTGGTCATAAATTAGTATTGTAATCTCCAATAGATGCTTTAGTATAAGAGTATCCATAAAACCACTATCATCTACAACCTCTATGTCCACAATACCACTAGTGATGCATGTTCTATGTCCATTATCACCTAATTCAATGTATCATTTCTACATCATCAAATACACTACCGAAAGATATATATATATACACACACCACCGAAAGATGGTGAATTACTAATCCTGCAGCATCGACATTTTAGCACTAAAAATTGCAAGTGAAATCTTCTTATGAGCGAAAAACACAGAGAAGAGATTGATAACGAACGGATAATAACATCTCATTCAAGAAAAAGGGAAAATCATAATCTACAAGCAGTTCAGTTGGACGAATAGAAATTCTTGATTGTACTCTACCAATGTCAGTATATCACCTATAGTTATAGACTAAATTAGTTCTTATCAGCCTTTGTCACTTTGTATGTAAGATATATGAGATCTTCAAAAGAAATACTTCTTTATATGATCAATCGTTTGCCCTACTTTTTGGTAAATGTCCAACTAACATACCTATTTTCTTTTCCACCCTCAATATAGTACAAAATTTTTGAAATTTGATTTATCATTAGAAAATAATTAGTCGACATTTAATTTTATCATCATTCAAACAAGGTTTGATCATGAATCGAATCACATTCAAGCATGATTCGAATATGTTTGAATATTGATCAAACTATGTTAGAAAAATATTGAAGCATTGTTTGATATATAATTGAACTAGGCTTGACGATATAATCTTACTATATTTTGACAATATTGCCAAAATACTTGCACAAAATATGTTCATCCTTGATTGAACATGGTTTGATCATGATTTGAGTAACAATCAAACATTATAGTCTTTGATACTCTCCAATAACATCCAATCATGGTTTGAACTAGGTGCGAATATAATTTGCACATATTTCTATCAAAACACACTATTTAATATTCTATCTAGCTCTGCGTTAGATCTTCTTCAAAATGATATATTCTACAATATATGATGGAAATTAAAAAAAAAAGTAACAATGTGTGTTAAACTCACCCATGAACATTGAAATATCCAATTTCACAAACACATTCTCTCCCAAGCAAAGAAACCCCAAACAAAGGTATGATGATCACAATGATGTAAGCTGAAGTTAAAATCATGACACCATTTATTCGATACACTGGGATATTTTGATTTGAAATGAACATTTGGGTATATTTCTATAAGAAAATAAATAACGTGCATATTTCTTCAATTTTCATTGTTATGAGACATAAAATCAAATTTTCATATAAAAATATGCAAAGAGAATAGATGATGAGCACTTAGTGCCTATAATCTTAGAAGGATTTAATGCAGCTAGGCACTCATACAGTTGCTTGTAAATGGAAATATATTTAAATATATAAATTTTATGTCATTTTATATGTAAACATGAACTCATTACATCTTATGCAGGTTTAAATAAGAACTTTAAAGTCAATTTTGATTTCAAAATATACAATCAGAGGATGAATATAACAAATCTCACTATTTCTTAATTCATGTTTTAAAATTAAGCAATCAAATGGACCCTTGATTGATCTCTGGGGCTCATTTGGTTGCTTGAAAATAGAAAACTTGCTTTTCAAAAATAATGATTTCATTTTGAATGTAGTAACAATGCGTGTGAAAATAGAATAATCACATTTGATTTTACAAGTATTAGCATAGTCTAAAATCAATATTGAATGTAGGAAACTACTTTTCCACACTGTAAGTCAAAACTTCTGAAAATTAAAGCATTGCGTGATGATTGATAAGCATATCTACACAACAGATAATATATGCATATGATATGAAAGTAACTATAAATTACCTCGAGGACCAATATGGTCACCAACACAGTGCAAACACTACCATCAACATTCACTCTATAGCGACGAACTTGTTCAAGTAAATGGTGCATGCATTCAACAGGATGTAAAATGTCACCCTCAGGAGTGCCCCAGTAGGTAAATGCCCTCTCCAACTCCTGTTCACAGAAATTCCAATGATAAAATTTAAGAAATTTCAATGGAGAACCAATAGAGCATTATGTAGGATTTAAAAAGAGCACACAAACTAAAGTTGATCATTTGAACTCAAACTCCTGGAATCATAACATCCCTACACATAAATGACTAAAAGTTACCAATATGGAACACTTACTCGGCAAAACATTAATAATACTGCCAGACAAATAAGTGTGGCGGAGATAAAAATGTTCAGATGAATTGATGTAGAACTACATGCATAGGCAAATGTATTAACTTTGAAATTACACGCTTTTTGACGGATAAGTAGAAGTTATTCAACTTCCCACGGATTAAACAATAGATTGAAAATAATAAAGCAATGATTAGGCGTAGGCAATTGATTACAAGATAAAATTTGGAGCACAAAACAATCAAAGTAAATCCGACGTTGCTTAACGTGGGGTTCTCAAAAGAAATCCCTTGATTAACAATAAGACTAGTCACTATTAAGATCCCTCACACATACTCATCATAACGGCTAAGCGGAAAAAAGCTTTCATGACTTTTAATGATGCCACGATCGAGGAGAGATTTAGAAGGAGAAAGGATCGGAGGAGAGTTCAGCTTCGTCAAGTTTCTAATCTTGATGTAGAACTCTGTCAAACTTATGAACTTTTGCTCCGATGTTCTTCAAAATCGGGGTGATATTCATATGTGGTTTTCTTGGTGCAAACACTCATTGTCACTTTCAAAAAAAAAAAAAACACTCCTTGTCGTCGTTGAAGGGTTGCAATGCTCGAGGAGCTTGAATGCCTTTGTTCAAGGGAGGAGGATCTACTTCTTCCTCCTTAGGTGAAATATCAAGCACATTAGAAGAAGTATATAGAGAAGGTGGTGGGGCTAAGTGGCCAGCCTTAGAGGAGGAGAGGGGAAATTAATTCTAGGTTTTATGTGTTGATTAAGGAAGGGAATCAAATTCAAAGAAATTTAATTCCATCTTTAATTGGTGGAGATAATTGGGAAATTTGAATTTGAATTTCCCACAAATAAAGGAGGGGAGGGGGGAGGCCTAATTAGATGGGGAATTGATGGATTGATTGGGGAGCTTTAATGGACCTAATAATTAGATGAGAGAGAGAGGAGGGGGCGGCAAAGAGGGGAAGGGAAAGGGCCCAAATGCTTTAATGAAGATTTGAGGGAATCAAGGGGCTTACATGGGTTGCCAATCTAAGCCAATTTAAATTAAGAAAGAGACTTTAATGCAATTATCTCTCTAATTTAAATTCAAATTTAAATGGCCTTGATTGGAGGAACTTTCCTAAAATAACTCATCCTATTTAAAGAAAGAATTTCAAATTCAAATAAATTCAAATTTGAATTAATTGACCTTCCAAATTTACAATGAGATAATTTAAGAAAGTTGTAAATGCTCGGATGAATTTGGATCCAAGGAGAGGGTTGATGGGGCCGTCGGCTTAGGGAAGAGAGGTGGGGCCGGCAGTTGGATGGGATCAGCCTAGGGCTTGGGATGGAGTTCGGCCAAGGGAGGAAGGGGGGAAGGTGGGGGTCAGCCTAGGGTTTGGGTGAGGAATTTCGGCCAAGGAAAAAGATAGGAGGATGGGCGGCGACTAGGAGAAAGAGGGAGAAGAAGTTGGTGGAGGAGATGAATCACGAGCCCAGATGCTTCTTGCGACTGATGGGTAGTACGTTGCCCTCACCTAGGGACTTCAACTCTCATAAGAACTCTCAAGCTCTCAAACACAAAGTGTAGAATTTTTTTTCCATAATACTCATTAACCCTTAAAAAGAAGAGGGGGCTATAAATAGCAAAAATACAATGACAAATCAAATGACAAAAGTGCCCCCTGGGGTCACATAAGCCAACTCCCTTAAGTGAGGGTAAAAACAGAAAAGATAATAACTCAAAAATAAAGTGGTCCAATCATAGCCGTAGATCTTTGGCTCCTTTGATAAACTTTCCATGGTCGGATGTCCTTATCATGAATAGCCATAAGTAGGGAGGATAAAGGATGAAATGATTGCATTTAGGGCTCATTTGATTGCTTATAGATAGAAAATATATTTAAAAAAAGAAGATTTTATTTTTACTTATTTTATATGAAAATGAAATTATTATATTTACCAGAATGTGAAGGCTTTCTAGAGTTTTAAATTAGTAATAATGATTTCCAAGCTTATCTTACTAAAATGATGAAAACTAATAAATGTTATGTGTGGAATCTGATTGTGCTGATTAATCAAGTTGTTCAGTTGCCTCGGATCTCAAGTTTGTCGTACTTACTGGGGATGCGGGGGGTTTACCCCTTGCTTGGATTCGGAAACTTTGCAACTAGGGAAAAAATTTTCTTCGTACAACGCCCCGGCACAGCGTACCCGAGAGCCCGACGCCGAGTGACAGAGAGCGGAGCACGGCAACGGACTAGATACGACGCCCCAGCAGATCAAGATTGAGGTAGCTGAGCATCACAACGCCCCAAATTGGTGTCGCAGTGCTACGAGACAGACTAGACGGTTTTCTTTCTCGTTTTTATGAAGGTTTCCATCCCTTGGGATTATTTACTTGACTTTCTCTTGTACTTTGAGTGTGTTAGACATTGAGAATGGTATAGGTGAGAAGATAAGGAGAGAGAGAAGAGAGATATGTATTTTTTCTCCCAATTTTCATAGTGGATTTCTTGATGTGATGTGGCTCCATAGTTTTTTTTCCCTATTTTGGGTTTTTCCATGTTAAATATTGGTGTCCTTTATTTTTTCGCTACCTTTACTTTCTTGTTTGTTTCGTTATTGTGGTGTTTACTCCTCTTCATCCCCAACAATAAATTCAACATTTTCTATGAAAGTGGATTTAAAAAATAATAACTCATTTTCATTCACTTCTACTAAAAAACATTCAATTTGAATACTCATTTCTAATCATTGCAAACAGTTGTTGTCACACTCTAGAATCTTACACTTTTACGCTTTTCTAAAAACATGTAAAACCACGTAATGAACACATAGCCTAACAAATAACTAAAATCTTACAATATATATCAATACAAGATAAAAGAGAATAACATGCTATAAATCATATAAATAAATATATTCATCAATGTCTATATTTATTATCTGTATCAATTTATTCTTTTATTTTTTTTATAGCATGTATAAATTTGTACATAATTTTAATTTATTCTTTTATGGTTCATCACATTTCAATCCATTATATTATCAGTCACAATATCATTAACAATCAACAGTAATAATGCCAGTAATAATATTAGTATAATGATCAATAACGTTGTTGCCACACTTTAGAATCTTTCACTTTACTCTTATGCTTTTTTGAAAATATGTAAAACCACGTAATGAGCACATAGTACAACAAGTAACTAAAATCTTACAATTGAAATCAATACAAGATAAAAGAGAACAACATGTTATAAATCATATAAAGAAATATATTCATCAATGTCAATATTTATCATCTGTATCAATTTATCCTTCTATAGTTCATCACATCTCAATCCATTATATTATCAGTCACAATATCATTAACAATTAACGGTACTAATGCCAATAATAATATTAGTATCATGATCAATAATGTTAAATAGTGTTAATGACAACAAATAATATTAGTGTCAGTCACAATATTAATATAGTGTTTATAGCAGTATTGATATCAGCATTCAAATATTCAATGAGTGTATCTTAAAGGTATCTTGCTCTTGCACTTATGAATCACAATCAATCTCCCATTATAACTATCAATCAATGTACTCCTTATAACTCCCTTGAATTATAAGGTCACTAAAGTCAATTAAAATAGAGAAAATTAAAAAAAAACCGAAATAGCTGGGATAAAGGTTATGAATGGCGATGATAATGATAAGGAATCATGTGCATCATCCCACTTTAAAAAAATTTTGAATGTGTAGGACTTGAAAAGGATTGTGAGAATATCGGTATAACACCCAAAAAAATTGCAAGAAAGGCAGTATCACATGCAAATATAATCTTCTTCTATATCAATAATGTAGTGAACTAACGAATAAAGCATGCTTGCATAAGAAAACCTCTAGCAAATGCCTAGTGAGAACATCCATGACTAAAGCAAAAAGATATGGGCTTAAGGCTGATTCTTGATGTAATCCAACAGAAATAGGAAAACACTTGGTCAAACCACCTTGTATTTGAACACAAGTAATAGCTCTTGCATGCATATCCTTACTGACTTGAATATAAGTATTATAAACCCCTTTCTTTTCTAGAACTCTTCATAGCACTTCTCTTGGAACTTTATCATATGCTTTCTCTAAATTTGCACAATAAAGATCCTCCTTATTATCTCCATACTTCTCCATCAAATCTCTCAATAAATGTATAGCTTCCATAGTAGACCTACCCGGCATAAATTCAAATTGATTTCGAGAAAGATTAGTATTACATTGCAACCTCTCTCCCTATTTTTAAAGTATGACACATTAACTTAATTCCTCTTAATTTGCACAATCTTGTGCATCAAATTTATTCTTAAAATAGTTATCAACCACACTCATTCTCCACTCATCTGGCATCTTTTTAGTCTTCAAATAATATTAAAAAGTTTAGTAAGCCAATAAATTCTTTCATCTTCTAAGCAATTCCACACCTCTATTGGAATATCATCAAGTCCAACAACTTCTCTACACTTTATTTTCTTTAAAGCTTCTCTAACTTCGGTTTTACTAATACGCAAATAAAAACAAAAATCTTTATTTTCATTTAGGATGCTAAGGTCACTAAGTCTTAGAATATTTACAAAAGTAGTACAAATCTATAACCTCGCTAGCACTGTAAATCCTCTTCCATAATACCTGACCCTAAAATAAGGTGATTTTATAGTTTACAATATCTCACTGTCTTGCTTATAGACAAAAGATTGCATAAGAGATTTGGAACATATAAAATAGAATTAGAAAAAAAAAACTTAAGAGTTAATTCTAATGGTCCCTGTCGTCGCAATAGAGTATAGAGATCCATAAACAATTTTGACTTCAAAGTTTCCAGGTGAAGTGATAGAAGAAGAAAAAAGACGAGCATATCCTATGATAAGATCTAATGCTCGTGAGTCAATAATCTAGGATTTTTGTCCTCCTTAAATATAGGTAATAGCTAGAGGAAAAATACCTTTCGGACCTAAAAGAGAGATCTGATAGGAGCGAGTTTTTTATATAAAAGAACCTGTAGCTCTTTGCTAAAGAAATGTCACCAAAGTTTTCAATGTTTTTCATCTTAAGTCCCTCACTTCTAGTTGGATAAGTGATGTTGTCTTTGTGTTGATTTTTAAGACTAATCTAAGTTGTTGGCTTGCCGTCAGAATTTTAAACAATTTATCATGGGTGATTGATCACATCACAGTATCACACCAAAAATTCCTCTCTATCAACGCCTTGAATAATGTCAGGGTTTTGCTCCGAACTTTTTATGACTAGTGTAGATTCTTTCTTGTGAGAGTATTCTTGGTGCCTCCAAACATTATTCTCTGACTGCTTTCTTTCATTCAAACTTTAACAAATACTAATTCAATTTTAGAAAGTAGGCGAATCCATAGTAATCTTTTGCAAACTTCATCAAAATCTGTAAACAATACAGTTGAAGTACATTATATTACTCAACATCACTGACTCTAATGCTTGCCTTCTTCTATCATACAATACTCAAAGTTTACTCTTTCAAATGCAGAAATTTATAAGCTCATCATTGAATAAAGTATTCTTTGATGTATTGTAAATTTGTAACCTATCCACTATATGCTCAAGAGAATCCACATGATGTTCAACAGATTCTATCTATTCACTCTGATTTTATCAAGACCAACAAATTTTTTTTTTCAGCTTACATTTAAGTTGTCAAGTTCAGAGAGTGAATTTTCTAATTTTGAAGAGAAATCAATTGTATCATCAACTCAGAAGCTTTCGTCTCAAATTTTATAAATTTCTTTTCAAAATTCAACACAAACTTCTCTAAGGAATTATCCATGTATTCAAAATTCACCAATGCTGTTCTCTTTTATTCAGAGAGATGTAGGTTGGTCTTTGTTATCCTATTATATCTCTAGGATACTAGGCATGCCTTCTCCTCGTAGATAGCCTTTTTTATCAATCAACTTCAATAGTCTTTCATTATAAGAAAGGATGTTTCTAAGATATAATATAAACTTTTTCACAACTTTTTTCATCAATCAACTTCAATAATCTTATATAATGAGAGAAGATGATTCTCAGTTGTTCCTCGATGGCAATGTCCTCATAAAGTTCTCTTATTAGATTCATGTCCTTCAACGCTGTCATGGATGCCTACTTGTTCCATTAAATCCTTCTTTGGATCTTCATTTCGTTAATGGCATAACAATAGTATATGGTGCAAAAGTTACCACATTAACAATTTCTTTAGTAGCAAAATCCTCCGGTATAACTACATTAGCATAGTTGCGCCAGGTTCTATTCTACTTATCAACTTTTGCAAACAAAACAAGATCTTCGCATCCACTTCACCTTTAGAAGAATTCAAACAAGCTTAAACAAAAGGAGAAAGGCTGAAAAAGAATTTAAGGACGCATGGACTTACATTTTTGGAATTCCATTTTATCTATGAACTTCAAAAATATGTGGAAACGAAGTTAATCATTGAGATTCCTTGAGTCATAAAAAGCAGCCTCGACAGCACGTGGCACCGTCAAAAAATATTGAAGATGAAACTCAAGACAATACACCGTCCTATTTTTGCACAGAGACTCTCAAGACAACAACATCTAAGGATTATGTTAGACCGGTCCAGCCGGTCCAACGAGACCGGTCCGTGTGAAATAGGCGGAGATGTTCCGCCTTCCTGGACGCACGATCCGATCGCCCGGGTTAGAAAAAGCTGTTTAGGAAGTTTTTTGAGGGAATTAGGAGGGAAATTTCAAAGTATGGGATGTTTAGAGATTCCTTTTGAAATTTATGTATTAAGTATGTTTTGCTAGGGTTAGGCCAGGGCATCTGGAATTTGGCTGAAATTTGAGATCTCTTAGTTTCTTTGAGCTCTAGCGGCATCTAGAGGTTTTGGAGAGAAAGATCCTCCTCTCGAATAGAGGATCAATTGTATCTTGGTAGTTTCCATTTCCATTTCATCAAATAATACAAATTATCTATTGTTTCATGATTTTGTGTAGATTTTTGGGGAATTCTAGTTGTTTTCCGAAGATTGATAGGAAATAATTGAGATCTACAAGTGTTTCTTATCAGATTACAGAGTCTTTCGGGAGCATATCAACTATCATAATTCCTCTTGAGAAAATCAAGATTGTCAAATACCAAACCTATTCATTGTTTAAGAAGACAATAATATTCATCAAGGTGTTACAGATAATTAGAAAAATTAATGAACATATTAACAATGATATAGCTCACACAATGATATACGCTTTCAAAATCACTAAAGTGGTTAATGATTCATCTCCCAAGACGAAAATTACTAGAAATACTCAACTCAATCCTCTTGAAAGGGAGAAATCAAAGGACAATACTAAACACTAAAAGCTTTAATAAAGTGCAAAAGGTTGGAGAGCTTACTTATAATTTTTTCTTACATATAAGAAGAAAGTCTCACCTCCTCATAATGGATGTTGGTTATAATATGCCAAACCACTTAAATTTTGTATTCCTTCTCTCTAGTTACTTTCTTCTCATTTTATATTTCTCTTGTCTATTCATAAAGTACCTTAAACTATAATTTCTTCTTTTCATTTACTCTTTTAATTACAAATAAATAGATTCTTTTTGGAACCTACTCATCTGAGTAGTTGGCCCTTTTTGGTTTGATGTGTATAGTGGCATTTTGCTTAATACACTAGTAGACTTGAAACTAAATTGCTCAGAAACAGAACAACCAAATACTAGGGATATGTCAATCAAATGAATCACTAAAATTACTATTCACAAAATTGCAAAACAGGTGCTCACAAGCAGCCCAACAATTATGCTTTAGGCCAAGTAAAGTTTAGTGATGTGCAGGGGTCAACCGAGGTAAAGCTTGATAGCGTATATATGCTAAAAGCCTAACAAACATAAATGAATAGTAAATTGCTAAGATAAGATTAGATATACCAAACGCGTTGAGTTTTGAGTAGAAGATGATGAGTTCATTTAAAAAGTACGAAAGGATTGCCATACAAATGCTAGTTTTTGTAAACTACAAAACTCAAATATTTTAAGAGTTCAATTCCAATTATCAATAAAGAAAATCACTATTCCTAAAACAATTTGTGACTAAGAAAATAATAACACCCTACACACTAACTGGGATTACAGATGCCCAATTAAAACTAAGAATAGCAAAGAAATTTCAAAACAAGATAAATCCATCGCAATCCAATTAGAAAGATATAGTCTACATAACCTTTAAATGCACTCATGAGCTTTAAAGATTAATTAAACATGACCACACAAACACACTTGAATATCTTGTTACCTCAATAAAGGCCTTTGGGTCAGGACAACTTTGCCTTCTTGACAATCTCAATGTGCATTCTGCAGCTGTGCGTCCATCTCGGAGAGCAACAGCCTTAAAGAATTCCAACAAGTTACGACGATCACTTTTAGAAAGCTCGGCAGTCATGCCAACATCAAGAAAGATGATATGAGGTTTCGTTCTAAATATTCTTTTTCTTGACCGTTTTCTTGGGGGCACTCGAACAAGGATATTTCCAGGATGCATGTCTGCATGGATGAAATTATCCACCTATAAAACAAATTCAAAATACATTAAAACATCCCTGTCATGGACTAATAACATGATAGTTTTATATTTTTGAATAAATAGGCCCAAATTCCATGATAATGGGGGTATCAAATAATATATGTTTTCAATCATTGATAAGATAAGCAAATAATGGCTAGGCAACCCAATTACATAAGCAAATTTAAGTAAACTTGAGCAAAAAAATTTAGCTTACAGGTCATTAAATTATTAATATCTTAATAACAGTCAATTATCTAAGAGGATCATACCAAAAGCATCTTGAGGAGTGCATGTGTACCAATATGTGCAAGATCTCTTTTAAGGCGTGTGTTGCCATCAAGGTCATCGATATAGCGAGCCACAGAGTCTCCAGGCTCAAATGTCTCCACAAGAACTGCAGGATGCACGAGAGGGTAAAGGGGTTTTGGGAAAGACACATCCTTCCACCTGCGAAAATTGTATATAAACCTACTCAAATAAGCAGCTTCCCTTGAAAGATCTACTTGGGACATCATGAACACTGCAAACTGACGAACACTTTCATCCAGTCGTAACCAGTTAAGAGCAGGGATGTAGCTTGAAAGTTTTGCGACAAAATTAATAATTGTGAAATCCCTCTTTATAGACTCACCCACCCCAGGATGCCTAACCTTCACTGCAACTGAAATAGGTTTACTCAACCTCTGACCTGGATACTGAAACATCAGAGAAGCTTGATGCACTTGTGCTATGCTACCAGATGCCACAGGTACTTCCTCAAACTGCTCAAAAATCTCATAAAGCTTCCGACCAAATGCTTTTTCAATAGTAATCTTACTGTAGGTGAAGCTATGAGCAGGAGCTTTGCTGTGCAGTTCTGAAAGTGCCGTGCAGAGGTCATTAGGAAAGAGATCTGGTCGCGTGGCTGCCCACTGTCCCCATTTTATGAAAGCTGGCCCTGCTTGCTCAAGAGTGATATGGACAAGATAAATCCATTTCTTTCTGAATTCAACACCAAAGGTATCTGCGAATGGAGCCATCAAAATGGATGGCAAGAACAGAACTGCCAAGTACACTGCTCGGAAGATTAGAATAACACCTTCTATTAATGAATAGAAAATCGAAGATAGATACAGACGTCCATACTGTGTGCCTGTATAAAGACCATTCCCCGCAGAAAAGAAATTCCCATCCGCTCGAGTCTTCTGAACCCATTCTAACTCCCCAACACCAAAAGCAAGAAGCCCGGAAATAACATGGAATCTCGTCAAGGCCAAGCTCAAGGTACATGCAATCCTACCAACTGGTGAGAACACTGAACCTCCAGAAGGATAAATCAGAGTTAGCCTCTTCCAAGTTAGTTGAGCGTGGTTTGCCATAGAAGGCCTACCCAATGAGACAGAATAGTAAGTTCTGATACCAGTACCGATCCAGAAGTTCTCCTTTCCACTAGATCTCCCGTAAGAATCATTTTTTCTACTACTGTTTCTACAATGTGAAATCAGTCTACTTAATGAATTAAAGACACTAAATTTAGCAGCTGAACAATGATTTCTTAGTCCTCGGTTGCTGGGTTTCTGATTGGAATGTAAGAAGTAGCCAGCCTTCCTATCACCTCCAAACGCCAATAACCTGAGACCAAAAAAAATGCAAAATGCCTGCTCAAAATGCTTCACGAATTCAAGCTGCACGCTTGCTTCTTTTGAAACGAAGACGGAAAAAAAACGGTCATGACCATTCTAAGCAAACAAAAAGTATTTCTAATGATAACAAAGACAAAATTAGAATACAATATCGCATTTGCATCAAAATAGAGGTTTCTTCATTTTAGCAGGCAATACAGTACTTTTCGCAAGAAATTTTCAGAACATGTCTGCGAGTTTATTACCTCCCGTGATTCGCTACGAGGCGGAGCATCGGAATCCTTCATAACCAACCCCCCACCGATCAGCTAACCAAAATCAAACCAAAAATAAAATGGAAATGAACACCAGTTTCCAGTATAGGCTGTAGCAACTAGGGTTGCCGAAGCCCTAGAGAACAGAATCAAACGGTCTAGAGTAGTCCAAGCCACACTTATTCTAGCTGCCAAATAGCCTTCGTCACCACCACAAGAACTTGGGTATAACTAGGGTTTATTCGCAGATGCAAAGCTGGAAGAGATCCAATCGTCCGCTCTGGTACTAAACCGACACCGGCCTTCCCATGTAAGGATCGCATGGAAAGTTTATTTTATATATATAATGAAAAACAATCATTTTAATTTTTTTTGATATATTTTTCATAATTAAATTAAAATTTTATTTGGGATAAATTTTTTTTCCATTTTCTTAAGTAAATTTTAACATAAATTTCTAGTTCAAAATTTTTTTTATTAAAAGTTTACTTTAGAAAATAATAAAATTATTATCTCAAATGAAACTTAAATTTATAGACATTTGAAATTATCATGCACGAATCTTATATTTAAAGAATTGGGAACACATTATTCATTTTCTAGTGAGCCTAGTTGATTTTGCTTTTTAATTGAAACTTTTTTCTACTCCCAATGTAAGTATTGGCTTGATTAATTAATGAAGTTGAGTATGAGATAATTCTTTGCTTTCCCATATTAAATCTTGAAGAATAAAAAATCAAAGGAGGAAAAAGAGTAAAGAGAGATAAGTGTATGTGTTTTCAACATTACAAACTTTTGTATGCATACCATGAGCTTTATGTGGACATTTTAATTCATGGATGATCATATTTACAATCATGAATCATATGCATAGTCAACTCATAAAGATAATTATATTTTCATTAAGCTATGCATTAAGGTGTTTTCATATTGTTGGATTTTATAAAAAGTAGGTTGACATTTATTTTAAGGTTCGTTTGGGACAACTTTCTTCTAAAACAGTTTTTCAGTACAAAAATGTCTAGTTAAAAAAAATACTAAAAAGCTGCTTTAGAAAGCAATAAGATAGTTGTCTCAAATGAAGCCTAAGATTAATCATTGTCATACTGTTATAAGCTTGATGGATAATATTAATCATTTTTATATTTTAAAAAGTATTAACCTTGCCTTTTAGTTTATAGATGAATCCAAGTGGACTTAGCTATCAAGAATAGAAGTCTTGAGGCTTTTTTTTGGACATTTAGGCCAATTAAAATAAATTCACGCATACATCATATACGTGAAACTCGAACTCAAGAACTTTTAGTTGATAGTCAAAACTTTCAACCAATAAATAAAAAAGAGCTTTGTATATTGAGTTAAATGTCAATTATGTTGACCAATTGAGCTCAATACATATTCATGATTCTCTTCACTTGTACTAAGTATTATCAGCCTCCACTACTAGCTTTGCTAGCACCTATGCACAAAGGTGCATTAAATGAGGTTACAAGGAAGGATGAAGAACAATTATGAGGGAGAGAACATTGGGCAGTACAAAGTTGCTATTTAAACTCTATTGATTTATGCTTTATTATAAAATGCATGTGTTAATACTTAATACTCTAATTAATTTTATTTTATTAAAAAAATCATTTAAATAGTCTAGTTATTATCATGGTACATATCATTTTCTTTTTTACTTATTATATGTTAGTATTATGAATTATCATTATTATTATCGTTTGTAATATGATATTGCTACCATTTGTTAAATTGATAGAATTGCATATTTTGCTTAAATTACAATTTTTTTTTCCATATCTTGAATAGTTGATTGATTATCCACAAAAAAATTATCTCAATATTGATATCATATCATAGTTTGATGGAATATCTCTCTCAAAATTTGATGAATAATACTTCGGTACTGACATTCGGTCGATAGAATATCCATTAAAACTTATAATGAAAATATTTCATTAAAGTTGTATCAATTAAATTTCAATCACTATTTTAATTGAATTATCCGTCAAAAATAACGACAAATTTCATAAAATGGTTAATTAGGGTTTAAGTTATGGACATTAAGTCCCAAAAAAATCGAATGATGATAAGGCTATAAGCTATCTTTTAGTTATTATTTATGAAACTTTCATCAATAATTAATAGAATATTTTCATATGGTGATTTGATGCAATCAAATCAAAAAATTTTGCCACCATTTCTTAACATAGATGCTTTAAATAACTATATGCAATATCAATTACAAGTTAGTTTTTCTGTAGTGCTCCAACTGATAGCATATTGTTGATAATTGTGATTGATTTATATGAGTTTGGTGGGGCAGATTGTCTATATGACATAAATCTCTAAATGAAATATCTTTTTATTTACAATTTATATCTTTATGTTTGTACATAGGTGCACCATAATGTTAATGTTCATTATTGATCATGTTATTCCTAGAATATAATATGTATTCATTAATACAATAATCCATCTTCTAGGCATTCAATTCTAATTTAAACATCATTTTCTTATATTCAAAAAATGAGTGAGTGAAAGATTATTTGTTGGATTTTTCTCTCTTAACAACAAGATAAATTGATTGAAATATTCATTAGATATATATATATATATATATATATATATATATTTTTTTTTTTTGCATGCTAGAATATACGCGACGATAGAGTTAGAATTTTGCATCTTAGCATTGTATGAATGTCCAACTCACACACAGAGAACACAAGATGTTTTTTACGTGGAAAACCCTAGAAAGGGGAAAAATCACGGGGCCTAGCCCAGTCTGAAATGATTTCACTAGTGCTTGGATAGATTACAATGGGTTGACTCATTCCTCAGGGAGATCAGATTACAAATGTCAATCGTTTGGTTGAAATCTAGTGACAAACGAGGATGAAATTAGTGTCACTTGGCGGGCTGGCAAAAGTTCAGTGCTACTTAAAAATTCGGGCGTCAGTTGGTAGCCTAGCATTGGTTTGGCAGAACTTCAGTGTCGGGCAGTGGTCCGGCGGAAGTCCGACGTCATATGGTGGTTCGGCTAAGCTCAGGGCCTCAAGTGGTGTTCCGATGGAGGTGAGGGCCTCAAGTGGTGGTCCGACGGAGCTCAAGGCCTCAAGTGGTGGTCTGGCGAAGGTGAGGGCCTCAAGTGGTGGTGCAGTGGAGCTCAGAGCCTCAAGTGGTGGTCCGACGGAGGTGAGCGCCTCAAGTAGTGGTTCGGCGTGGAGCTCAGGGCCTCAAGTGGTGGTCCGGCGGAGCAACGACGTCAGGCGGTGGTCCGACGGAACTCAGGCGGTGGTCGATGAGGAATAAGGAGGTAAGAGTGATCTCCGATCTCTCTCTTGAATCCTTTGGCTTGGGTTCCCTTTTTAAGATAAAAAGGGGGCTCTATTTATAGATTTTTAGAGTGGCATGACTCGCAAATATGTGGGAGATAAAGGGCAAATGGGGAGTGGTTGGATGGACGGCCGATGTTGAATCCCTTGATTATGGACCGTTTGATGGACATTTGAATGACTTAGTAATGTTGAAATTCATTGATCTTGGGCTCGTTGGATTCGTCTCGTTGAGCCGCTTGATTCGACTATAAGCATGTTATGTTTGAAAACCATTTGGTAATCCAAATTGTGGTTTGAACCTTCTAACAGCTCTTCTAACCCTTGATTTGGACCCATTTGGGCTCGGATTTGGTTGGATTTGGTGTCGTTGGGTTCATATTCTCGAGACGTTCAGTTTGATTGTAAGTTTGCTGAAATCGGAGTTTGGATGGTCCCAAATTTAATTTTGGAAGTTTCCAACTTGATTTTGCGTCGAGATTCATGCCCGATCAAGATAATTATTTGATAACCTATCAATTATGTACAAGAATATTTGTGGAGGTAGAATTTACATCTTAGTTTTGCACAAATATCCCTTACACATATAGTTAAAATAAAAGAATATATATGACACCATAATTTTTATGCGGGAAAACTTGGCAAAAAATCATTTTGCCAAGCCTGGTTGAAATAGTTCATTAAATAATTGATAATATAATAGTTAACTTTTCCTCTCAATTGGAGAAAACGGGATTACAATATATTGAACACAAACTTAACTTGTGATGAGCGTGTTGGAGCTAAGATGCTGGAAATGAGGTGAAGAGTGGTAATGATAATTAGTTGACAATTGTCAAATGATGCTAGCAATGATAGTCCAATGACAACTGAAAAAGATATGATGGTTGGATGAATGTCATTGGGCAACAATGGATAGGCCACAATAGTCAAGTGATGGTGGTCGTACAATAGCTGATAAGCTATGATTATCAATTGATTATAGTCGAACAACGACAATCAAGTAGCAGTAGTTGAACGACGATGGTCGATGGTAGTGATCATCAATGCGGAGCAACTAATAGAGCTTTGGAAATTTTGAGTTCTTTAAGTTCTCTCTAAATTCATGTAATGTCTCCTTCATGTGGTGAATGAATGTTTATTTATAACTTTTAATAGTGACATCAAGAGATTTAAGAACTCTAGAACTCCACACAACAATCAATAATGACGATCATTGTTGCCTCACTACAATCTACCGATCTGTGTTGTTCAACAACTATCTCATGACCATCGTTCGCCTAGTTATTTTTGGTCAATCTCGTCTCCTAACTATCATTACCTTCCACGTACTACTTCTCTAGCAAACTCTACAACAAACAAATTAGACCAAGCTAGTGTTTTCAACTTTGCAAACACCATTACTCTCATCTTCTCCAATTGAGAGAAAGAGCGGACTAATAAAATTTTTGCATGAACATTAAATCTTTTCAATTGGACAATAGCTCATGATTTTTTCCCTCCTTTAATTTTCACCTAAAAGCTCTAGTTTCTCTTGCAAAACTCTCTTTTATGTGTGTCTCTTGCAAAACTAAGGCATTACACATTCTCTCAACTATTATGAATGTTCAAACATATATGTGTGTATGAATTTGATATCTATGCCAAGAAAACATGAAGACATGAATTTTATTTTACTATAAAGAATGCAAACATATAAATCTAAATAATTAAAATTCAAATTATAAGTTTATATAACATTATTTTCAAAATACAAAAAAAAATTGAAAAAATAGAATAAAAATTATGTACACACATAAATCTAAACATTTGAACTTAAAGAAAGAAAAATCATACCCTCTGATAAGAAGAGAGAAAAAGGATGGGGAGACTTGTCGGGTGAGAGAGAATATCGCTTAAACCATTTGCGCACGGCTTGCTCGTCATTAGAAATAGAGAGGATGGGGATCACGATTGAAAATCACAAGAAAGAGGAGAGAGAGAGATGAGAGTGGTTAGTGGAAAATTTTGAGAAAGAGGGAAGCCATATATCGTGTGCCTGAACTTATTCAGACAACAAGTGAAATTTTTAATAAATTATTTGTCAGAATTTAGTGAACTTTATCGATGAAAAATATGTCGGAAATCAATTCTTTCTATAATTTTGACAGTAATAACTGACTTTCCTTGTAGTGTTCAAAGAATTATAAAGAATCAAACAACAAAGTAAAAAACTTGACAAAGAAATAACATGTAACCTTTGATTTAGTGGATCGTCGGAAGAATCGACCTGCAAGAAGGATTTCAATCCCAATATATCCAGGGAAGAAGGCAAACACAAAGCTTCAAAGCTTTAAAAGAGAGTAATATTCATTCAATGATGCTGACTGTAACTGCTCCCGACCGACATACACGACACAACCGACACCGATCCCGCGAACCGTCCCCTCTCACGACATAAAAATTAATGCTCATCTCATTCGGTTCCAAAACACGCACACAAAAAACTCTCAAAACCAAACAGAAGGAAAGTCCGTAACTCACCTATCAGCTTCCGCCGAACTCCTGCACTTGACCCTCGTCAAAGCAAAACGTCGTCTCCTCTGCACCGGATCCGCAACATGTATACAAGCGAACAGAAGGCGTTCGTAGGCCTCTTAAATGAAGTTTTGGGTGGATCATGTTTAAATATTTAAAAATCCCTCTTATGTATTAAATATGATCACTTGAACTAAATATATTCCTACATGTGCTCCGACAAATGTTTTAAAGTTATAAATACAAATGTCCAAGAATGCTGCGCAGGGTCAAATGACATAGCCCACATGTGCTCCAATCGTCACATTTGGTGACCTGCTGGGCTATTGTAGCTCATTATATGTGGTTTAAAATTTCAGGTCCGAGCAAGGCAACTGGAATGGAGTTCGATCAGAATGTCAGACGAATCCTTTCGCTACACGGATCTTGGGTCGTTACAAATTGGTATCAGAGCAAGTGTAGTGAAAGGATTTGATTGATAGTTTGATAGAATGAATCCATTCTATTCATTTTGCATACATAGTGATTGACATTTGATTGATTGCATTGTGTGTTTGTTTAGATTTCGACGAGTTTTGTTTTGGGATTTGGATTTCGATCGATTTGGTTTGCTTCGTGTTTTGCTTCGTACCTTTAGGGAAATGTCGGGACGACATTTTTCTAAGGTGGGGAGATTGTAATATCTCGTTCCCTTACTGTTCCTCTCTGAATTGGATTTCCCTCCCAGAATCGGCCAGGACGAAGTTGAGATCGTCCAGGCCGATCAGTGCATGGAAAACAGCTGATTTCTGGAGTGTTTTCTGGATGATTTCTGGACAGGATCGTCCGGGCCGATCGTGAGATCGTCCAGGACGATAGGTACTGTAGAAATTATCGGCCAGACAATAGCCCTGGGTGAGGTCCAGGACGATCAGGATTTGGTCTGATCGTCCCGGGACGATGTGAATATCGGCCTGGCCGATCAGTTCACAGATATAAGAAAATCAGCTCGTTTTGAGGAGAGAGAAAATCATTTTATAAAAACGAAAATATCTGAGGAGAGAGAAAGAGAAAGGGAAAAAGAGAAAAGCTGGTTTTCGGAGACCGCGGAGCGCTTTTCGTCCGACGCTGCTGTTGGGAAAAGTGGAGATCTCGTGGTAAGGACTCCGAATCCTATTTCTGTTTTCAAAGATGTTGTGTTTTGATCGAGTTGTGATCTGTTTTGTGTTTTCGTAGTCGACTTTTCGACATGATTTTGATTTGACACGACTTTCACCGCACAACTTTTAGAGTGTTATAGATATGATTATTCTACACGATTTGACTGTATTCTACGAAGATTTTATCGGTCGGAATTGATTCTACGTGATTTTAATCGAATAGAAAATTATCAGGATGTTTTCTGACTTGGTTTCTATAGAATAAAAGTCTTGCATTGATGTTATAGATATTCTATTGTAATTTGGTAGGATTTGGAAATCGTGTCTTTTTGCAGGATTTTTGTGTAAATTTGACCGACTGCCGTTACTCTGCCCGATTTTCGTATGATTTCTGATTTGTCTGAGATTGATAGATTGAATTGATATGCGTATGACTATTGATATGATTGTTCTAGATTTTTTTAATATTGCTTATTGCATCGATTATTGCATTGATTGATTGATTGATCCTGAAAGACAAGTGGGAACCTGGTTGAACGTTGGTGAAGATTGATATTGACCTGTACAGGATGGTGGGCCGACGGGCTTTCCTTTAAACATCGATTATGGATTTCTACAACAGCACTATAGATGGGAGTCATAAGGAGTTTTATATGCCGACGGGCGGCCGACGGGCAAAAAGAGTGACGACTCTTATTGATAGACCAACGTGTATTAAACGGACTACAACAGCAACGGATTCTACAACAGCACTATTGATAATAGCCAGTTAACCTGGTTGATCATGACTAGTGTTTGTGCTTGTCGAGTAAGACCATTGTATGGAATTGTATGATCTTGCATCGTATGGATTTCCTGATGTGCATTGATTTATTGATTTCCGATTGATGAATTGATTTGATGGATTTATCGAATTGATTTCTTATCGTACGATTTCATTGATTTCATTGATTGATTACCGAGCATTGATTACTGAGCATTGATATGGATATTGATAGATATAGATACTGCATTGATAGCATGGACATGGACATCGTATGGATTCATTGTATTGCTGCCTATAGATTTTATAGACTCGCTGTTGCTATTGTTCTCTACCGTATTGACTGTTTTATAGATTCCTTGTCTCGTATCGCTTTTCTCAATTGACTTCATTGATTAGATCGTACTGAATTGACCGTATTGATTTGATTGACGGATATTGATTGATTGCATTGATTTATCGAATTGCCTGCCGCTGCATTGACTGGTTTTATTGACTATGGATTTCCACTGCATAGAATTGATGATCATTGATTCATTGATTTCCGCTGCATAGACTCATTGACCATTGACTGATTCAGATTGATAGATTGACATGCATATTGATAGCATCGCCGTGCTTTGATTTCAGTTGTAGGCTTTGGTGACCTGCTGGGCTATTGTAGCTCATTATATGTGGTTTAAAATTTCAGGTCCGAGCAAGGCAACTGGAATGGAGTTCGATCAGAATGTCAGACGAATCCTTTCGCTACACGGATCTTGGGTCGTTACAGATTCATCCTCAAATAGTCTCTTGCCAACAGGGACATGACACGTTCCCTCTGATCGGATGGTTTTGCCGTAAAATGACACCACTATATTACGATCACGACCAAAGCCCGTATGTTTCCTAAATGCGTCAAACCCTTGAGTTATGAATCATAGGGTACGTATATTCGATAGGCATAAACCCCTCTGTGAGCTAAGGTGGATTCAGATATGTTCTTTTAGACAAATATCAACCCAGGTCTACAAGATATTCTTGGACGAAGCAACCCATGGCTGCCGACAAGATGCCTTCTGTCAGGTTGGGTCAACTACCTCCTCTGACTAAGTAGACTAGGGATCATGACAGCCCGGGACAACGAAACCATGAGATCTTGATCGGGCTTGTCTTCATTCCCCCCACCATCAGTTTTAAGTTTGTGGTGATAAACTCTAAATTTCAAATCATTCAAATTCAAAATTTAAACCCTAAAATTATTGCTATTATACGATAGGTTCATAACTATGTGACATCCTTAACGACTAGCCTTAATCGAAAGTTTTCTCTCGTTATTGGGAGGGGTAATTAACTATATATAGGGGCTTGCGCCTATAGGAAACTAGAACTCAGATCAAAAAGTCCTCACCAAATGAGGGCGAAATCTCTGAGTAGTGCCTTATCTAAAACCCAATCTGCCTTCTGAAAATTCCCCCGGAACCTAATCTAGGTAAAACTCTCTGTCATCATCGTTACATAAATACTTAAAATAAAAATAGACGGATGGCGCAGAGAGGCCGGGATCACACAATAAAATGGAATTTTTGGAGCCCACAAATGATCCCCTCTCTTACAACAGCTTGTATATTTATAGAGTAAAAGGAGTATTCTAGAAACTAGTGGTAAAAAACCTATAATAAACTAAGATAAAGTAACCCTAAGGACTATATAACTAAAGATGTTCCTGCATCAACCTTGAGCAGTTTTCCTCGTTCAAAACAAAATTTACCATTGAACTTACATTCGACAATACCCATTTATTTGCAGCAACGCTATGCTTGTAGAGACATCATGTACTTACTCGGCATTAAACAATTCACCTTGCCAAAAATTAGAGATATTTGTGATCTTCTTCCTTCTTCTTTTTTTTTTTAACTTTATTCTCTCTCTCTCTCTTATTTCTTCTATTTTTCATTACTATTTGTTTGGTCATTAATTAATATTTCTCCAACAGCAACCCAAAATTCCCTCAAACAATCCAATAATCCCTCGAGCAGCTCACGATAGGATCATGGAAAAATTTTCTTTTTTGGATTTGTATTTAAAGGATTAAACATGTGAAAATCAGTCAAAAAATAGGTTCAAATTACTTCCGAGTCTAATTCGCATGGAATATCTAATTTGTAAGAAAAAATTGAGCTTATAATTATCTTAACAAATAATTAAGATAAATTAGTATTATCCAAAACGTCTTATTTGAATTTTATTCATCTCTTTCTGGGTAAACTTTGGACTACCGAAAGTAAGGAAACAATGTTATCAAACAGTTGTGAAAAACTGGCAATCGATTTAAACAAGGCCGCTCGCTGCTTCCTTATGATGTATCATGCAAATTCTTTTATTATCTTTGGCCCCTTTTTTCCTTATAAATCTTCTTGTTGAAGCTTGTCCACATATTTGTAGCGTGTATTAATGATTCTTTACTGAAGCTGTTATCTTGTTAGTCATAAGAAAAAAAAAAAAAAGCTGCTTCTCATTATGCAACTATATATATGATACATTTATAAGCACCTAATTGCACAAAGACAAAAAACTTATTACAGAGGAAAAAGAAAAAAGGAAACACAATTCCAGGCCCTCCATAATATGAACATAAGGGCTTAACAAGATAGCTTCCCAGAACTTTTTTTTTCTTTTTTATGTTCCCTCCTTAGTTTTCTAATCTTCCTGTTTTTAACTTTCATATGAACTCATTCGTATCCAGCAAGTCAGGAATATGGAAATCAAATAAGTTGCTACAGTAACTATCTTTCTCATCTTCTTTACTGTTGTTGATGGTTGTAGAAGAGTTGTTCGAAGTCATGCTCGGCACAGGCCTCGATAGTTTTGTATCAAGATTATTGTATAAGTTCTGCTCGCAAGAGAACTCCCCGTTGGAGGCCTCATATAACAAACTAGACATTGGCTGCTCCATGTTCCCATTACTAGCTTTACTATTAGCTGCCATTAAATTTTCACTCAAATTGAAAGAGTTTACTTCGTTGTACTGCCATGGACTTGCATTTATGAACTGAGCTGGGTTATAAAGTAAAGATGATGGAAGTTGTTGCGATATCGTTTGGTAATAATTTGGCTGTGATTCTTGAACCTGATTGTGTTTGAACAAGTTTTGCTTTTGGTGCATGAGATTGATAGCAATCCTCAGTAACTCATGAGTGTTTAGTTGAGGCTTGATATCAAGCAATCTCAAGGCATCGAGCCGAGCTGGTTGATTGAAAAGCACTGTGTTGAGAAGGGAAGATAAGTTGAGGAGATCGAGCCTGGGTCTATGCGTCACAGGGTCGATTCCTGAGCGAAGAAGCCTCTTCTTGATATGAGTGTTCCAGTAATTCTTTATCTCATTATCAGTTCTTCCAGGCAAATGCGCAGCAACTGCAGACCATCTGATCAGTAAAAAAAAGAACCGTTAGCTAGCTCTAGTAATAAAAAAGGCATGTTAGAGTAACATTTATGTATTGGCAAATGCTCGTTATTCTTACTTGTTGCCTAAGACACTGTGCAATTGGATGATGGTCTCTTCCTCCTCAAAGGAGAACCTTCCTCTCTTTATATCTGGTCGAAGATAATTCGCCCATCGGAGCCTGCAACTCTTCCCACACCGTGCTAGACCTACAGAAAGACAGATCTTCTTTTGTTTAGTCAAAAACAAATATTAAGTATGCCATCCTACAAAGTAATTAGCATTTTTTTCCTTCTTACTAATTTAATTCTTGCAGAAGGTGGGTGGTTTCAGCAATCTTGAGGGAGAGGAGGTGTTGTGCAGAGAAAACTTATAGAGAAAATAACGGCACAATTTTATTTTTTTCAAGAAGGAAAAATATGAAAGATTATATATTTAATTAATAAAATTTTATTAAAAATATTTACAAAATTATTTCAACTTGAATGATCCAGAAGGAGCAGTACTATAACGTTCAAAAATCTCATAGTCCTGTAATTAATTAACAGATCCAAGAATTTTATTTAGAGAGGAATTAAATTTAATAAAAATTTAATTATTGATTTAAGCATATATATAATCATCATATTTAATCCGTTAATTCTTATATATATATATATATGACTTTTTTTTTTTACGTAACCTTCAGCAAACGGAGAAATATTGCATGAATACGGGCTATTTTGTAACAGTAAAACACACCAGCATTCTTGGGGAGGGTTCTCCAGGTTCCATGGCCATGCTTCTGTATGTAATCGATGAGCTTCTGGTCTTCCTCTGGCGTCCACGGGCCCTTCTTTAGACCATTCTTATCGCAGCAGGGAACTCTCCCCATATATATCTAGATTTAGGCTTCGGCTTTCGAGCTTTCAGAAAAGGATAAGGAGAGCGGAAGAGAGAGGAAAAGGCTTGAAGGAGGGAGAAGGGCAAACTGAGTTGGAATGGAAGAAGAGGTAACACATGAATATGGCTATATGTAAGTACAGAGAAGGAGAAGAAGGGAAAGTCAAACAGAGTTGGTTCGATTCTTTGCTCATCAAAAGAGTAACGTGTCCCAACTTTTGTGGGTTTAAAGTCCAAAACTGTATATTAAGCTCCAAATATTCAAGGGCGGCCAAGGGTAAAAATACGCTCGTGGAAGGTGATAAAATCTCTAACGTATTCCCATTGCAATAGAGTTGACCAGTCGATACCACGCAACCACAAAATGACGTTGGTGAAAAGTGATTGTTAGTGGGGCCGGCTAATATATATATATTAGTTAGCGAAGAAATTTGAAATTAGAGAAACATGCTCCTATAATTTTATTTCTTGAAAAAATATGATCATAATTTTATTTCTGGAAGAAATATATTTAAAATTCTATTTTGTATTAAATTAACATATTTTGTTGATGTGAAGTGCTTATTAGAGTCCATCATAAGCAAATTTAATTCAAATTGATTCAAATTCAAAATTTGTTTGAATAAGGCTCAAATAGGATAAATTATAAAAATGATTACATTATTAATTTTTATTAATAGCCTAACGTTGTAAAAAAATCAGTCACAGTCACTCGATAGGCCAGCGACTGGCCTCTCAAGTGGGAGAGATTATTCTATGCAGAGTTCGGATTGGAAGAATCGTCCGGACATATGAGTGCATACTGTGTACACATTTGTACATACTGTGTATTAAATTTTTGTACACGCAGTATGTACTCTCACAGTCTGGACGGTTCTTCCCGTTCAGACTCCGCACATAATAATTTCTCCTCATGTGGAGCCAATCGATGCAGCAACTGGCCTGAAAAAAAAAAGTATGTAACAATTAAAAAATGTTGTTTGATTTTGGATTTTAAAAACATAAATGGCAATAATAATTATAAATAAATATTAAAATATTTTTTTTTTAAGATTAGATATTATTATAAATATTTAAGTTCAAGTATATTTTGGTTTTTAAATATTTAAATTTAAGTAGAGATAGATAAATTTTGGATTTTAAAATCTTATGTATAAATATTATTATTTGTTATTAATTTATGACTTAAGTAATACATTAAGAATTTTTTTAGTCAAATTTTTTATTTATAATTTAGAATATTATGTTAAACATAATTAATTAATCAGTTAATATATTCTTTAGATTATGTTTTTAAATATAATAATCCACCATCTTATCCATTAAAATCTTTTCAACTAATTTAGGAAATTTAGGATTTGGGCCACTACTATTTTACTGACTTCCATACTAATACGACTGTATGTGAGTTTTACTGTTTATGCTTTGATACTTAATCATATGATTATCACTATTATGAATTAACTAACGACAAGCATACTGCTTCTTTGTCATTCTTTGAATTCAGTTATAAGAATTTGGTGACCTAGTGAGATGTTTAACTCATTATATGTGAATTAAATAATTTCATGTTAGGTAAGAGATTTATGAGTGTGAGACTAATCAGGATTCTTCATGTTCTATTCTTTTTATTTTAGTTATTCTTTTAGACTCTCAAGAATTGAAGGTTATGTTGTGATTATATTATTCATTAGTATTGTACATATGATTTATTTTTGGGTCAACGAATATAAATGTGTATTGATAATTTGAATTATATAATTTATTTTTGTTATTTATTACTCATATATGAAATTAGATAACACTATTAATTATTGTATAATAAATGATAAAAGAAATCATTCTTTTAATTTAGATTTTTGGGCGTGATATGATGCCTCCTCTTCAAAGGAGAACCTTCCTCTCTTTATGTAAGAGCCCAAACTCTTAACTATTAAGATATTACTTGCTTTGGCCTAAGATCCTCACAGTTTTGCCATGTTAGCATATTTTCCCAGTAGGTCACCCATCTCAGAATTGCTCCAGGATGAACATGCTTAACTACAAAGTTTCTTAATGAAATTATAATTATTATACTAAAAAGTTTCTCAATGTTTAAGAGTTTAACATCTTTTACTTATAGGGTTTAATTTCACAATCTCCTCCACTTAAGTAACTAATGTTCTCGTCAGCATCTTTATCATAGAATGAATCATCCACGTACTAGGAAGACAAAATTCTAGAGGTGACCCCCTACAAGTTCAAGTGGTGGCTCCCATCATTTAACACTTAATTTATCTCATACATGTTTCAATAGGTGGCTCATATGGCATAGCACTTTGTCTTGTATGATACTTAGTTTTCATCTTCCAGCTAGTGTATTGCTTTGATATCAATTTATAACGTATGCTTCAAAATTAAATTTAAAAGAATTATCTATTTATCATTTAAAGAATATACTATCAGACCTTCTATAAACAATCAAATTAAATAATAATTAGCGAATGCAACTAAAATTATATACATCAAAATATTTTAATATTTATTCATGTAAAAGCCATTTACGCTAGCCGTGAGATCACTACAATCACTAATCTATCATAAATTCTTGACTATAAATGAATAAAAGAAAATATAACTTAAAATTCGAGGATATATGTCAACCTCACACAGGGGCGGAATCCCCTTATGTCCAGTGGGACAATTGCCACCCCTAAAAAAAAAAAAAAATTATTATATGATTCTTTAGACAATTTGTCCCTAAATCTATGTTTTAGTCTTTATTATAAGGGTTTTAAGGCAATTGCCCCCCCCCCCCCCCCCCCCCCCCTAAAAGTTTAAAAGTATTATGGTCTTTAAGCAATTGCCCCCTATATAATTAAACACAATATGTATATGTGTTATTGTCAGGGAATGATGAATCATATACAAAGAGAAATAGTAAATCAAAATTTATTCCAGGGGCGCTGTCCCTTGATCCCGTGACCTGACCGAGCAGGTCAAACCTCGCTAGGGGGTGCTGCCTCCTTGGACCCTCGATATATCTGCCAACAGTTACTTATAAATTTGCCCCCCTGAAAATAATAGCTGGTTCCGCCCCTGGTCTCACACTAACTGATCATAACTCATTCCTTGATCTGAAATAATTAAAAATAAATATAATGAGCTCAAAAGTCCAGCAGTAATTCAAAACTCACTAAAGTTTTAAATGCAATGACTAAAAAATCAATATGATATGCTTAGTCTAATATAATCAATGTAGTTAATGACAAAATATTATCAATAAAACTTAAAATGATTAATAATAAAAGTAGAATATTATTATAATGAATCTAAAAATTATTAATTAGTATAAAATTTAATAAATCAATAAAACAATAATTAAAAAATTATTCATAAATTACTAAATGAATCAATCTTATCTATTGATATGCATCATCCATTTATGTATTATCAATGCATCAAATACTACTGTCAATGATATTAATGTATCTGTTAATGTCATCAGTGCTAACAATATGTGCATGCATCAATATATGATTTAGCAAGACAGGACATCCAACTTTAATATGGTGTTTCTTTTATCCCAATTGATTCTCAGTTGGACATCAGTTATATCAATTATTATTTATTCAATTGGTTAATTATTATATTCAATTAATCAATTATCATTACATGTGGCTTCATTGAATCAATAAAAAGTTATCACTCTTTGCACATAAGTATAAGCAGTTATATGTTAGAGGCTACAACCGGGATAACACCACAAATCATATTTAAAGAAAAGCTCGTCGGCCTACCATCACTATAGGAAAACTGTCCATTACCGGTGGAATTTTCTGATGGAGTTCCGGCGGAATTGTATCATGTACAGGGTATTATCTCTTAACAAGCAACCCATTTTATAGTGTTAACAGACAATATTTCTTACTTATGCAAATGTCACAATCAAAATGTAACAGGAAATCATCAATTCTGTTTATTACAATAAAATTTATATAATAATCAAAATCATTGAAACTTAAAATAAGATTTGAGTTGCTTACAATAAATTGAAGAAATCTCTGAATAAAATTGACTGATGAAAAAGCCCTGAATAATCTTCTATCTTCTTCAACAAGGCACAACGTTGAAATTTAAAATTTTCATTAAAAAAAGAAATCATTTAAAAAAATTCAGATTATTACACTTTATGTCTAGTCTAAAATAATTAGCCCATCGGAGTCTGCAGCTCTCCCTACATCGCATAAGGCATATAGACATAATGGTTATTTTTTGGTTGGTCAAACAAAGACCTTCATTAGGCCATCTTAAAAAGTGATTAACATATATATATATATATATATATATACACACACACACACAACCCCAACAATCTACCACACATAACATGAAATTTGTGCTACTTTTTAACTGTACAATAAACTACATTCTTAGGGAGGGTTCTACTGGTGCCATGGCCATGCTTCTGCATTTTTTCCATTCTCTTACAAACAGTAGTTGGGGGCTATAAAGTGTGAAAAAGAAATATAGGAATAGAATTGAGAACACTTTTAATTAAAGTTAATCTACCACCAAAAGAGAGAAACTTAGAAGACCAATTAGGAGTCCCAAGGTATTTAATAGAAATCCTTTTTCTACCTTTATAAATAGGAGTCCCAAGGTATTTAATAGGTAAAGAAGAAGGGCTAAACCACAAACTCTTTTAATTCTATCATGCCTACTAATATTCACAGAATTTCCAGTAATAAAATTGCTCTTATTCCTATTGATGTATAAACCACTTATCTTTTGAAAATCAGTTAAGAATTGGATTAACACTTTAACATTAATAATGGAGGCATTGGAGAAAATGATAAAATCATCGACAAAACTAAGATAAGTAATAGGAAAACCACCAAGAGTGTGGAAAATGAGCTTAGGGTACAACCTGAACAATCTCTCAATCCCTCTAGAGTGATACTACTCCATGGCAATGATAAAAAGAGAAGGAGAAAGCGGATCCCCTTGTCTAAGACCGTGAGTAGAGCTAAAGAAATCATGATTAGAGCCATTAATGATGACAGAAAAAAAAACAATTTTCAATGCTATTCTTAATAAGCAACAAAAAATTTTGATTAAACCCAAACATAGAAAGAATATTATAATGAAAAACCCAATTTAAGTTGTCGTAAGCCTTGGTGATATCAAGCTTAAACAGAATATTATCTCCAGTAATTTTAGCATTGATATCATGAACCATCTCTTGCGCTAATAAGATATTGTCAAAAATACTTCTGCCTTTAACAAACCCAGTTTGGTTAGGAGAAATAATTTTAGGTAAAATTAAAGATAATCTAGAAGCAATGATCTTAGCAACAAGTTTGTTATATTGCATCAATGAAAATTATTTGCTTTAAAGATATATATTATTTTTATATTTTATCATGTAGCATTTTCTAAACCACCAACCTTGATCCAAGGATCATGGTGATCATAAGCTCATCTTTTTTTTTTTTTTTTGGCTAAAATTCTTGCTTTCAAAATGAATCTACTCTAAGATTTTAGGCCAAATCCTTATATGCCTCCGCCTTTTTTCTTTCCTTTTTAGGCTCAATTTATTTCAAGAGGAAGGGCTTTGAAAAAAAGTTGCTTTTTATTATTCAACTATATATGATAGGTGCAATTATAAGTATGTTTCAGGAGCAAAAAATCTTCACAAAGAAAAAAGAAGAGACCATTGCATACCATCCATATTATGAACAAAATTTAAAACAATGGTGGGTGAAAAATATTTCCTAGGATTTTTTTTTTTCATTTCCATCTTCTTTAACTTTTTACCCTTCATATGAACTCACTCATATTAACAAGTCAGAGATCTGAAAATCAAAGTAGTTACTGCAATATGTATCTTTTTCATCTTCTGCACTACTGTTGATGATTGTAGAAGAGTTGTTCGTCAATGATATGCTAGACACAGGTGTCGATAGAACCGAATCAAGATTGCTGTATACGTTATTGTCACTAAGAAGTTCGGAAGTGGATCCCTCATATAATAAATTCGATATTGGTTGCTCACTGTTCTCATAGCAAAAATTACTATTAGGAGTCGCCAAACTTTCACCTAAATTGGCTTCGTTGTGTTGCCATTGACTTGCATAATTGAATTGAGCTGGATTATAAAATAAAGATGATGTAAGTTGTTGGGACTGCAAGAGATTGACGGCAATCCTCAAGAACTCATGAGTATTCATTTGAGTTGGTTGGTTGAAGAGAACTGTGTTGAGAATAGAGGAGAGGTTGAGGAGATCGATACGGGGCCTGTGTGTCACTGGGTCGATTCCAGAGTGAAGGAGCCTCTTTCTAATATGCGTGTTCCAGTAATTCTTGATCTCGTTATCAGTTCTTCCAGGTAAGCGCGCAGCAATTTCTGACCATCTAATCAATTAGCGAAGATCGTTCATTTAGCTAGTTGAAGGAATAAAAAATTCAAGTTACTGTAATATTTAATTAGTGGTATATATGTTGTTCTTACTTGTTGCCCAAGACACTGTGTAATTGAATGATGGCCTCCTCTTCTTCAAAGGAGAACCTTCCTCTCTTTATATCTGGTCGAAGATAGTTCGCCCATCGGAGTCTGCAACTCTTTCCACATCGTGCTAAGCCTACAAAAAGATTGGTCATCTCTTAGTTAATCAAACAAGGTTTAAGTGTTGTTACGTTCCTTAAGAATAAAATTTTAAATTATATTAGTTCTTGCGTGAAGGCGTGCTTTCATGACATTTTGGTTAGCAAATTTTGAGGGAGAGGTAGCATTATGGAAAGAAATCTTATTGAGAAAATAAGGGCAGTCGTATATGAATTTTATGAAGAAGTAGAAATATGTTTTAAGGGTTACCAAATAGAAATTTTATTAAGGGTTACCAAATACGAACTTTAAAATCTACGTAATCATATAATCAACCAGCAAATCGAAAATCTTTATATACAGAGGAATTAAATTTAATAAGAAATAAAACTAAATGATAACAAATAATTGATTTTATTAAATTAGAAAAAAAATTAAAAAATAAATTTCTCAAAAAATTTAAAAAATATTCATATTTACTCAATTCCTTATGAACATATATATAGGACTTTTCTAACCCGCAAATTAAGAGATATATATATAGCAAGAAATTTAAAGTATGTCCAACTGTAAAGCATACCGTACCTGCATTCTTCGGAAGGGATCTCCAGGTGCCATGGCCGTGCTTCTGTATATAATCAATGAGCTTCTGGTCCTCCTCTGGCGTCCACGGACCTTTCTTTAAACCGTTCTTATCACAGCAAGGAACTCTCCCCATAGAGATCTAGATTTAAGCTTCGGCTTTCAGAAAAAGACGAGGAGAGAGAGAGAGAGACTTTCAGGAGGTTGAAGAACCAACTAAGGTGGAATGGAAGAAGAGATAGAATGAATATCGGAATATATAACTACAGTTTGAAAGAGACGAAGAGAAATTCAAAGGGAGTTGGTTCGATCCTTTGCTCATCAATAAAGTAACGTGGCTCATCTTCTGTGGTTCAAAGTCAAAATGTATTTTTTTTAGCTTCAAATATTCAAAGGCCAAAGGGCTAAAATAAGCTTGTGGATGGCGCGGCACTCACATGAGAGAAGATCCTTCAACGTTTTCCCACTGTATTAGAGTTGACTAGGCGGTGCCACGAAACCATCGAATGACGTTGGCGAAATCGATGTTAGTGGGGCCAGCCTCGGGCCCAAAATATATGAGGGCAGAGAGAGAGAGCAGTTTAGAAATTAGAAGGAAGGATCGTCGCCAGCCAGACATCCTTGATGACCTCCTAAGCAACTTCCTCTTGAACAAACGCATAAATTTTTACCCATGTTCTTTTTATAATCATTCAACTGGTGAATTTTCATCTATGCCTCCAACAAAACTTGTTCTTCATGCTAGTGGACTCTTCTCAGTCGGCTTCTAAAAGATGAAAACTTGCCAATGAACCACCGAGTAACACTTTCTCCCTCATGTAGAGGGCAAATTATTAGGTCCCGGACCTAAAAATAGGTCTGGACATTCAATTAAAACTTGCCGCATAAACTACACTTTGACTGTGCTTTAGGTGCGCTTGGACTGCGTTTTACCTGCGCTTTGATTGCACATTTTGACTGTGCTTTGACTGTGTTTTACCTGCACATTACCAGCGGTTTGACTGCGCTTTACCTGAGATTTTGACGCGCTTGACTTAAATAATATTTTATTGGTGTTCGGATCTAATAATTTGCCCATGTAGAGAGTGGAGGTCATTTATAGATTTTTTTGAGTGGCACATCATGTAAATATGAAAAAGATCCTAGATAGGTTCAACCTACTCCATCGGAAGACCCATGTTGATCCCTTTGATGATAGAGCATTTTTCAAGAATTTATGTGTTCAAATTATGTCATAATTAAGGGATCTTGGGCTCGTTGGATTCTTCTCATCGAGCCGCTCGATTCGACTATAAGCATGTCATATTTAGAAATCATTTGGTCATTCAATGAATACATTGAACCTTCTAAATATGCTTTAGTCTCTTTGATTTGGGCCATATTCAGATATGGCATGTTTTTGTGTCGTTGGATTTTCTTTGTTGAGATATTCAATTTAACTATTGTTTGTTGAATTTGAAGTTTGGATGGTCTCGAATTTAATTTTGATAGTTATCAGCTTGAATATGCATGCTTCAGTATTCATGCTCAATCAAGACGTTTTTTTATGACGTATCAATGCTATAAACTTAAATGTGATGTGTATTGTATAATATATGTATAGTATGAAGTATGGCATTTATATTTATTTAAATAATTAATTGAGAATTAATTCAAGCATATTAAAAATGTGATCATTTAAAAAACGGTCAGCTTTACTAGACTCAAAATTATTTGGATTTCAGATTGAGTGGAATCAATTTCTTTTTACTTTGATTTGAACCAAATTATCTAGAACTCTACTTGATATATATATAATCATTTTAAAAACTTTATTATTATTAAAAAAAAAAAAAAACTTAGTGATGACCAATCCAGCTGACATGAAGCTCTAGTGACTCCAATCCGACTAACATGAATTCTACATATCGCACGGTGTCTCAGCGGTTCGGTACGAGATAAAAAAAATCTCTCGCCTGATCTGTGCTCAAATTCTGTAACCTACCAAAAACACTATAATATAACTAAAGCAAGGCAAACTATTTAATTAATGCATCAATGATTGAGTTTGGTATATCCTCCATATCCATTTCTACACATTAAGCAGGCAAACTAATTTTTTTTTTCACATAATTATTTTATTTTACTGAAAAAATCCACTATGCTGCAAAAACATTAGTTTCCTCGATCCTTAGAGGCCTAAAGCGTGCATGACATCCGAAAATACATATGAAAAAAATGAACCTTCTAAGAAAAAAAGATAAAAAACTAAAATGCTAAACGGTGAATGTATTTGGACCTTAGGGGATAAAGGACGTGGAGCCACTCTTGCCGACAACGGAAGTTGTTGTGGGCTAGAATGTTCGCGGCGGTATAGTGAGTAAATTTTTTATTTGATGCACGGATATCCAACACACAAACAAAGAGAGAGAAGTAAAAAATCTTATCTTTTTTACATGGAAAGCCCGAAGAGGGAAAAACCATGGGGCCTCTCCCAGATGAAAATATTATACTAAATTTGAGTGAATTACGAAGGTTGACCCGTCCCTTGACTTAGAGGCATTCAAATTACAATAGTTTGGACAGTTAGGCAAAGGTCAGGCGACGATCGGGCAGAAGTTCGACTCCGTCCGGGCAGAAGTTCAGCTGATGAGGATTGATCTAACGAAGGTTGTATGGAAGTCTGGTGATGCTTGGCTATCTGGTGGAAGTCCGGAGGACGATGATTCGGTAGTGATCTGACAAAGGTCAGGTTGAAATCCGTGGTGATCGGCAGCCGAGTGGAAGTCCGACGACGGTCGGGTGGAAGTCTGACGGCGTTCTGGTGGAAGTCTGGCGGCGGTCGGGTGGAAGTATGGCGGCGGGCAACGACTGAGCGGTGTTCCTACAACGACCGGGTTGAAATATGGCAGAGGTCGCGGTTGGGTGGAAGTTCGATGGTGGTCAGCTATTGGGCGATGGGTGGAAGTATGCTCCCATGATGGCTTCAAGATCCTTCATTCAAGCTAAACCCTTATGAACTAAAGATGACAACGTGGGCATCTCAAATGATCATATCTCTTCTACCTACGAAAACATGTTTAAAGGGACACATTTTTAGTCTTCCACCCCACCCTCGACCGATGTTGACCCTTTCCCGTAACCAGCAAAGCAGAACAAAAAAAAAAATGAAAAGAAATTTCAAATCCCATACCTGCTCTCTGCCGCTCCCACGTCGTACGTTGTAACCACGTCGTTCGCACGTCGAAGCCATTCCAACGTCTCTTCACGCATGATCGAGCTCGGCATTAAAATGAGACCGAGCTCGTCATTCGCGCGCGCTGGCTCTCTCCCGTTCTCCCCCTCTCCCAAGTCCGCTTCCTCTCCACCTCTCGTCGCTGCCTACCTTCGCTCGTTCGACGACGTGCCCTTCCTATTCGGTCGGAAGTTACGACATCTGGATTGGAAGCAACAACGGGTACTCGCCGGCTATGAAGATCGGGAGTTGCGGCATTTGATCGGAGCAGCAACAGGCACTCGTCCGCTGTGAAGTTACTTTCTCCCTTTGGCTGCTCCTCCAGCTCCTTAGTGGCTGGTCCAACTTTGCTCCTTCTACGGCTTTCCCTTCCGGTAACGATCGGAAGTTACAACATTTAAATCGGAAGCAAAGACGGGAGCCCACTGTGTGTGAAGGTAACTTTCTCCCTTGCATGATCTTCTTCGGCCAAATCCCGTGTATCCGCCAAATTAGAGACAAGGGAGAGAGAGGGATTAACTTTTTAATTAAAATTAATTTTTAATTAATTTTAATTATATTTATCCTAATTAATTTTAGTTATTATAATTAATTTTAATTAAATGATTATAATTAATGTTGATTAATTATAATTAATTTAATTAAAATTAGTATTAATTAATTATATTATAACTTGTTTATTATTAACTAATATTAATTAATTAAGGTTAATTAATATTAATTAGTTTTAATTAATTAAAATTAAGTATAATTAATTATCTTAATTAATTATAATTGATTATTTTAATTAATTATAATTAATTTTAAATAAACATAATTATTTAAGAATAATTATAATTACTAATTAATTATAATTAATATGCTTGCAAAGCTTCACTTGCCTCGACATCCGTGCCCACCGATCTGCCGGTCCTGAAGGTATAATCAAAACTCAGATTTTCCTCCTCGACATTCGTGTCGGGCCGGTAGACCACCTATGCACGCCTTTGTTGTGCGTGATAGGAGGGAATCCGGTCTAACGCCTGCGACGAGGCAGAAAGTCGCCTAACGTCTCTCCCTTACCTTGACTTGCGTGTCGAGCCGGCGGACCACCTATGCACGCCTTTGTTGAGCGTGGTGGGAGAAAACCCGGCGCTCCACCTATGACGAGGTAAGCGAGCGACCCTCACCCTCCTGCTTCAACGTGCGCGCCGAGCCGACAAACCACCTATGCACGCCTTTGTTGAGCGTAGTAGGAGGGAAACTGGTGCGACGCACACGACGAGGCCAGGTGAGCCTGGTGTACTCTTTTCTTTGCGCGGCCGGAATAATTCATAAGTACCCCCGGGCGGGGAGAAAGCAAACTGCTCTTTTCTTGTAACAGGTATCGTCAAAGACCCCATGCACTCCTTTGTTGCACGTGGTGGGAAGAAAAATCACGGCCATGGTGTCCTCGAAAGAGGGCACCTACCATGCATGCCTTTGTTGCGCGTGGTGGGAAAGACCCAATTTTCTTGTAATTTTCCCCTAAACAGGGGAGACGCCGGGAGGCTGCCAAAATTTTGGATGAAATATTACTACACTTTGACCTGTTTTGAACTCAAAAAGAACAAAGAGCCCGGACTCGAATGAGAAAGAACAGTGGACTTTTGAACTTGATTGAACATGAGCAGAGGACCTAAACAGAACTCGAATGATTAATAAAGGCTTGAGCCAAATGAAATAAAATCAAGACTTGGACTCAAGCTAAAACAAATGTGCAAGGATTTGTGCCAAGACTTGCAAATCCAAACTCTACCTGAACATCAGAACTTGAATCAAATTTGAACAATAAAGGACTTGTCGCATTCAATGTGGCTCATCTATAAATGACAAAAGAATCCAATATGTTACGGGCTAGCAATAAAGGTGTATCCAAAGAATCCAAAGCAAATGCAGTCTTGCACAATCAATATCATTTGATTGAAAATGAGTGCCTCGCTCTCCTACAAGACATACGACAAATTAAGGTGCAAGTAGGCACACTACGACCTCAATGCATATAAACAAAGAATGTAGTGGACTTTTACAACAGTCCCTGCGAGATCGAGAGCATCGTACCTACAAGAATAACGAATGGCTGCAAAATGCACGGGTGTCCCTCCTACATGTACTATTGGAATCTCCTACAACAGTCCTTACAACACCTATTGATTGAGAAGGTAATACGGGAGAATAATAATGGAGGACTCGTCCTCTACAAATAAATACAATCAAAACCCACCTGAGATTGGTGAAAGGTGGGTAGGATGTAAGAACAATGATTCTCCTACGAATACCCCCAGGAGGTTGTAGTAGATACACGAATTCCCGCAAATGTACACATGCTACTTGTGGATAACAACAGTGTATTGTAAGTACAACGAACCACTGTGGGCACAAGTGCAGAGTCACCTACAACAACAGTGATTAAAATCTACAAGCACGTCGGGTACAAAGACAGCTCGATGTACGAAAAAGAACACCTCTTACATAATCAGAAAGGAAGTTTAAACAAATTAGAACCAAACTTCCTGATGTTCCAAAGTATTTTCTTAGTTCTATACTTAAAAAGAAAATAATTCTGATATCCGCAAACACCGAAAATAACAAGGCCACTACACTGATGAACTTAAAAAGAGTTCTCTATAGAGCAACAAACTTCAAAGTTCAGGAAGACATCCCCGGTGATTGAGAAAGGGGAGTCAATGTCAAGATGAGGAAATACCTCATGACATCCAAATAACGATGCCATCGAATCTGTAATATTTATGCAAGCAGACAGAAGGCGTCTACAATCTATAATCCAACGCCATCGGATCTGCAATATCTATGCAAGCAGATAGAAGGCGTCCATAATCTACAATGCCACGCCACCAGATCTGCAACACTTATACAAGCAGATAGAAGGCATCTACGATCTATAACATATCACCACCGGTCCGCAACATTCGTATTAGCAGACAGAATACGTCTATAAATACTTTCAAAATACCTCTGCACGTGCACCATAAATTATATACATATATGTACACTAAATGGGTATATAAAAATCACCCGCATGGGCCCTGACGAGCGCATTATTGGTACACATATGACGACTAGGGATGCTGCGCGGGTCAATAAGTGAATTCTAGTTTGAACCTGATCCTTCTATACGGATTAATAGAAGTCGACAGGGTTCGAACCTTCAAACAAAATATATGATTGTGGCGACCAATGTATTTGTTTAAATACACTCATATTAGGCCTTCAAGGCCTATAATCAAGGAAAGTCATAAACAAAGGCATAAAGCCTATGAGGAGCCTGATCCTTGATCAACAGCCCGGTCGAGTTGACAGGGTTCAATGAAGATAGATAAATGACCTCAAACACCCCGATAATGACCGTGTTGAACGTTAATCTCAACCGGAGGGGCCACAAATATTTTTAAATGACTTCCAAGCTCCACTCAAAAATGCAAAATTGTAAAAATTCAAAATCTAAAAATATTTAAAATTGAAATAAATCCATCAAACTACTTAAAGCAAAATATATCCACCCTTCGCAATAGTTTGCCGGGATGGATAAATTAAAATTTACCATAGCTCACAAAGAGTCAAATGCCTAGTCGAAAATATCACTAGGATCCATTCTCAAACAATCTCCTGCCAATAAGAACGTGGTACGTGTTCTCTAACCGACGGTTTTACCGCCAAATGGCACCGCAGGATAAATAGTTATGACGACCCTGGACCCTCTGAATCGAGTGATTTTGTCGTCAATTAAATGGCACCACGAAATATTGGTTATGGCCAGAGCTAATACGTTCCTTACTGGCATCAAATCCTTGAGATATGAATCAATAAGATATTGTCGATAGGGCACAAAGCCCTCTGTAAGCTAAGGTGGATTCAAATTTATCTCTTTAGACAAACATCCACCCAAGGTCTACGATGTCCCTTTGGACGAAGCAGCCCATGGCTACCGACAAGGATCCTTTTGTCAGGTTGGGTCGACTACCTTCTCTGACTAAGTAGACCAGGGATCATGATGGCCCGAGATGACAGAACCATGGGATCTTGATCGGGTCTATCATCCATTGCCCCACCATCCGCTTTAAGTGCTAGGTGGTGAAAATTTTTATTTTACATATCAAATCTTCAAACCTCCAAAATATTCAATTTTCCCAATTCTGGTTATCTATTGATGCTACTATATGCCAGATATACGTATCATCTACGTATTTGATTGACGACTAGCCTTAATCGAAAGTTCTCTCTCGCGATCGAGAGGGGTAATTAACTATAGGGGCTTGCACCTATAGGAAACCAGAATTCATATCATAAAGTCCTCACAAAATGAGGGCGAAATCTCTGGGTAGTGTCTTATCTACAAACCCATCTGTCTTTCAAAATTTACATCGGAACTTATCAGTTAAAACTCCTTCACTGAATAGAAAAGAAGAAAAGCGCAGGGAGGCCGGGGCCGAATTTTTGGAGCCCACAACCGAGTCCACTTTCGATAGATTTAAAGATCTATGGCTGAAATCATCATCTTTGTTGTTTATGATAATAAGCCCGTGTATGATGTGTATGTTGATGACATATTCGTTAGAATTCTTGATCTTCATTAGCCCACATATGATGATGATGAGAGCAAGGTGGATGCTCAGTTGAAGTTATTCATGCATATTGCTCCTGATAAGGCAACGAATGCATTCTCCATCATTAATAATGGAATTTTTATGACCAAATCAAAACATGGCAACCACCTTGGTACCTTCGAGAATTCTGACACAAAATTCATGAAGGCGTTCGTTGTGGATCCTGATATTTGCACGGTTGATCCATTTGGTGTGGAGTTCAATTCAATTCTTGAAGAGTATCGTTTGAAGGTGCCAATAAAGTCGCAGTATGTGTTTGTCACCTATTCCATTTTCCATCGACTCCAGCTTATGTTAAAAACTCTTCTAGACGGCGAGAATGACATCAGTTGGACCTATCCAGACTAGTTTAGCCAACCAAATCGGCCGAGGCCCCCCCTTCTTGTCCGGTGTCATTCATTCTATTATTCTTTTTTCCATCTTTGAAGATCCATAAGAATCAAGAAACTGATTGCATAGAAAAGTTCTAATGAAGTAGATTAATCAAGTCATTTTCATCGTTTAAACATAGTTAAACAAACTCGTAGGCCAAGAACCAACTCAAAACTCTCCCGAAAGTCTCTAGTCACCTATTACTGGATATCATCAACTCGCTTAAGAGTTAACTGTATTCAACTTCATTAGTGAACTAATATACTTGCTTTTAAAACGAAAAATTTCCTAGTCTATTCATTAGAAAATTTGGGCTATTTATCAAAAAGTACTCGCCGACGCGAATAGAGAGAAAATGTTCAGCAGAATTCATCTTGTTCACTCATCGGAAGAACTCATAAATGGAACTCGCCTTTAACAAGGGTGCTCTTTTAAATCTATCTTACTGAATTGCACTTAGCCAAATTAAGCTCATTCACTTTAGAATTAGCCATTATGAGTATGCGAACCTTTTTTATATGTTACATAATAACATTGGTCCAATAGAAGGTCAAATATTAAGCTGAACATGATACCGGATTAAATATACTCATAAGATTCTTGGCCCATTCCCTCACCGCCTCCTCTTTTCTATCTTCTTTTGGCTCTCTTTTTTTTGTAATATGGCCTTGGATTCACTCCACAAATAATTTTGGATCAACAAATTTGCTTCCTGTTCTGCAACTATATATATGTGTGTTGTGTATAATTATAGATATGTATCAAATTTTATTAAGAAAAAGGAAAATAAGGACAAACAATTCCAAATTATCCACATTATGAACAAAGTAAAAGACAACTGCAAGCATAACAAATTTCCTAAATTTTTTTTGTTTCATTTTTCTTCCTCTTTAGTTCCTCTCAATCTCCCACTATTCGAATTTCATATGAACTCACTCATATCTAACAAGTCGGGAATCTGAAAATCAAAGAAATTACTACAGTAGCTATCTTTCTCGTCTTCTGTACTATTGTTGATATTCGTAGAAGAATTGTTCAAAGTCACACTCGACACAGGCGTTGATAGTACCGAATCAAACTTGTTGTATAAGTTCTGATCACCATTGAGTTTCGCATTGAATGCGTCATATAACAAACTAGGTTTTGGTAACTGGCCCATATTCTGAGGATAGCTTATAAGATCATTATTAACGGTCACCAAATTCTCACTTAAACTGCAAGAGCTTGCTTCATTGTATTGCCACTGACTTGCATTCATAAATTGAGTTGGGTTATAAGGTAACGATGATTCTTGAACTTGGTTGTATTTAAAGAGATTTTGCTTTTGACACTGAGACTGCAACAGATTGATGGCAATATTCAGTAGCTCATGAGTGTTCAGTTGAGCTTTGATGTCAAGAAATCTCGAGGCTTCAAGTTGTGTGGATTGGTTGAAGAGCACGGTATTGAGAAGGGAAGATAGGTTGAGAAGGTCGAGCCTGGGTCTATGCGTCACAGGGTCAATTCCTGAGCGAAGAAGCCTCTTCCTGATATGAGTATTCCAGTAGTTTTTGATCTCGTTATCTGTTCTTCCAGGCAAGCGCGCAGCAACTGCTGACCATCTGATCAATTGGCAAATGATTGGTTAGCTAGCTAGAGGAATAAAAGATGCATGTACTGTAATATTTATATATTGGTACGTTGATGTTGTTCTTACTTGTTGCCTAAGACGCTGTGTAATTGGATGATGGTCTCCTCCTCTTCAGAGGAGAATTTTCCTCTCTTTATGTCTGGTCGAAGATAGTTCGCCCATCGAAGCCTGCAGCTCTTCCCACATCTTGCAAGACCTGTATTCAAGTTGTTTAATTATCTTCTCGTCAGAGAAGGATTAATCTTATTGAGCAAAATAATAGCAGAATTTTAGGTTTATGAAGAAGCGAAAATATGTTTTGAGGGTTACCTAATAGAAATTTTATTTAAACAATATTTACAAGATTAATTGAACTTGAACGATGCAGGAGGATTGCATACTTTCAAGCTTTTTATCTATATAGCCATACAATTAACTAGCAAATCGAAAATCTTTATTTGTGGAAGAATTAAGTTTCATCATCAAAACAAAATTAAACTAAGAAAATAAATAAATGTCTTCAAATTAACTCAATTCGTTATAATATATGATTTTTTTTTAACTTAACCCACAAACTCAAAAATACAGGTTGAAAATTAGGCTATTTTGTAACAGTAAAACACACCTGCATTCTTGGGGAGGGTTCTCCAAGTGCCATGGCCATGCTTCTGTATATAATCAATGAGCTTCTGGTCCTCCTCTGGCGTCCACGGGCCTTTCTTAAGGCCATTTTTATCGCAGCAAGGAACTCTCCCCATATATATCAAGATTTTGGCTTCGGTTTTAGAGCTTTCAGTAAAGGATGAGGAGAGCGACAGAGGGAGGAAGAGGCTTGCAGGAGGTTGAAGAGCAAACTGAGGTGGAATGGAAGAAGAGAGAACTTGATTATGGATATATATAACTACAGTTAGAAGGAGAAGAAGGGAGAGTCAAAGGGAGTTGGTGCCATCCGTTGTTCATCAATGAGGTAACGCGGCCCATAATTTGTGGTTTGAAGTCTAAAGGCTATTTTTTTATGCTTCAAATATTGAATGACTAAAGAGCTGTAATAACTAATAAGCTTTCGGAAGGTGCGGCTCTAACATACAAGAAGACTCTTTAACGTTTTCTCGGTTCCGACTACGTTACAGTTAACCAACTGATGCCACGCAGTCATAGAATGACGTTAGGTACAAGTGGTGGTTAGTGGGGGCCACCTTACAGATCATAATAAACTTGTTTCTAAACTTTTTTTTTAATCAAAATAAATATATGAGTGAATTACATATGTGCATATGTAAATCAATTTGTAAGCAGGGGCGGAACCCCATTCTGTCCGGGGGGCAATTGCCCCCCTCAAAATCCTGGTGTTCTTTTATCTTCTGTTTGTGTGTGCTAGATATTCGTACAACGCTCAGACGAAAATTTTCTGACTCTACCGCCGCGTATGTTCTAGCCCGCAACAATGGTATTTAGGCAACTGCCCATTATGTAGAGGTGTTATTGTCGGGGAATGATGAATCATATACAAAAAGAAATAATAAATCAAAATTTGTTCCGGGGGTGCTACCTCCGGAAACCCACGCAGGGGCATTGCCCCTTGACCCCACGTGCCCTTCATTTTTTATTTCCGGAAAAAATATGAGAGCTTGCCCCACTTTCACTAAAATGAAAAAGTACATACAAAAAAAAAAACTCCATGTGAGTCGGAAATGAAAAATCAAAAAGCTAAAAGTACCAAAGATCTAAAAGTTTTAAACAATAATCTCAAAAAGAGAAACACTACTGAATGGTAAAACAATCAAGAGGCAACAAAGCTTGTAGGACTCAGGAAAAAATTAAGCCTTCTTGCAAAAAATTACCCACATTTGATAAGCCCTACATAGTTGCCAAGGCTAAGTATCATCCTTTGGAGGCAGCATCAAAAAAGTATATAGAGGAAAAAATATAACAATTAATCAAAATAGAAACAATTTCCAAGAAGCAACTCAACAATTGTACACACAATACCTTGCAAAAAGCTGTAAAATCAGTAGATAAGCAGCCAACAATAGATAAAAGATGGAACCCATAAACAGAAAAGCCTCTAAGGTTGCCCATACAAAGCCAAGGCCATCTAGGGAGGTTAAGGAAGTCAACCACATAAATGTCCAGACATGCCCCAACAGATAAAAAGAAACATATCCAGAATGAAGGAGAAATTAAGGCACATAAGTTACATGACACCATAAAAAACACAGTTGCAAATTATCAGATAATGCTGCAAAATCAACATAAAGTAATTAGAACAAAAATCTTATATATATGAGTTCTTAAACCAGCGACTAAGGAATGAAGAATGACATCTCCAAATTAAAGAAGAAGAATAAGCATGAATTAAGGTAAAAATTGATGGTAAGCCAAGAGAGAGCAGATTATTGTTAAGTAAATTCAAACAATGTTTCTGCTATTGCTGAAGATCAGAGACTTTGGAAGAAAAAGAAGAAGAAGAAGTTCAATGCTTAGATTTAAAATTTCCTTGGAGATTAACCCCATTTAAATTCAATAAGATAGAAAAAATGTGAGCATCCCAATATTCATGATATTTAAGCCAGAAGTTTTTGAACATAAATATATGCTTAACAAGCACATTATTGTTGAATCTAAAATCAAAGCGGAGTTGTGAGAATATAAAGGAAATTCAACTTTATGAAAAGACATAGGATATTTCTCTAATCAAGAGTCATTAACAAACACCTTGTCATGTTTAATATGTATGGGGTTATCAACCCTATGATTATACCAAGTGTAAAATGTCAAAGTAGCTCAAATCATGTAAACCATTAACAAAAGTCATGTTATTAAAGGTCCACAATTTACTTACAGCTATAGGGTTCCCACCAACCTTGTCATTAGGGTGCCTATAGCAGTTGAAGTCATCCAACATATATAGCCTAAAGCTTAGAAATATCTCCATCAAAATTAATAAGCTATGCCATAATAAATCTCTTTCAAAGAGAGAGTTTGAAGCATAAATGAATGTTAGATTTCTTAAAAAATAAAAATTAAACCAAATTTTATCATGAATAAATTGGCTATCAATGTAAACATTTATAAAATATAACAGTAGTAGCATTCCACTTAACCCATATATGACTAAGAGAGATGGAACCAAAATTATTATAATTATTCTACATATTAAAGACCTTATGAGAATCTAAAAATCAAGCATCATTAAAAGAGCAATTATGAATTTTGGCTTGCAAAATACAAAGTAAATCAAGCTTATGAAAACAAGTAAAATTCTTACTCATCAAAAATTTTATTGGGACTGTTAAAACCACGAACATTCTAAACATACAGTAATGTTAGGCTTACTAGTCATTGAGTCATAGAGTTTTATCTGGAGACTTTTTTTTTTGCACCTTTAGATCGGGTATTAATGGTCCCGTTTATTTTTTTTTTTTTTGCACAATAATTTTTGCAAACACTTTATAAAATTCAACCCAAATTAGACCCGTCGAATTTCTAGGTTGACTCGACCTGATTCAAAATGGATTATGCATGGTCGAAGAAGCACACGAATGGGAGGAACTTCATCGTCCGTTGAACTGTCGCAGGAGACGAGTAGGTGGCTCTTCTCATCGAAGCCATAGGACAGGAAGGAACATCGCCGAAGTCGAAGAAGAGGAAAACAAACCTTATTACGAACAGACCGGCCACTTGCGGTGTGGAGCTAGCCTAGGGTTTCGGTGGCAGTGGCACAGTGCGGAATGCAGAGCTAGCCTAGGGTTTGGGACTTTAAACCGAGTGACAAGCGCCGACGACTGGATGGTGGGGCCACGGGACAGCGAGAGAGGCAGATGGCGAGGCCGGGCTGACTTACGAGTGCGGGCGGGAATCATGATTTCGTGTATAGTGGTAGTTTAGGTCGGGTCAGTTCTGGGCCATTCTCGGGATTTTGGATCAACCTGAACCAACCCGATTTTGAAACGGGTTAATTTGTTGAACCCGAACCCGACTCGTTTGAAAAATGGGTTGATCCTAATCCGGAATTTTTGGATCGTGTCAAATTTTGACACCCCTCTCCACTACTTCATTCCCTTTATATTACCATAGTACAAAAAGATACTTATAAACTTTCTGATCTTTTACAGTAAAGTAGGTACAGTGCAGCATATATAAACTGCTGAATGTGAGGTAAAAAGGAATGCAATTGATATATAATTATTTGCTTATAAACTTTCAGTTTCTCTCGTTCTTCTGTTTCGTCTTTCTCCACCGACTACCTCGTCAAATTCATATCAAAATAACTTCTTTAGACAAAAAATATCCTATAGAAAGACAAAAGTAAATAAACTAAATAGAAGGTAAACCTTCATTGATAAAATAGATCATGCCAACTAAAAATAAAAAAGAAAAACAACATATAAAAAATAGTTAACAGAATTCTATATATAGAAGAGACATTATTTAACTGTTCTAAATTTATATGCGAATATCCGATTTTCTCATCATTGTTTACATGCATGAATATTTTTCTAATTCATCGTTGATGCATGCTAGACCGCAGACCACATGATATAAAAACTCTTGAACTTACTCAGCAATTGAAGCCTATCCATATAATATATATGGCCTACGCATGGCTTGCAATCAACAATCTATATACGTTATATAGAGAAAAAATAGAGATAGCCAGTGATTATTAAAAACAGATATAACGTAGCAACATAATTATTATTTCCAGTAAATTATGCAATTTTTTTCTTATTGTTTGGCTCAGTGCTGAGTTCGGCATGATATCAGCCTGACCAGAGCCTACTCTTCTTCTGCATGTACGTGTATGGTGCCAACGAACGTAACAACTCCCATTGTTTAATTCCTAAGCCAAATTACCACACAGTTTAATGAACGTACAGTGCGTCACATACTCCATATGGCCATTAGAAGATACCATCTAGCGTTAGATGGCGTGTAGATCTTATCACCAAACGAGTGGTCTATGCCTTCCTGCTGATTTCTAATGCTATATAGTTGATTTTATTATTTAATATAATAATTTTTTCGCTGATAAAAATTTTATCTTGCATAAGAAAACACATTTTGATGCTTTACGGCTAAGATATATATATATATATATATATATATATATATTCTCCTAGTTGCTCTCTCGTTCAAAGGGGTGTTCAATCCAGGTCACTAGTCGGATTCGGGCAGAATTCGGAACTGACCCGACAATATTCGAATCAACTCGAACCCGTCCCATTTTTGCACACGAGTCTATTTTTCGGACCCAAATCCAATCTACTTAGGGTTGGGGTCAACCCGACCTGACCTGCGGACACACAATAGTTGGTCAATAGAAGCGATGTAGCAGCTTCGTATCTCGGGACTCGACGGCGCGACGTTGCAGCGGCCAGCCAACAGAAATGTGACACGACGCGGATGGACGTGACGCATGACTGTTCCCTAGAAGTTGTGATCAACTGCGTGCAGCTTGTTACGCAGGCAGCGGTCAACGGTTCATTTTCGGGTTTCCGAGTCAACCCGAACCCGACCCAATTTTTGAAATTGGTCAAAAACCCTATCCCGAACTAGACCCGATTTGAATTCGGGTGATTCGGGTCAACCCGAATCCAAAATTTTTGTGTCAGTTCGAGTTGGATTTTCGGGTCATGTCAAATATTGACACCCCTAATTCAATTTATTTGGGTTCTGCTTAATAAACAAGGTGTTCGATAGCACAAGTTGCTTTCTTAAAAAGTTTTTGGCCATTAGATCATTATTCAAGCAATGTTTACAACATTAATCCATATTGTTTTGATCTAATTATGGGCAACATAGCTTTAATTAGTTCGTAGTTAGGGCGAGGTAGCTTCACCAGCTCATACTGTTTAGAATGCCATCTGCCGAATGGAAAAAAAAATTAGCTGATTAATTCTAAGGAATTATGTTGTCACATAATTAATTAATAACATTTTGGTAAGTGACCCAAATGGATCAGATGTCTTAGGGCATTCAATTCTTGTAGCTAGAATTGTCGTCGTTGGGTAACTGGTTTGTTTTTATCAGCTTACCTAATTAGGTTTGAGGCTTAATTAATGGATTTGGAATCTTAATGATGGTTTCATTATTAATTAGGACTAACCTCCTGGCAACATTCTAGAGAATTCTAATGTAGTCTTCATCTCGTTAAGGTTTTCCGTTGATAAGGGGTTAGTGGTGAAATTGTTGGAAAAATATTTAAAAAGTTATTAAAAATTATATATTGTAGGTATTATAGAATTTTTCTTCTCATAATAAATTTAATTTATAACAAATTATATCAGCTTTCTTATAGCTATTATATTCTACTGGACAATAAAAGTGTGAAAAAAATGTTTACTTAAAATTAATTTTTATTTTTATTTTAAAAATATATATTTGAGTTGTGTTTTTTAATGAATCAAGATACTTTTAAAATACTCAAAATAAGCTTTAAATATTTTGATGTGTTTTTATCCCAGCAAAATAAAGGTGTCTCGTGATCCACAGAGGAAGTAACTAGCAGAAAAGGTGGGATTTGTTATGTTGCTTCTCCAGTTTCTCTGTAGCTAGCTTGTATGAAATACTCTATTAATATCAGGAATGGTCAAAAAAAAAAAAATGACACACCTCCCACAATTAAGAAAACGAAAATATTTTATAAAAAATTAGAAGAGAAAAAAAAATTTATGAAAGTGATATTTCACTTAAAAAAGAAGATATTTATTAAGGTGACAAAAAATATAAAATTTTGTTTTATTTTCTAAAGGCCTTCTTGTTTCGAAGGATATTTTATTTGGAGCATTAATTCTAAATGTTAGAATTTTAAAAATATTTGTGTTTGATATATATATATATATATATATATATATAATTTTGAGAAAAACGAAGCTTACTCTTAACTCATTTTTAGTGTATTCCAAAATTTATCAAATTTTAATACACCACATGCCATTGTCACTATCTGAGGTTTCGTTTGGGATATCTTTTTTTATTGCTTCTTAAAACATAATTTGAGTACACAAATCAAAAATTAAAATTTTTATATTAAAACTCTGTTTTAAGAAGCAATAAAAAAATCATCCCAAATGAAGTCTGAGTCAGACATTATTGATTGCCACCATCAACCAATATCTTATGCTCGCACTCACTGCTAATAATCATTGCTAAGTTTTACACATAATTCATTTTATTTTAGGTATTTTTACACTATATATATATATATATATATATATATATATATATATATATATATATATATATATATATATATATAATATAGTCGGATTTTCGTGTCGTATCAAATATTGACACCCCTATATATATATATATATATATATATATATATATATATATATATATATATATATATATATATAACGAAAATACAGGTTGCTCATTTAGGCTTAAAGAGACATTCTGGCGGAAAATGCGAAAAGAGTTTATAATAAAGTATTTTCAATTTATTCCGGTGAAGTAACATCCGACGAGAACTGATCTTACACGGCTTCGGCCGAGGCCCAGAGGCCAATTGTAGCTGACTTTGACTATTGCGCACATCTAATTATTTTATTCTCTTTCAAAGTCAAAAGTGAAACTAATTGGACCCCGAGTACATATTTTATTATTTGAAAATAGGAATGGGGACGAGGATCCCTTATGAATCCATACAAAAAGCTTGCTCCGATGGCCATTCGGCCGTCTTTGTCAAGTGTTTGACAAACTCTCTATATATATGTGCTGCATTCATTCAAGTTTCAGCAATGTGTAGCCATTAATTTATCCATTCAGTAGTGTTATTTTCAAGAGCGGTTGACTAAAGGGTATATTGAGTATAAGCTCAAATGACTCTTCTGAATTTATTTCTTAAGGATCGATTATATCCTGTATTTATATTAAGTGGCACTAATATAAGCCCAATGCAAACATAAAACGACATAGTTAAACGAGTTCTATATAGTTATAAGGATTGCACCTCAAAAGTCAAAACACAGCCAATAAATAGCTTTTTAAGCTTACAGATTTCAAAACATACTGAAAACTCATTCATGTCTTGAAGAAAAAGATTACTTCTGATAATTAGTTAATTTGTTTGAAGTTGGAGACCAAACGATAAAGTCCAATCCATTGTGTATCTATGTACGATTTATGTACTTAATTTTGCGTTGAAAGGAGGAGGCAACTGTTTCCTTCGGGATTATATCCATTTAGGATAGATTGTCGGTTAAAAAAATTAAAGGTTTAGGAAAAGCGGGCTTAAAATTTGTGGTTGCAAGATGGAACTCGTGATCATCATTTGACTCAGATGTAACCATACCAGGAAGTTGTTTGTACTAGCAGGGGCGGACTTGTGCTTATGTAAGGGCATTTTTGTTATTTCTCCACCTGTAGCCTAAGTTTGCCTAGCAAAGAAAAAAAAGATCACAGAACGACATAAATTTTTCAGCCCGCAGCCGCAAATATTCACTAGCGCCTGCCACTCGTGACTAGCTCAACCGCAGGAAATATTTTTGAGTTCGAACGATTATAGCTGGTTGCAGCTAGCCACAAACCTTGTTCGATCATTCCCCAGCACCTGCAATCCGTGCTCACTCCAAGCCTCCAACCACTTGCTATCTGAGTTCTTTTTTGAGAAAGCCAGTAAAAATCAAGGATTGGCATTTGCCAAATCCATTATCATGCTTAGTATCCTATTTTATCTTGTAATAATTTTCAATTTATCCATCATAATAAAATACAAATTTTGTTTTGAATTATATCCTCATTTTTTTAAAATATTAGTCAATTTATATAAAAATTTTGCCTATCATAAAATAAAAGGTTGGTTCCTCCCTGGGTATTAGGATGCACCACATGAACTTTTTCTGAAAAAAACAATTCACGATAAGCGTAAAAATCACTAGAGTTTACTCGAGGAGCGCAGCTTCAAAAATATTTTAAATGGGAGAAAGTCTCTTTGAGGCCGGCAATGCCACGAACAAGAATTCACCTGGAGACAAGAACGGCTGAAGGAGGTGTCACATCCTCTCCGTCGACAGTTGGCCGTGGAATTCTCGACTCCTCTTAGGCTAGAATGCCAATTCTTCACCACCTGCACAGTATCAACAGGATACAGAAAGAACAGAAAACTAAACCAAAGGCAGAGCTCTTATTAACGAAGGAGAACTTTTCCTTCATGAATCAAAAATCAACAAATCATCCCCCTCTCCTCTAAGAAGAAACTATTTATACACAAAAAGTAAAGAGAAGACAGAAAAATAAAAGACAGGCTATACTGTCGGCATACAAAGCAGAGCTACACAGTTGTTTCCAATGTTGCCAGTAGACGCTCCGGCGTCATTCTTCCGGGGTGATAGGGGACTCAAGTTCAATATGCGGGGTTAAGTCCGCCACATTGAACACAGCTGAGACGTTGTAATCGCCCGGTAAGTCAATTTGGTAAGCATTATCATTTATCTTCTTAATGATTCTGAAGGGTCCGTCGGCTCTTGACTTCAGCTTTCCAAATGGTCCTGGAGGAAATATCTCTTTCCTTAATTTTATCCAGACGATATCACCTTCTTTGAATTGGACGAACTTCCTATGTTTGTTAGCCTTTGCTTGGTATTTACTGTTCTGTTTGAGAATCTCTGCTTGCACCTGCTGATGCAATTTCTTTATTTCCAAACTTCTTTGTTCACCTTCAGAGCTGTAACATGAGGGAGAGAGAATAGGAATTAAATCCAATGGTGTCAAGGATTGCTTCCATACACGATCTCAAAAGGACTATGCCGAGTAGTATTGTTTGGTGAGCGGTTGAATGCAAATTCAACTTGAGCCAAAATCAGATCCCATTGTTTAAGATTCTTTCCGACAAAACAGCGCAAGAGATTTCCCAGACTCCGATTAACCGTTTCGGTTTGGCCGTCGGTCTGAGGATGGGCGGTGGAGCTAAATTGCAGACGAGTTCCCATTTTTCCCCACAGAGTCTTCCAGAAGTGGCTTAAAAACTTGACGTCCCGATCGGAGGTGATGGTCTTGGGAATTCCATGAAGCCGAACTATCTCTCTAAAGTAGAGATCACCAATGTGGGTGGCATCAAGGGTCTTGTTGCAAGCAATAAAATGCGCCATCTTGGAGAAGC